>BLSH010489665.1:385626-409731 GCA_018402905.1 Glandirana rugosa
AAAGGACTGATGGAGAACGTGAAAACTTCCAGGATCTCGTGGTCCCGTTAACTTCGTGGGTTTTTACTGGGGTAAAACCTTTCGTTTGTGGGGTTGCATATAAGATACTCCGTATTACTCAGAAAACTTACCAAGTAAAAAATGTGTTCAAAAACCTTTTATATCGTTCTTTTACTTTTACGTAAAAAAAATGTGTTCCAACAGGTAAATATGTTATAAAGATTGTGTGTCGTACACGGGTCGTTTTTAAAGTGGGATTTTATATAAGAATGACACATCCATGACACTACAGCACCCATCAGTGCCACTACAGCGCCCATCAGTGCCACCACAGTGCCTCACAATAATGTAATAGGTAGTCAAATTAGATTTGAAATGTATGCCCCTAGAACGCCCGATGGTGCACCCTGCATGTTGGGCCTCTGTATGTGGCCATGCTGTGTAAAAGTGTCACACATGTGGTATCGCCATACTCTGAACAAGTTGTAGAATATATTTTAGGGTGAAATTTTTGCTGGGCACATGCTGTGTGTTAGAAATATTGTATAAATGGACAACCTTGTGTAAAAAAAATGCATTTTCATTTTCTTGCTATATTTTCCAAAAACTTGTGTAAAAAATGAACCATTCAAAAGACTCATTATGCCTCATAGAATATACGTTGGGGTGTTTGCTTTCCAAAATGGGGTCATTTTTGGGTGCTTCAATTGCCCTGGTGCTCTAGGACCTTCAAAAGTGCAAGAGGTAGTCAGGAAATTATATGTGTAATTTATGTCCTTAGAATGCCTGATGGTGCTCCCTTCATATTGGGCCTCTGTATGTGGCCAGGCTGTGTAAAAGTGTCACACATGTGGTATCAACATACTCGGGAGTAGCAAAATATATTTTAGGGTGAAATTTTTGCTAGGTACATGCTGTGTGTTAGAAATATTGTATAAATGGACAACCTTGTGTAAAAAAAAAAAATGCGTTTTCATTTTCTTTCCACATTTTCCAAAAACATGTGGAAAAAATGAACTGTTCAAAAGACTCATTATGCCTCGTAGAATATACGTTGGGATGTTTACTTTACAAAATGGGGACATTTTTTGGGCGTTTCCATTGCCCTGGTGCTCCACAACCTTCAAAAGTGCAAGAGGTAGTCAGGAAATTATACGTGTAATTTATGTCCTTAGAACACCTGATGGTGCTCACTGCATGTTAGGCCTCTGTATGTGTCCAGGCTGTGTAAAAGTCTCACACATGTGGTATCACCATACTCAGGAGGAGTAGCAGAATGTGTTTTGGGGTGTAGTTGGTGGTATGCATATGCTGGGTGTGAGAAATAATCTGTTAATATGACAATTTTGTGAAAAAAAACTGAAAAAAAAAATCTTCATTTTGCAAAGAATTGTGGGAAAAAAATGACAACTTCAAAAAACTCGCCATGCCTCTTACTAAATACGCTGGACTGTCTACTTTCCAAAAAGGGGTTATTTGGGGGGTATTTGTACTTTTCTGTCTTGTTAGGGTCTCAAGAAATGAGATAGGCCGTCAGTGCATCAGGTGTGATCAATTTTCAGTGATTGGCACCATAGATTGTAGATTCTATAACTTCCACAAAGACCAAATAATATCCACTAATTTGGGTTATTTTTTACCAAAGATATATAGCAGTTTTAAATGTTGGCCAAAATTTATGAAGAAAAATTACTAATTTGTAACATGTTATAACAGAAATAACGAAAAATGCATTTTTTACAAAATTTTTGGTCTTTTTCCATTTATTGGAAAAATATTATTATTATTAAAAAATAAACACCCCAATGGTGATTAAATACCACCAAAAGAAAGCTCTATTTGTGTGAAAAAAAGGACAAAAATTTCATATGGGTACAGTGTAGTATGACTGAGTAATTGTCATTCAAAATGTGAGAGCACTGAAAGCTGAAAATTGGTCTGGTTAGGAAGGGGGTTTAAGTGCCCAGTGGTCAAGTGGTTAAAGCGTAACTCCACTTTTGTTGAGAAAAAAACATTCCCTTCTGGGTGATCTCTGTACATTGCAAGGATTATAACAACATTTGTTGCAGGTTACTACCTTTTGTTATTCTGAAGAAATCCCTGTTTGTTTGGGTCTAATGGGAGTAGTCTCATAATTATCAATCAGCTGTGCAGCTGCAGAGCATTAATGAGGAAAGCTGCAGGGTCTGCATCCCTTTAGAATAGGGTGACCAGACATCCCCGGTCTCCGGACTAAGGACACTGTCCCTGGACCAAGTCTGTCCCTGGATTGGATATGAACAGGGGCTCTGGCAATTTCAAAGACAGTCAGTGCAGAATTAAAAAAAATAAATCTGAATTACACACACCCTGCTCTGCCACTCCTTCTAGCTTAGGGGGGGGGGGTGTATTTTTTTCAATTTTTGTGCTGCGCAGGATCATGTGTATATATACGTGATCCTGCATTTCTGGGTATTGGAGCGGGTCCGGCGGACTCGATGTCTGCCGGTACCCACTGGTCGTTCTGTACACCGGCAGAATGGCGGTCTGCTCATGTAAACAAGGCAGATCACCGTTCTGTCAGTATGGAAAACATTGATCCTGTGTTCCTGCAAAGCAGGGACAAGGATCTATGCCTTCCCTTAGTAAAAGCACCTCCTCTACAGTGAGAAAACAATGGTTAGGCACACATTTACCCCTTTGATTGTCCTAGATGTTAACCCCTTCCCAGCCAGTGTCATTAGTAAAGTGACAGTGCATATTTTTAGCACTAATCACTGTATTAGTGTCACTGGTTCCCATAAAGTATCAAAAGTGTCACCTAGTGTCCGATTTGTCCACCGCAATATCACACTCCCACTATAAGTCGCTGATTGCCACCATTACTAGTAAAAAAAAAAAAAAATGTCCCTAGATTTAATTTGAAAAATCTGGTCACCTTAGTTTAGACGTGTTCCTGTTGGAATGATCTCTCCAAAAATGACCTTTTTGTTGCAGGGGATGCCTGACATCTGATTTGTATCTTAGTGTAGACTTCTGGGAAAATATGTGAGCCAATCACACAAGCAGGAAATGATGTGTCTAGGGGGGTCAGTACACACTCTGTGTACAGAACAACTCCAGGTAGCCATATTGCAATGCATTCTCAGAAAATTAAAGCATTGCAGAGTGAAAAGGAAAAAGGGATTTTATTATAACTTACCGTAAAATCCTTTTCTCCGAGTTCACTGACAGACGCAGCTCTTCATGACTTTGTGGGTTTTATGTCCGTTACTACTAGGAGTTAACTAGGCAGGGAAAAGAAACAGCTGGCCCCTCCCCTGGGGGGCCGTCCTCCTTTCCTACATCAAACCCCCTTCCTGTATAGCTCTTCAGTTCGTACACAAGCCGTATAGAAACAGAGCCCAGAGGGGTGGTGCTGCGTTTGTCAGTGAACTCGGAGAAAAGGATTTTACGGTAAGTTATAATAAAATCCCTTTTTCTCCTTACGTTCACTGACAGACGCAGCTCTTCATGACTATGTGGGGACGTCCCAAAGCTGTGTCAAAAAAGAGGGGTGGGTAAACCCAACTGAACCTCTGAAGAGGCGCCAGTCGCGCCTACACTGCCGCCTGCAAAACTTTGCGGCCAAAAGCAGCATCCGAGGATGCGAACACATCAACTTTGTAAAACTTAGTAAAGGTGTGAACCGAGGCCCACGTGGCCGCCTTGCACACCGAAGCCTGGTGTCTGAAGGCCCAGGAAGTACTAACCGCCCGGGTAGAATGAGCCGTGACTGGGAAAGGGGGAACTTTTCCCTGAACAGAATACGCATGAGTCACGGTTTTTCTAATCCAATGAGAAATAGTAGCCGAAGAGGCCACTAATCCTTTACGTGACCCTTCTGGAAGAACAAACAAGGCGTCAGCTTTTCGAAAAGGAGCTGTAGCAGCCAAGTACACTCGTAAGGCCCTCACTACGTCCAAGGCGTGCAACTCAAACTCTTTTGGGTGCGATGGACGAGGGCACAGCGAAGGCAGGATAATATCTTCATTGATGTGAAAGGAAGAGACTACCTTCGGAAGGAAAGAGGGAGAAGGTCGCAAGACCGCCTTATCCATATGCAGTACTAAATAGGGAGACTTGCACGATAGTGCAGCTAATTCCAACACCCGTCTAGCAGAAGTGATGGCTACCAAAAAAAAAGCCACCTTCTGCGACAGAAGCTGTAAGGAAATTTCCCTGAGTTTCTCATAAGGTGGTTTCTGAAAAACAGAGAGCACCAGATTCAAATTCCACGGAGCCATCGGAGATCTTATCCGAGGCGCCACATGTCGCACACCTTGTACAAAGGTACGAATCAGAGAGTGCGAGGCCAAAGGCCTCTGAAAGAGAATGGCTAAGGCCGAAATTTGGCCCTTGATAGTACTCAAAGCCAATTTTTTGTTCAGGCCCTCCTGTAAAAAGGTCAGGACCCTGGATACGACATAAAAGCGGGGGTTAAAGCCCTCCGCCTCACACCAAGCAATGTATGCCTTCCAGGTGCGGTGATAGATCTTGCGAGAGGTACACTTGCGAGCTTTTAGCAAAGTAGGGATTACGGAGTCGGCGACTCCCCTGTCCCTCAGCACCTGGGACTCAATAGCCAAGCCGTCAAAGCCAGCGAGAGTAAAGCAGGGTGCAATGTGGGTCCTTGAGACAGAAGATCGTCTCGCATCGGGAGCCGCCAGGGGGCGTCCGCCACCATTTGCACCACGTCGGCGTACCAAGTGCCAATCTGGGGCCACCAGAATTGTTGGTACCCCCTCCGTCATTATTCTTCGTACCAATCTTGGGAGCAGTTGAGTCGGAGGGAAGGTGTACAGGAGACGATAATGGCTCCAGGGGCCACTAGAGCATCCGTGGCCACTGCCAACGGATCCCTCGATCTGGACACAAAGGCTCTCACTTTGTGATTGAACCAGGACACCATGAGATCTACATCCGGCATCCCCCATCTGAGACAAATCTGATCGAACCCCTCCGGGTGGAGGGACCACTCCCCTCGGTCTGGCGACTGAGAAAGTCCGCCTGCCAGTTCTCCACACCTGGAATGTAAACTGCCGAGAGAGCCGGAACGTGAAGTTCCGCCCAACGCAGTATTAGAGCTGCCCTGCTGCCGCCGCTGTGGCATTGTCCGATTGAATTCGGATTGGACGGCCTTGCAATCTCATTGTCCAATGAAGGAGACACAGTCTGATTGCTCTCAGTTCCAGCACATTGATGGGCAGACGAGCCTCCTAAGCTGACCAACGGCCCTGGGCCTAAAGCTGGCCCAAGACTCCGCCCCAGCCCGTCAGGCTGGCGTCTGTGGTGATAATCATCCACTGAAGAGGCAGGAACGACTTCCCCTGCGTTAAAGCCGGGTCCCCTAGCCACCAGATCAGGGACGCCCTGGTCTGGGGGCTCAGCCGGATAGGACGGTCCAACGACCGATGGGACTTGTCCCACCGAGTCAGAATTGCTCGTTGGAGGGGACGAGTGTGACTCTGGGCAAAGGGTATCGCCTCGAACGATGAGACCATGAGCCCCAGTACCCTCATACAGAACCGTAATGAAGACTGATGGTGCGACAAGAGGGTGCGCACAGCCGACTGTAAACTCTGCAGTTTTTCTGGAGGGAGAAACACCTTCGCCTGTTCCGTGTCCAAAATGAGGCCCAGATACTCCAAATGGCGGGAGGGGGCCACTGATGACTTCTTCAGGTTTAGTAACCAGCCGAAGTCCAGTAGGGATGCCATCGTGATGCTCACATTCTCCTCCAGAGCCGAGACCGAGTCCGCTCGCAGGAGCAGATCGTCCAGGTATGCCACTATGGCAATGCCTCTCTGACGCAGCAACGCCAACACCGGAGCTAACAACTTTGTAAAGACCCGGGGTGCGGAGGTCAGGCCGAAGGGGAGAGCCACGAATTGGAAATAGCAATCCCCCACCGCGAACCGCAGGAAACGCTGGTGACGAGGATGGATGGGTACATGGAGGTACGTGTCCCTTATGTCTAATGACGCCAAGAATTCTCCTTGGTGGAGGGCGGCCACAACCGACCGAACAGACTCCATCCGGAACTTTCGCGCCCTGACATACTTGTTCAGAGCCTTCAGGTCCAGGATGGGCCGAAAACCCTCCCCTTTTTTGGGTACCACAAAAAGGTTTGAGTAAAAACCTCGAAACCTCTCCCCTGAGGGAACCGGAACAATCACCCCTTGGTCCGAGAGAGCCTGTACTGCCTCGGATAGGGCCTTCCTGGGATCCCGCGGGAGATTTAAGTTTGAAGGGAAGAACCTGTCTGGGGGTGGAGAGAGAAACTCTATCCTGTACCCGGTGGACACCACTTCCCGGACCCAGCGGTCTGAAACACGGGTCAACCACCGCTCTGCGAACCCCAGAAGACGTCCCACCACCCGACTCTCGGGCGGGGGCAACCCATCGGGTTGAGGAAGACTTGTCCTCCGTCTTTTCTGTTTTGCGCTGCCATTGCCGTCTTCCGGCCCCTGCAGCGGCCTTACCAGAGCGGGTCCCTTTACATGCCGTGCTCGAGGCACGAAAAGGCTTCTTCTGACCTGAGGGGGAAGGCTCCTGTCTACGGCAAAACTCACGCCTGCGGGGCTCCGGAAGGAAGGTACTCTTACCCCCCATGAAATCCTTTATGATTTAATCAAGACGCAAGCTAAATAGACGCCCACCTTGAAAAGGGAGGTCAGCCAAACCTCTCTTGGAAGCGTGGTCACCCGACCAGGAACGCAGCCAAAGAATTCAGCGAAGCCTGACAGCCGAGATCGATATTCTGGACAACAGGGGCAGAATATCCATGGCCGCATCACAGAGATATTTGATCCCTTGGAGTAAAAACTCAGCCTTCTGCGGCGCCTCCATCAGGCGACCGCCTTCTAGGTCCTTCATAAGGCCTTCCATGCATTCAGATAGATACTGATAGATACTGTGCCGCCATGGCCGAAGCCAGGGTCGTTCGTACAGCAGAGTCCGCGCTCCGAAACAGGGACTATAAAAGTGCTTCTGTCTTCCTATCAGCGGGATCCTTAAAGGAAGGAGTCCCTTCCATAGGGATAGTAGTCGCCCTAGTAAGGCGTGCAATCGGTGGGTCCACCGCAGGGGACTCCCACTTCTTTAGAAAACTCTCCTCAAAGGGATAGCGAACCGCAAAATGTGTTGTCAGTGAGGGGGGAACGCTGTGGGCGCTGCCATTCACGATATAGGAAATGGTCAAAGAATTTGTTATAAGGATAAGTCTTGGGGGCCCTGGGGGGCCTAGAAGATCCACACACATACGCAGCAGATCGTGATTCATCATCTTGATCCAGCTGCAACTTAGTGCGAATGCCAGCGATAATGGTGGCCACAAGTGCTGCTTCTTGTGCAGCTGCTAGCCCCTGGTAACCTTCAGGAGGTACACTGTCACCTCCTGTCTCCTAATCAGATAGGTCTGCAGGGGTCCCAGAGACCCCTGATGCCAGCTCTGGCTCAGATTCCTCCCCTGATGATAATTGAGGGGGACGCTTCCTGGGGACCCACGGAGCGGCGTCCCCACGGGGAAAAAACTAGGTGAAAACCGCCCGCAGCTGGTCCAGAAAGGCCCCTTGATCCGATTGGGGGGCTGCTGATGCCACCTCAGCAGGTTCAGCAGGGGGATCAGTCATACCTTTTTTTTTTTTTTTGAAGAGAAAAATGACACAAAAGGGAAAGGGGCGCCCCCACCCAGCCACACACACACAGGCCTTTACTGAGGACAGTGCCCACCACCACCAGCACCCAGGGGGAGCCCAGCTATACTTGCTGTTCCGCTGCTAGTAGTGCAGATCGTCAGGAAGAGCTGTGCTGCGTGTCACCGCCATTTCTGAAGAGGGGGAGAAGCTGCAGCCACGTGTAGATGCAGAGCTTGCAGTCAAAATGGCCGCTGTGAAACACTAGAGGCCGACACACCCTTTCAGGAAACGTGCAGTACCAAAATAGGCCGCTCCGAGCGCTAGAGGGAAAGCCCCATAGGCTGGGAATGTCTGTGGCTACGGCAAAATGGCGGCGGTCCGCCGCAAAATGGCGGCCGGTCGCCGCATGGCGATCCGGATGAGAAGGCCGGGTAATCGCAGTGGTGCTGGGGGGTGACGGGGGGCATGTGGCGGGGGGCAGGGAGCCATAGAGTCCCACCATTGGCTATCCCGGGGCGTTACAAGAACCCAGTTCGCGGCAGTCGTCGGGCCCCCACATGCCCCTAGGAAGGGGGGCGCTCACTTACCAATCTGACGCCGCGGTAGCCGCCCAAGCAGACTTTGCGCCCTTGATGGCGGTATGCTGCAGGCCCAAAGTCGCCCAGCCGAATCGCATCGGTAGAGGGGACCAGCAGGGGTATTGCACCCCGGGCCGCCCACACGAAACGGGCAGGATGCGGCGGGTCCCTAGTGGCGGGACTGGCTCCGCATCATGTTGGCCAGGTCGGGGAAAGTACAGAGCTCTAGGACTCTCTATGCCCCGACCGGCTTCTTGATAGAAGATTTCATCTTGATTGAAGTGAAAATAAGAAAAAATAAAATAAAAAATGGTCACAATCGGACCGCAGTTCCCCTAAAGGGAAGCCAGGTCAACCCCTTGCGAACTAGGCATTGAAACTGAAGAGCTATACAGGAAGGGGGTTTCATGTAGGAAAGGAGGACGGCCCCCAGGGGAGGGGTCAGCTGTTTCTTTTCCCTGCCTAGTTAACTCCTAGTAGTAACGGACATAAAACCCACATAGTCATGAAGAGCTGCGTCTGTCAGTGAACGTAAGGAGAAAGGTAATTTTTAATGACATTCAATTACAATATGACTTGTATGCAATTCTACACGCTATATTATTTTTTTCTTTATTTGTTTTTTTTTCCCCGCGAAAGTGGAGTTATCCTTTAAAGCATAGTTCCACCCAAAAGTGGAACTTCCGCTTATCGGATTCCTCCCCCCTTCCAGTGCCACATTTGGCATCATTCGGGGGGGGGGGGGATATTTGTCTTTGACAGGTATCCTTTCCCCACTTCCAGGAGGCTGGGCTGCGGTGAAGTACGTCAGCAGCTCGGCTCCCCTCCTCCTTCCCTCTCTGCCGGTCCAGTGGGAGAGCGCAGAGCGCCTCGTGCACATGCAGTGGGGACCCAGCTGGGAAGCCGAAAGGCTACACTGCCAGGTTCCCTTACCTTTTCCCTTTTTTAATTTTTAAAGGGGTGGGCGGACCCCCGCTTTAAGTTTTACTGCTACAGGGCGTATATATATGTGTGATCCGACACTTCCAGTTAGGCTAGGGTGTAACGTTGCCACCTCATCCCTTTAAAACCGAACACATATTAACCACTTACCCTTAAACGTCCTTCCTGCCCAGACCAATTTTCAGCTTTCAACGCTCTCACATTTTGAATGACAATTACCCAGTCATGCAACACTGTACCCATCTGGAACGCAATGCCAGCTGGGTACACATTGTCGCGGGCGCATTATGGGGTCGGACCGCCACTCCCCCGGCTGACACCATGTCCGGGGCTGGGCGTCTCCTCCCCCTCCCGCTGCTCCCGCATGCATGATGCTGGCGGGGTGAATGGCGGTGGTGCCTATATCAGGCATTGCCCGGCGTCACGATGGACATCTCCGGCATTCTTCACCCTTCCAAATATGACACAGTTCCCAACATCCATCACTTCTCAGGTAACATACTGGCTCAGATTCCATTTCCCATTCACCTCATGTGTCCCACCCCTCCCCCCAGGAGGTACTAGGTTCCTTTCACATTCTTTTGCTTTCACTCCCATTCCCCATTCACTTGTCTTTCCCCTACCCCCTTTCCTCTCTCCAATTTCCTTTCATCCTCATTCTTTTTTCAATTCCCACTCTATCCCCCTCTTTCATCAATCTCTTACCTTCTCCCACCCACTCATATTCACACACATACACTCCCATTTCACTCCTATAATTGTTAGCTCACGACACACACACAATCTCTTCATCCATTACCCTTCACGGGTTCACCATGCCGGAGCTGCTCCCTTGCCGCGCCGGGCGTCACCCAGGCTGGGTGCTGCCACCAGTTCTCCTGCCTCAGCTCCCGGATCGGCTGGTCACAGGCAGTCTGTGTGCCCCACTGGTGCACCATTGGCACCCAAACATGGTAAGCAATGTGTGTGGGTTTTTTACTCGGCTCCCACAATATACATCAGACTATACTCAATTTTTTTTCTTAACACCTTCTCTAGATTAGATTTAAGCTTGCTTCTGACGAGTAATGGTCAATCACGAAACGTGTAGAGCCAACAACTGCTTACAATGTTCTACTCTGGTACCTTTTTTTCCACCTATAGGAATACTTTCAAACGGAATGACATATTACAGCGCACACATGCAATAATGACAATAAAACCTGCAAGGCTATTTAAAAGGCTATTTAAAAGTACCTGGACATCTTTAACCAAAATATGGGGAGTCCGTCGCACTTTATGGCCATAGAGTGCTTAGCCCACTCCTACTTCACAGGCCCCCGTCTTAGTGGGTCCTACACTACCATAGAATGGGAGATTCTGTCTCTTAACCATGGGAGCAATACACCCCTCCTAATGGGAGATCTAGAGAACTCTTCCTATGTCTCATGTGGACACTAATTAGAGGCAATTATGAATAGGTGGGGTGCTCCAGCCCAAGAGATCTGGTCAGGATCTGCAATAGACAAATAGGTATATACTTGGGGGACACACCCTAATAGTGTATCACATTAGAGATGGTGCTGCTATAAGACCACCAAACAAAAGGACATATTACAGCGCACACATGCAATAATGACAATAAAACCTGCAGGGCTATTTAAAAGTACCTGGACACCTTCAACCAAAATACGGGGAGTCCGTTGCACTATATGGCCCCCGTCGTAGTAGGTCCTACACTACCATAGAATACCATACAATAGAATCTCCCATTCTATGGTAGTGTAGGACCCTGTGAAGTAGGAGTGGGCCTGTGAAGTAGGAGTGGGCTAAGCACTCTATGGCCATAAAGTGCGATGGACTCCCCGCATTTTGGTTGAAGATGTCCAGGTACTTTTAAATAGCCTTCTAAATAGCCTTGCAGATATTATTGTCATTATTGCATGTGTGCGCTGTAATATGTAATTTTGTTTGGTGGTCTTATAACAGCACCATCTCTGTGATACACTATTAGAGTGTGCCCCCCAAGTATATACTTGCAAATGGGGCACCATCAAGCCATGGAATATACAGACCTCTATGCACATCCTACTGTATTATTTACCTACCCTAGATACATCAGGGAAGTGTGCAAATCTATGTTAAGTAGTGTTCTATTCGTTTGTTCAATCATGCTACTGTCCTTTGTCCTAACATCTGATATCTACTATCAATGTTTATACTCATTTACTCTGAATTTTATACATTAAAATATTGATTATATATGATGTATACATGGTTGCGTGCCTCATTTAAAGTCCCACCCCTTTTCCTTTGTTCTCAATTTTAGGGATGGAGGCATGAGAACCCTTGGTCTCTGCCTCATCTAGCCACTTCCCGACCGCCTGCCGTGTTTTCACGGCGGCAGTGTGGTTGCTGTGCGCGAATCACTGTAAAAAGACGGCGATCTGCGAACGGCCGCTAGGGGAGCGCGCGTGCGCCGCCGACGGTGCGCACCCGCCGCACTCCTGAGGAGTGTGCCCGCGGCTCGGGCGGACCCGATGTCCGCCGGCGAGCCGTAATGAGCGGCCACAGGCAAAGAACAGGGAACCGCCGATGTAAACACGGCGGTTCCCCATTCTGACAGTGCAGGCATGGGTGATCTACTGATCCCTGTCACTGGGATCAGTTAGATCTCTCATGCCCATGGTAGCCCAACCCCCCCACAGTAAGAACACACCCAGGGAACACAGTTAACCCCTAGCTCCCCCCCCAGGTTAACCCCTTCACTGCCAATGACATTTATACAGTAATCAGTGGACATTTAAATTTCTGATCGCTGAATAAATGTCATTGGTCCCAAAAAAGTGTAAAAAATGTCCAACATGTATTTGAGTGTTTCCCATATATATATATATATATATATATATATATATATATATATATATGCAATAATAAATCTCTTTAATTTGGAACCATCTTGCTCAAGTATTTTCAGGTATTTTAACCCTTCACACATGTCCGCTGCAGAATCGCAGTACCGCTAAAAATCGCAGATCGCCGCCATTACTAGTAAAAAATTAAAAAAAAATAAAAACCCCAATTAATTCTCATCAACTGTAAACGTGGCCACTTTTGCGCAAACCAATCAATAAACTCCAATTGTGATTTTTTTTTATCACAAATATGAGGAAGAATATAAATCGGCCAAAACCGGTGAAAAAAAATATTTTTTTATATATTTTTTTTTGGATTTGAATTTTAGCAAAAAGTAAGAAATTTGGGTTTTTTTTGCAAAATGGTCGCTTTTCTTTTGTTTATAGCGGCGATCAGAAATGATGCAGAGGCGATCAAATACCACCAAAAGAAAGCTCTATTTGTGGGAAAAAAAGGACGCAAATTTTGTTTGGGTGCAACTTCGCACGGCCGCGCAATTATCAGTTAAAGCGACGCAGTGCCAAATCGCAAAAAGTGCTCTGGTCCTAAAGCTGGAAAACCTTCCGGTTGGTAAGTGGTTAAAGTCCCACCCTTTTCCCTTTGCTTTCAAATTTAGGGATGGAGGCATGAGAACCCTTGGTCTCTGCCTCATTTAAAGTCCCGCAACACTTTCTTTTGCTCCAACACTGTACCCATATGAAATCTTTGTCCTTTTATTTTACACAAATAGAGCTTTCTTTTGGTGGGGTTTAATCACGACTGGGTTTTTCATTTTTTGCGCTATAAATGAAAAAAGGCTGAAAATTCTGAAAAAAAATGTATTTTTCTTTGTTTCTGTAATAACATTTGCATATAAGTAATTTTAATTCATAAATTTTGCCCAAAATTTATACTACTACATATCTTTGGTAAAAATAACCCAAATTTGTGTATATTATTTGTTCTTTGTGAAACTTATAGAGTCTACAAGCTATGTTGCCAATCACTGAAAATTGATCAAACCTGATGGTCTATCTCATTTCTTGAGGGACTAAGACCCCTTTCATACCAGGGCCACCTGAGCATTAGTGGTAAAACACCGCCAATTTACCGCTGTTTATAGCGGCGCTTTGGCGCCGCTATTCGGGCAGCAGCGGTGCGCTTTTAACCCCTCACAAGGGGTTAAAACTGCCGGTTAGTGGCGCTTCCGAAGCGGTGTTCAGGGCTTTGGAAGCACTCCCACATTGTTTTCAATAGGCAGGGACGGTGGAGGAGCGGTGAATACACGGCTCCCACACCGCCCCGAAGATGTGGCTTGCCAGAAGTTTTTTTTACTGTCCCCCAAGAGCACAGCCCCCCGTGTGAAAGCACCCAAGCTTTCACACTGGGGTGGATGCGGGTAGTTTTTCAGTCACTATTTTTAGCGCAAAAGCGCCTGAAAAACACCATGGTGTGAAAGGGGTCTAAGGGCCCTTTCACACTGGCTTTCCATTCAGGTCCTCCTGTCCGTTGTTCAGGCGGACCTGAACGGACACTCAATGCAGCCCTATGGAGCAGTGGATGTCAGCGGAGACATGTCCACCACTCTCCGATCCGGTCCTGTCCGTGAAATGCAGATGGATGGAGATCTGTCTGTAGAATCGGATCGGAGCGGATGACAACTGACAGGCGGTCCGTTGTCATCCGATCCCCATAGAGCAGAGTGGGGCTCTGACAGCTCCATCTCCGCTCGAGCGGAGATGGAGCTGCCATCCGTCGGCTCAGTGGGGATCGGCGGATCGATCCCCGCTGAGCAAAAACAAACCCTTCACATGGAAAGCCCGTGTGAAAGGGCTTTAAGGCTGGATTCACACCTATGCATTTTTAGTGCTTTTTGCATTTTGCAGATTTCCACTACAGAACGTGTTCCATAGGAAACCATGTTAAATGGACTGCGGTGCAAATCTGCAAAATGCAAAAAGCATTAAAAAAGGCATAGGTGTGAATCCATCCTTAGGCTTGGTTCACACAGGGGCGATCAACTTTGGCGCGACTTACACGACTTATGCCAGGCGACTTTGCTTGTGGCCAATCAGAGAAGGGAGGGAGGGGCTTGCCCCAAATAAAATTGTATTCTTTTCACTGTAAAGGCGCTTGCATTAAGATGGGGATTCTACTTGGAGGCGACTTCCATTGACTTCTATGGGTACAAGTCGAATAGAAGTCCCCTTGGAGTCACGCGGATACCTTTTTTTGAAGTTGGAGCGACTCAGTAGCGTACATTAAGATGGCTCCCATTCATCTGAATTGGATGTGACATGTCAAGCGACTTGGGGTGACTTGAGGCGACTCAAGTCGGGGCGCAAGTCGCCCCTGTGTGAATGGGGCCTAAGCCCTGGTTCACATTGACACGATTTGGCATGCGATTTGACATGTCAAATCGGCAGCAATTGCCGGTAATGGCACCATCCTAATCGGTACGACGCTGCACTTGCCGATTGACGACTACAGTGCAGATCTGAATTGCTGGGAGACCGTCAATTGACGTCCTCCCCTTTGCGCGCGCCAGGCTCGCTGTCGCGTGCCCGCAGGTCGAGCGAACTCGATATCTGCCGGTGACCCGTGATCCCTTCACAGAGAGCCAGAATGGGGAACCGCCAATGAAAACACGGCGGTTCCCCGCTCTGTGAGGTGGAGCATGACAGATCTACTGATCCCTGTGATTGGGGTCAGTTTGATCTCTGTCAGCCCAACCCCAACAAATACAGGGAACACATTTAACTTCCCCCTTAGTGCTAACCCCTTCCCTGCCAATACAGTAATCAGTGTCTATTTTTAGATCTGATCGCTGTATAAATGTCATTGGTCCCAAAAAAAGTGTCAAAAATGTCCGACATGTCCGCCGCAATATCACAGTCTCGATAAAATCACAGATCACTGCCATTACCAGAAAAAAAACAATAAAAAAATGCCATAAACCAATTTCCATAGTTTGTAGGTGCTATAACTTTTGCGCAACCCAATCAAAATACACCTATTGCGATTTTTTTTTTTTTTTTACCTAAAATATGTAGGCCTCAACTGAGGAATAAATTAGTTTTTTTATTTTTGGATATGTATTATAGCAAAAAGTAAAAAATATTGTTCTTTTTTCAAAATCGTTGCTTTTTTTGTTTATAGTGCAAAAAATAAAAACCACAGAGGTAATCAAATACCACCAAAAGAAAGCTCTATTTGTGGGGAAAAAAAAGGATGTCAATTTTGTTTGGGTACAGCGTCGCACGACCGCACAATTGTCATTCAAAGAGTGACAGCGCTGAAACTGAAAATTTGTCCAGGCAAGAGTGGGGTTTAAGTGCCCAGTAAGCAAGTGGGTAAAAGAATCTAAACATATACAAAAAATGCAAAAATATGGGGGTTTGGTGACACTAAATGGCCATGAAGTGCTTAAGCCCACTGACTGCTTCAAAGTACCCCAATTTTCCAGTGGGTTCCTACACTAACCTTGGAGTGAATTATCCTATCTCTTAAAGTGGTTGTTAACTCGTGACAACCACTTTAACCTACAGGTAAGCCTATGATAAGGCTTACCTGTGGGTGCCCTGCATATCTCCTAAACCTGTACTGTTCAGGCAATATGCAGTGTTCGAGATGTGCCAACGTCATTTCGACACATGCGCAGTGAAGAAACGGCCTACATGCCATTTCTTCACTGTGATCGTGTCATGACTGGCGGCTCCCGCGCGCAAGCGCAGGAGCGACGTCACGTGACTCCAGCCAGTCACAGAGCCGCAGTTGCGGCTAGGGTTGCCACCTCATCCCTTTAAACCCGTACACATATTAATTACATAGGTTCTGTGGCTGATTAAGGTGGTAATTAAACTCATTTAGTGCCTTATCTGCATTAAATTAGCCTCAGAACCTGTGTAATCAATATGTGTTCGGGTTTAAAGGGATGAGGTGGCAACCCTAGTCGCGGCCCCAGAAGGAAGAGGGGCTGAAGATGGACGTCGCCAGCACAGGGGACAGCACTGGACGTCGCAGGCTTCGTTTGCAGGTAAGTGGCACATAATGGGCTACTATGCGATGCATAGTAGCCCATTATGCTTCTACTTTACAGGGGAATGTAGAGGAAGTAAACCCCATCTGGGTTTACTTCCTCTTTAAACCATGGAAGCAAATGCTCCTCTTTATGGGAGACCAGAGGACTCATACCATGGATCAGGTGGACACTGATTGGAGGTAATGAGGGAGGGTGGGGTCCACCAGCCCAAAAGGTCTGGTCAGGACCACAATATACAAAAAAATGTATGGTGATGCTGTAAGACCACAATAGACAAAAAAGTACATATTACAACGCACGCATGACACTAACTCATATATGTTTAGATTCTTTTAAACAGCTTTGCAGGAGTTCGTGTCATGTGTGCGCTGTAATATGTACTTTTTTGTCTATTGTGGTCTTACAGTTACAGCAGCACCATGCGTTTGTTAGGGTGTTCCCTCCAAATATATATATTTTCTGTGTATTCTGCAGTCCTGTTCCCAGAGCTCTGTGTACTATGCAGTCCTGTGCCCAGCACTCTGTGTATTCTGCAGCCTTGTGCCCAGTGCTCTGTGTATTATGCAGTCCTGTGCCCAACGCTCTGTGTATTATGCAGTCCTGTGCTCAGCGCTGTGTATTATGCAGTCATGTGCTCAGCGCTCTGTGTATTCTGCAGTCCTGTGCCCAGTGCTCTGTCTATTCTGCAGTCCTGTGCCCAGTGCTCTGTGTATTCTGCAGTCCTGTGCCCAGCGCTCTGTGTATTATGCAGTCCTGTGCCCAGCACTCTGTGTATTCTGCAGTCCTGTGCCCAGCGCTCTGTGTATTCTGCAGTCCTGTGCCCAGTGCTCTGTCTATTCTGCAGTCCTGTGCCCAGTGCTCTGTGTATTATGCAGTCCTGTGCCCAGTGCTCTGTGTATTCTGCAGTCCTGTGCCCAGCGCTCTGTGTATTCTGCAGTCCTGTGCCCAGTGCTCTGTGTATTATGCAGTCCTATTCCCAGCGCTCTGTGTATTATGCAGTCCTATTCCCAGCGCTCTGTGTATTATGCAGTCCTGTGCCCAGCACTCTGTGTATTCTGCAGTCCTGTGCCCAGCGCTCTGTGTATTCTGCAGTCCTGTGCCCAGTGCTCTGTGTATTATGCAGTCCTATTCCCAGCGCTCTGTGTATTATGCAGTCCTGTGCCCAGCGCTCTGTGTATTATGCAGTCCTGTGCCCAGCACTCTGTGTATTATGCAGTCATGCGCTTAGCGCTCTGTGTATTATGCAGTCCTGTGCCCATAAAAAAAAATATATATATATCCCTGGATTTCATTTTTAAAATCTGGTCACCTTAGATTAGGCCGTAGACAGAGGTTTTACACTTATTGGCACATGATTTGATGATTTATGTGTATTTTGAATCATGGTATAATTTGATATGCACTGAAGCGCTTCACTATTCTCCACTTTAGACTGCAAAAGAAACATAGGACTCTGCTGCACAGTGCATTGCTGATAAATGGCCACAAGATGGAAGCAAAGACATTTATTAACCACTTCAGCCCCGGAAGAATTTCCCATGTTAGGACCAGAGCACTTTTTGCGATTCGGCACTGCGTCACTTTAACTGACAATTGCGTGGTCATGTGACGTTGTACCCAAACAAAATTAGCATCCTTTTTTCCCACAAATAGAGCTTTCTTTTGGTGGTATTTGATCACCTTTGCGTCATTTCTGATCATCGCTATAAACAAAAAAAGAGCGACAAATTAAAAAAAAAAACATATTTTTTACTTTTTGCTATAATACATATCCAAAAAAAATATAAAAAAAACATTTATTCATCAGTTTTGGCCGATTTATATTCTTCTTCATACTTGTGGTTAAAAAAAATTGCGATTGGCGGTTTGATTGACTGGTTTGCGCAAAAGTTGCCGCGTTTACAAACCATGTGAATTCATGTATGGCGTTTTTACTATATATATATATATATATTTTTTTTTTACTAGTAATGGCGGCGATCTGTGATTTTTATCGGGACTGTGATATTGGGGCAGACATATCGGACATTTTTGACACTTTTTTGGGACCAATGACATTTATACAGTATCAGAAATTTAAATATCCACTGATTACTGTATAAATGTCTTTGGCAGTGAAGGGGTTAACCTGGGGGGATGATCGAAGGGTTAACTATGTTCCCTGGGCGTGTTCTAACTGTGAAGGGGCTGGACTGTCAGGGGCATAAGAGATCTAACTGACCCCAGTGATGGGGATCAGTAGATCTCTTAGATGCTGCCTGACAGCTCGGGAAACCGCCTGTTTACATTGGTGGTTCCCCGTTTTTCTGCTGTGGTAAGCAATCACGGCTCGCCGGCGGACATCGGGTCCGCCTGAGCCACAGGCACACTCCTGCAGAGTGCGGTGGGCACGAGAGTTCCCGCCCACTAGCCGCGCATGAGCGAGCCGCCACTTAAAGACGGCGATTCGCGGGACACTGTCACTCTGCAGCAGTAAGTGTGCGTTAGACGGTCGGGAACCGGTTAAAGCAGTATTGAAACCAAAAGCAAACATTTATCATATCACATCCTACCAAGTCTTAGATGTGATGGCTGCATTTGTTTTCTTTTTTTTTCTTAGGCTTTCTTTTCTTTATTTTCACCTAGTGATTTAGCCAGTAAGTCTGTTGTTTTCATAATCCTTTAATAAAGCAATCCTGAATGTTAAAAAACAAATGTTGCTGTAATTTCTTATAAAGAGTTACCTGGAGTGTGGCTTCAATTTGTTCTTGTATCTAAATCTGCTAATCCACCTAACACTCCTCTGCCTCCAGTCTGACAATACTGCTATCCAAAGGTGCCCCCTGTCTTCCTTCATCTAGAGTGGAGGTCCTCTAATACAGGAGGTGTGTTACTGGCCAGGTCACTAGGTGAAAACAGAGGGGAAAGAATCCTAAAAAAATTAAAGCTAATGCAATCACCAGTGATGGGGCCGCAAGGAGCCTCGGATCTCTCCCCCTCCCCTCCGCAAAGCCATCATTCCTACTGTGGGCACCCGGCCATGTTAGCTAGCGGCTTCACGGGTGGGCACGCACTGCGCATGCGCGAGTGGCACTGCGCTTCGTGATTGGTCCCAAAGTTTTCTAGGACCTGTACTGTGTCCTGGAAGACTTCAGGAGGGAGGGGGAAGTGCCCGTAAAAATTGGGCATCTGCACCCCCCCCTCCCTAAAAGCTCAGTTTTACCATCAGGAGCTGGGGAGGAAGCCTTTTGTGTGGAACTCCGCTTTAAGTGGAGAATCTTGGATAGGTTTAGGTTGATGTCCCTCTGATTGAACCAGGTAGCGAGTACCATCTAGCATTAGCAGTAGTTTAATAGAAGAACTGTAAGCCCAGGGCTACATTGACAATTAAACTTTTCTGCTGCTGAATTAATGAGTTGCTGACAATCATCTCATTGGCAACACGCTAAGTTCAGAGGTTAAAGTCCCAACTTACATTAAGGTCCCCATCAGAACCCTCATTACATCAACTTTGCCATTTGGGCACCTCTTCCATCATTGTCCCCAATAGCATCCCTCTTATATAAGAGTCCCCATCAAAGTGCCCCCACCATATAAGTCCCCATCAGAGACCCCTTACATCAAGGTCCTCATCAGAGCCATCTTTACATCAGGGTCCCCATCAGACCACCCCGTACATAGAAGTCTGCCATAGGAGTAGCTATGAGAGCCCTCTTTGCAGTACAGTCCAGCTTAGATTTCCCTACCCACACTAGAGTCTCCCCTTACATCAGGGTCCCCATCAGAGCCCCCCCTTACATCAGATTCCCTTATTTTGCTGGCTGTTCTAGCAATCTTATCCGAGCTGTGGGCCAAATAGAACTATGACTCACAGGCCTTAAGTTTAGGACCCCGGATCTACAGTAGTTCAACCAATCAGGAAAAAAATAAAGCAATAGAAGACCACACAATACTATATCCACAGCTGATTAAGATGAAGACAAAAAGCCCCTATAAAGCATGGGCCAATTTTCTCCAGTAGAGAAAAGAATCCCTCCTGATCCCTCAGCAAGCAATTGGATATTCCCTGGATCAACACTCCCCCTGCTGTTATTACCTATAAATGTTAATATCCAGATATATTTTGTGCATTTTGGTGAATGCATCCAGCCAGTGTTGCCAACCTACCAGATTGAAATTTACTGGCACAACACCCAAAATTTACTGGCACAGCCAAGTTTTTACTGGCATTTTACAAAAGTTACAAAATTACAGTTTTCAGTGCAACTTTCAGTATTTAGGCTACAAACAAGCACACTGTGCAAATAACAATGTGATTTAAGGTAGATAGCAAGGTAAAAAAACATATTTCTGTTATTTTCAATATAATAAGGGCAGATTATTTAGTCCATCAGTTTTGTCACCCATGTCAAATTGTAGAGATTTCCCCTTAATTTCTGTTCCATAACCACCACAGAAAGTGAGGTGAAATCCCTGGTAGCCACCAGGATCAGCAGAATTTATGTCCCCACTTCTAAAGACTTCCTGTCTCCATCCCTCCATCACCTCTTGTCTCCATCACACAATCCCCCCCATCACTTCCTGTCATCATCCCTCCATCACACCATCCCCATCACCTCCTTTTTCCATTACACCATCCTTCCATTACCTCCTGCTACTTATCCACTGCACGCTGCACTCATACAGTGCACACTCACACTAAGAGAGAGACTCCTGCAGCCTGGCTCGCGGCTGTCTATCAGAGTGAGCAGAGACAGTGTGGGTGTCAAACAGTCCCACACTCACTGTCCTAACTTTTTGGTTGGCTTGAAGAGGAAGTGTACTGCACTCACCACTGTCACAGGAGGGCTGCAGGGTCAGCCAGAGCAGGGAGGCAGGCAGGAATCAGGAGGATCCATCCATCCATCCATCTGGAGCGTCTGCTCCGGTCAGGTGCTGGCTGGCAGTGGTGTGGCGGGAAAATGCAGTAACCTCATTTGAGGGCGGATGGGCTGGGCAGAGGCACTAGCTGGCAGCAAGAGGAGTTGTCATCCAACTCGTCTCAGGGTCAGGATCGGATCTTCTCACTCGCCGCTCTGGGATTTCCGCAATGGCGCATGTGCGGCTCTGACCGGAGCCGATGGCCGCCATTTTTACTGGCACTTTTCGGCTGCTACGGACTTTTACGGACACCCGGAAAACTGACCTGTTTTTACTGGCTGTCCGTAAATTTACGGACGGTTGGCAACACTGCATCCAGCTCTTTTTTAAAATCAATCTATTGAGCTGGCCAGAACCGGCTCTTGAGGGAGTCTATTCCATATTTTCATAGCCCTTACTGTGAAGAAGCCTTTCCGTATGTGGAAGTTAAATCTGTTTTCCACCAGAAGTAAAGAGAGCCCCCTTGTCCTCTGTAATGACCCGAAAGTAAAAAAAACTCTACAGCAAATTTACTATATGGACCACTTATGTACAGTATTTATATATGGTGATTATATCTCCCTTATGTACAGAGCCTTGAAAAAGTATTCATACCCCTTGAAATTTTCCACGTTTTGTCATGTTACAACCAAAAACGTAAATGTATTTTATTGGGATTTTATGTGATAGACCAAAACAAAGTGGCACATAATTGTGAAGTAGAAGGAAAATGATAAATGGTTTTCAACATTCTTTACAAATAATATGTGAAAAGCGTGGGGGACATTTGTATTGCGCCCCCCTGAGTCAATACTTTGTAGAACCACATTTCGCTGCAATTACAGCTGCAAGTCTTTTGGGGAGGTCTCTACCAGCTTTGCACATCTAGAGAGGAAATATTTTGACGATTCTTCTTTGTAAAATATCTCAAGCTCTGTCAGATTGGATGGAGAGCGTCTGTGAACAGCAATTTTCACGTCTTGCCACAGATTCTCAATTGGATTTAGTATGTGCTAACAAAATCTGCGCTTGTGGATAAATAAATTATAACATTACATGCAATGATCCCTGAAGAGAAAAATCAATCCAGGAATCAATGCATATCTGAGAGGCTGCTGCTACACAAGTGTATAAACTCATAAACAACGTGAAAAACATAAAATACAGCGCCACCTTCTAATAATAGTGCCAAATAACACAATATGTGAGTGTGATTCACATTTCAATTAATTGAATAATGTAATACATCAATATTCAACAAACTAATCAAATAGTCCATAAATAAGAAAAAGTGCTCCGTGCTCAATCAAGTGCCAACAATACAACGTGGTGCTCGGTGACAATCCCCCGTTGTGACCCCACTCACCAGAACAAATGGATCCCCAGCTTTTCAGTCTGGGGATCAAACAAGCCAAGTCCTGGTGCTGGTCAGATGGATGTGAGGGTGATGGTGACGAGACCCTTGACGTCATTTCCGGCTCCCCGTGTCCGCTGACATCACATCCTGCCAGTGGTGGAACGCACGCCGCAAGTTGGAGACCACGCCACGTTGTATACCCACATGAGCATACCCATGCGAGATTTTAACCAACTTCTTGTAAGTGCGATCTTTGTTTTTGCGCCCAATAAATCTTTTTAAACGGTATTTCACTATGGAAGCCATTATTTTCTTCTTTTACCCAACCTTATGAGGATCTTAAGTCTCTGGAATTGAGTCCTGATTAAAGCAAGGGTCTCGTCACCATCACCCTCACATCCATCTGACCAGCACCAGGACTTGGCTTGTTTGATCCCCAGACTGAAAAGCTGGGGATCCATTTGTTCTGGTGAGTGGGGTCACAACGGGGGATTGTCGCCGAGCACCACGTTGTATTGTTGGCACTTGATTGAGCACGGAGCACTTTTTCTTATTTATGGACTATTTGATCAGTTTGTTGAATGTTGATGTATTACATTATTCAATTAATTGAAATGTGAATCACACTCACATATTGTGTTATTTGGCACTATTATTAGAAGGTGGCGCTGTATTTTATGTTTTTCTCTAGGGGTGAGTGAGGGCTCTGAGGGCTGGGAATGTACACAGATTTCACTCTGTTCTGTCTGCTTCAGTCTCCTCTGTGTCTTCCCTGCTCAGTGTGCTCTGCCACCCCTTCCTGTTCACTCTCCTCTCTCTATAAAACTTTCATTTAGATTTCATCTATCGCACTTCTGCCCTGTGAAATGTCTTCATTGTGTTTTCATTTGCTGCAGTTATAGCAGCGGGTACTGTGCTAGGATGGTGAGTGCCCCTGTCCAGCACACAGCATGTCAGGGTTGTTAGGGGAGATTGTGTGCTTACAGGGGTGCCTAACAGGCTGATCAGTCACTTTATCATGATTGGCTTTTCTGAGGCTTTTATTTACTTCCTTTACAGAAATTAAGCTGTTTAACCGCTTGCCGACCGCTGATCGGCAATTGACGGCGACAATGTGGCTCTGTAACGCAAAACGCCGTCATACGACGGCGGCCGCGATACAGAGCCACTGTGAGCGGGGGGGGCCAGGGAGCGGGTGCGGCGGCTTCGATTGCCGCCGGCCACCCGCAATGCCCCCCCCGGAGTGAAGGAACGGAGGTCCGTGTATGTAAACACGGACCTCCGCTCTGTGTGAGGGGGAAGGGCTGTGATCACAGCCTTCCTGTACATGAAGGCTGTGATAACTTCCCTTCCCCAGCTAGGCAATCCCCCATACAGTTAGAACACGCCCAGGGAACATAGTTAACCCTTAGCGCGCCCCCTGCAGGTTAACCCCTTCACTGCCAATGGCATTTACACAGTAATCAGTGCATTTTTATAGCACTGATCGCTGTATAAATGCCAATGGTCCCAAAAAAGTGTCAAAATGTTCCGACATGTCCGCTGAAATATCGCAGTACTGCTAAAAATCGCAGATCGCCGCCATTACTAATAAAAAATAAAAAAAAATAAAAACCCCAAAAATGAATTCTCATCATCCGTAAACGCGACCACTTTTGCGCAAACCAATCAATAAACACCGATTGCGATTTTTTTTATCGCAAATATGAGGAAGAATATAAATCGGCCAAAAACGGTGAAAAAAAATGTTTTTTTATATTTTTTTTTTGGATTTGT
>BLSH010489673.1:42732-67709 GCA_018402905.1 Glandirana rugosa
AGATACGTTAGTCCTGGGTTCTGTCGCCGACCTCGACGATCCAAGTAGGGGTCTGAGTCCATTCATTTACCCCCCCAGACCCCCCGTCGAAAAAAGTGGAATTACGTATACGTAATTCCACTTTTTGGCCCTCCCAAATGTTGGGGAAATTTCTGGTGTAATGTTCTGTGATTATACGGTAAATGTCTACTCGTTCATCTTATATGCATTAAGGTGAAAAAAGCTGCCCCCCAGACCCCCCCATTTACTTACCTGAGTCTGGGGATGAACCTAGCAGCTCCAGCCGCTGTCTTGGGTCCTGATTGCATAGATAGCAGGGGAGCCATTGGCTCCCGCTGCTGTCAATCAAGTCCAGTGACGCAATAGCTGGGGGGCTGAGTCCTGATGTCTGTGTCAATGGACGCAGCGAATGAACACGGGAGAGGGCCCGCACGAGTGACCCCAGGAAGAGCGCTTCCCTGACGGGTCACTCGAGGGGAGGAGCCCCGTCGAGGGACCCCAGAAAAGGAGGATCGGGGCCACTCTGTGCAAAACCCTTGCAAAGAGGAGGCAAGTATAACAGGTTTGTTTTAAGGGGGGAAAAAAGCTGACGTTTAGTATCTTTTAATTTTTGGTGTGGTCTCCAACATAACATTTTGTGTCTAACCATATATCCCTTCTGGGGATAATTGGTTCGCTCCCCTTTCATCAAAGCTGAGCATTGCATACAGTTCAAACAGGGAAATGAACCTGTGCATCTAGGGCCCAAAAATGTTGTAATTGGTTCACCTATTTGAATAAAATCAGATATCACTAAATGATTATAGTGCGAACATCCTAATAGATTGTATAGATAATGTCTTAAACTCTGGGCCTCTGGGTCTGTCTTTTTATTTATTTATTTATTTATTTATTTATTTTTTTTAATATATATTCTATAAGACTTTCCATGACAAATGGAAAATTACACAAATTGTATTCTGTACACAAATGTACTCCTGTCACATTTCTCACCTCCTTTTATGTGTGTGTTATAAGTAGCATACAGTTGGTGTTCGTTGGCAGGGAACAGCACCTTTTTATTCTCCAAACAACATTAGTGAAATGCAGCAACCAGGGAGTCCAGCCTGAAAAGACAAACCTGAAGTTAAAGAAACAATAGAATGATCTGTTGTGGAGCAGTGGGGGGTTGGCTTGGTAGAAACGTATTGGCAATACACAACGTTGTTGCTAAGAGGAAGCGTCGGCCAATATTTATAGATTCCTGACCAGTTTTTCTCAAAGAATCGCCTACTGCCTAGAATGATGCAGTAAACCTGTCTGAGGATACAATGCAGAGCTAAGATATTTTGTTGGTGATTGAAAAACCAGGCAAATTTTAAAGTCCTTCAAACTTGTCGGCTGCCTGACCTCCCTGAATTGAGAAATGGAAGCAGCTAGGTGAAAAATTGTCTCACAAAAAGTCGATGCATCCAATCAGATGCAGCTGCTGTTCGGGTATTTTGGCAGCTGGAGCGCCAGTTGTTGGTGTACAAGAAAAGAATAGCAACAGCGGGAGTTTAGTTTATTGGTGCTGTATAGTGTAAATGGGTGACATCTGCTTGGGTTTGCTGCCCCCCCCCCCAAATGTATAGCCAATAGAGCTGCACGATTAATCATATTAAAATCGCAATCTCGATCCACCCCCCTGCAATCTCCATTGGGCAATACCGCGATTTTCAGTTCAGTTAATGGGGTCCGACTTGTGGGGCGACTCAGCGCAACTTGACTGTAATAAAAGTCAATGCAATTCACCTGAAGTCTTTTCTAAGTTGGAGTGACTTGAGTCTCTGGGGAGACTTCCAAGTCTGGGCAGAGAGCCAAGTTCTGAATTCACCATTGATAAAAGACGCTAAAAGAGATACAAAGTAATTTACTTCAAAGGAATGCACTCTGAATGAACTCCCCTTGTATAGATGTTTGGTTTAACCATTTAAAGACTCAATCTTTCCTGACATTTGTTGTTAACAAATAAAAATCCATTATTTTGTGCTAGAAAATGACTTGGAACCCCCAAACATATTTTATATATATATATATATATAATTTTTTTTTTTGGCAGAGACCCTAGAGAATAAGATGGCGGTTGTTGCAATGTTTTATGTCACACGCTGTTTGCACAGCAGACTTTTAAACGCAATTTTTTTTGAAAAATTACCCTTTAAAAAAAAAACTAAACAGTGCTGTTAGCCCAGTTTTTTTGTATATTAAATATATTACGCCGCGAGAATCGTGAGCGAATCGCGTTCTTTATTCTAAGCAAAAAAATCGTGATTCTCATTTTGGTCAGAATCGTGCAGCTCTAATAGCCAGCTTTAATTTCCAGGTGGTTCTAACTGGTTAAAGTTCGATACTTCCCAGTAGTGATGTAGCTTGCCTGTTCCCTCCTGGGAGCCATAAAGTATGACTCTTTGCCTGTTCTGAACTGCTGGCATTTGGGTGATATTTTTTGGAGCTAAAAAATCTGCCTCTGACCCATCGGAAGTACGCTCTCCTGGTCTCCGCCATCATGGTGCCCTGTAGGAAAGTAGTGGTGACCGTCTGGAACCACATAGCGCAGAGGGAGTCGGGCATTGACACCACCAGGGTGGAATTTATTTAAATCGCTAGTAAAAAGGCTTGATTTAAATGGACTTGATTTTAAATCATGATTTTTAAAGAGCACCTGTCATCTCTGCCCTGCAGTGGCTTCTCCTCTGACCCGCTGTTGACTCACCAACAGTGGCATTCACTTTAATGGGATGGCTGGTGATGTGGCAGTGACACAACAAGATGAGGGACGTGGTGGCAGCGTGTGAGTGGATGCCCACTAACAGGCACTGCCATGATGGGTCTGAAATGACGGGTGCTCTATAGTTATAATCTTTAATATTTGCAATTCATTTTTACTCCAAAAGCATTTTATTAAAATAGTTTGATCTAATTTTTGATCTATTTATTCTGTTTCTTACCCCCCCCCCCCCCCCCACTACCTGCACCAGGGGTGTGTATGGGGATGGATGGATGGTACAGGGGAATGTGGGATTATAACGGTGCCAGAAAAAACAACGGAGGAGAAGTAGAAAATAAAATATTACTATTTTATTGATACATAGAAAAAATAACAAGACAGTACATAGTTAAAAACAATGCATACATGGTAGTGTTTCCTTCATTTCATACATACGATGGAGAATCATGTAGTGATCTAAGACCTCTTTCACACAGACGCTTTACAGGCGCTATTTAGCTAAAAATAGCGCCTGTCTAGTGCCTCGAAAGTAACTCCCCATTCACCCCAATGTGAAAGCCGGAGTGCTTTCACACTGGGCCGGTGCGCTTGCAGGATGTAACAAAAAGTCCTGCAAGCAGCATCTTTGGTGCGGTGAGCGGTAATCTACCGCTCCTCCACCGCCCCTGCCCGTTGAAAACAATGAGCAGTGCCTACGAAGCGGCTGCACTCTGCGCTTCCGAGGCGGAGAGCGGGCACTTTTAACCCCTTGTGGGGAAGTTAAAAGCGCACCTCTCCCACTGCCGTAGCGCCACTCTAACAGCGGTAAATCCCCTCTGTGACTAGCGGGGATTTACCGCTATCTCCCCACCGCCCCCAGTGTGAAAGGGGCCTAAGGGTATTCCTACTTGTTTCGCCTGTATAGGCTTCCTCAGGGAATTTTTGTAGATCACCAAAGAAGTTTTAATACTATGCAAGAAAGAAAAAAAATGTCAATGGTGAAGGCTCACCTGTAGCGGGTGCTGTAGGGATTACCAGCTGGACACTGGATATATCACAGATCAATACAAACATTCACCAGCACACCATAGATCTTCAATTGCAGTTCAAAGCTTTTATTGCAGAGAGATCACATCACAAAAGAACAAGTGAAATGTTTCTCAGGGCCGATCCTGATGAAGGGGTCCTGCACGGCTCCAAAACGTTGCACTTGGTTGTTTTGTGATGTCTCTGCAAGAAAAGCTTTGAGCTACAATTGAAGATCTGTGGTGTGCTGGCGAACGTATTGATCTATAAATGTTCAGATGTCGATCTTTAGATTTTATGTTCTGGATGTGAATGCAGTGCATGTTTACCCACCTGTGTGAATGTCGCCATTGAAAACCATGCAGCTTCGTTCAAATCTGTAAATAAAATTAAAAAAAAAAAAAGCTTGTAAATGCATTTTTATGGCTCTGTAAAATACAACATTGCAATGAGGTCTTGTGATGCTTGCTGAAAATATACCTTTTCCCTTTTTAAGCATGCTTCTTTAACAGGATTTTTTCTTTCTTTCCAGGGAGGAAACAATGCAGGACACACTGTGGTGGTAGACGGCAAAGAATATGATTTCCATCTCTTTCCAAGCGGCATTATTAATAGTAAAGCTACCTCCCTCATTGGTAAGTGTCAGACAATGCTACAATGTTCTTGCATATGACTCCGCTTCAGCATGTCTGAACATTCAGTTCTGTCTTGCCTAACCCAACGCATGCTACCTTCCCCTGGGGCCTCAAATTTTACTAGTAGAGATTTGTGGACATGTTTATGAAGGGCTAGGAAAATGGAATAGTGTTGGCTGCCTGTACCAACAAGATGCTTTTAGAAAAACTTGCACCAAAGAAGAAAAAAAAAGTTAGAATGAAAAATCTAGACCTCTGAATGCATGCTTTTTCTAACACGTGTGTATAGATTGGCCATAGTTTTAGGTGATGTTCGTTCCTATTGGTCAGTATAAAAGTGCTCTGCTGGTCTAACTGAAATCAGATGCAGCATGAGATGGACAGCCAACCCCTAAAAATCAAACGAAATTAGTGACTTGATGAAATACTTGCCTGCTCTGTGCTGTGGTTTTTGCATAGAACAGCCCTGATCCTCTTCTTTTTGGGTCCCCCACCGGCGGTCCTGCTACAAATGGTGAGCCTCTTGCTATTGGACATTGTCTATGCACAACACCGTGCGTGACTTGATCCCACCCCCCTGCTTTTTCCTCATTGGCTCACTGGCTTTGACAGCAGCTGGAGCCCTTGGCTTCCTTTGATGTGAGCCAATGAGGAGAGACAGACCTAGGAGAACTGCTCCCCTCATGCACAGTGCTGGATCGAGATGGGGCTTAGGTAAGTATTTGGGTGGAGGCAGGGAAGCTGCACCCTGACCGTTTTTTACCTTAATACATTAAGGTATAAAAACCCTCTGCTATTAGATTTTAAGGGATGTGTGTGGGGGCACTGCTAGACGGGTGCTATATATAAATTAGACAGTAGGTTTTTGTGAGTAGACCCAACGGTGAGACTCGGGATGACATCAAAAGGAGAGTATTGAATAATCCTTATTAATAAAGTGGGTAAGTATTCACTATTTAACTGAGATAAAAATATAGATCTGAACCTCCCTAATAGAGCATCAAATATACAGACATGCAAGTCATAAAATAGGTGATCCCACTGTTGCAAAAGATGCATATATCACAGTACAGTTAAAATAAGCATTAATAAAGTGCTAGTGCTAAAGTGATGTGGAGAAAAAAAAACACAATACTGTCTGTGGTAAAAATGCGTTTTTTCCAAGATATTATCTGGTGCTGATATGAAAAATAAGCAAGTGCTGATAGTCCAATAGTGCTAAAAGCCAACGAAGCACTATGCTTAAATGTCTTATTGTTCAAAACTATAGAATAAATTCAGAATAAGTTCATGATGCTGTGTGCTTTGTTTCACAGTGATGTTATGTGTGCGAAATTCCACTGTGCTACCCACCACCAGGTGAATTGGGGGCTCACCTCAATAAGCGACCCCCACTGGGTCTAGCCACACATGCAATATATTATTAAAGTGATTCTTAGTGCAGTTACCTCTGTGCTGTCCTCCACCAGGTGGATTGGAGGCTCACCTCAGTATGCGACCCCACTGGGTCTAGCCACACATAGGTTTAAAGATACTCCAAACTCAGATGAACCGATTATCTTATGGGACACTAGGCACAAACCTCTCTAATGATGATCGAACTCCGTGACCCACCGGGTCCTGCCGTGGGTTTGTTTCCAATATCCCTTCCACATATAGCAAGATCAGTTCCAGGTAGACATGAAAAAAATAAACTCGGTGCAATACGTCCAAAACAGGCATCAGATACAGAAAACCGCACTACCCCTTTAAAAATACACTCGCATTTATTATAAAATTATACAGCATAAAAACAGAAGCATCTCACATATTTTTCAAACGATACCACCGCCAGGCTTCACCTCTACATGTTACGCCACCATCCAACGTGGCTTCGTCTGGAGGTTTTTTTTTTTTTGTACTCCTCCAGATGAAGCCATGTTGGATGGTGGCGTAACATGTAGAGTTGAAGCCTGGCGGTGGTATCTTTTGAAAAATACGAAGCACACAGCATCATGAACTTATTCTGAATTTATTCTACAGGGTGGGCCATTTATATGGATACACCTTAATAAAATGGGAATGGTTGGTGATATTAACTTCCTGTTTGTGGCACATTAGTATATGTGAGGGGGAAAACTTTTCAAGATGGGTGGTGACCATGGTGGCCATTTTGAAGTCGGCCATTTTGAATCCAACTTTTGTTTTTTCACTAGGAAGAGGGTCATGTAACACATCAAACTTATTGGGAATTTCACAAAAAAAACAATGGTGTGCTTGGTTTTAATGTAACTTTATTCTTTCATGAGTTATTTACAAGTTTTTGACCACTTATAAAATATGTTCACTGTGCTGCCCATTGTGTTGGATTATCAATGCAACCCTCTTCTCCCACTCTTCACACACTGATAGCAACACCGCAGGAGAAATGCTAGCACAGGCTTCCAGTATCCGTAGTTTCAGGTGCTGCACATCTCGTATCTTCACAGCATAGACAATTGCCTTCAGATGACCCCAAAGATAAAAGTCTAAGGGGGTCAGACCGGGAGACCTTGGGGGGCCATTCAACTGGCCCACGACGACCAATCCACTTTCCAGGAAACTGTTCATCTAGGAATGCTCGGACCTGACACCCATAATGTGGTGGTGCACCACCTTGCTGGAACTATGATGTCGGTGATAGGGAATTGCTGGCCATCAAGTCGGCTTTGGAGGAATGGCGGTACCTCCTGGAAGGAGCAGCTCACCCGGTATTGGATTTTACTGACCATAAAAACCATATGCTGTGAAGATACGAGATGTGCAGCACCTGAAACTACGGATACTGGAAGCCTGTGCTAGCATTTCTCCTGCGGTGTTGCTATCAGTGTGTGAAGAGTGGGAGAAGAGGGTTGCATTGACAATCCAACACAATGGGTAAATATAAATAACCAACTATATGGTTAGGGAGCAAAATCTCTAATTCACTCGGAGAATAGACAGAAGAATATACTATTAGAGGAGATATATAATGTATACACTATTAGAGGTTGAATCTGGTAAATATCACTCGGATCAATTTTTTTTTTCTTTTATTTAACCACTTCAATACCAAGCCTGTTTCTTGAGTTCGGTGCTTACCAGTTAAAAACAGTTTTTTTTGCTATAAAATTACTTAGAACCCCCAAACATTATATATTTTTTTTTTCTAACACCCTGGAGAATAAAATGGCGGTCATTGAAAAAATTTGTCACACCGTATTTGCGCAGCGGTCTTACAAGCGTGCTTTTTTTTTTTTGAAAAAATTCAGTTTTTTTAGTTAAAAAATAAGAAAACAGTAAAGTTAGGCCAATTTTTTTCCATATTGTGAAAGATAATGTTACGCCGAGTAAAATGATACCCAACATGTCATGCTTCAAAATTGCGTCTGCTTGCGGAATGGCGATAAACTTTGCAAATTAAAAATCTCCATTGGCGACATTTAAAAAATTCTACAGGTTAGCAGTTTTGCGTTACAGAGAAGGTCTAGAGCTAGAATTGTTGCTCTCGCTCTAACGATCGCGGCGATACCTCACATGTGTGGTTTGAACACCGTTTTCATATGTGGGCGGGACTTACGTATGAGTTCGCTTCTGCGCGCGAGCTCGGCGGGACGGAGCGCTTTAAATTTTTTTTTTTTTTTTTTTTAATTTATTTTGCTTTTTACTTTTTATTTTTACACTGTTCTTTAGAAAAAAAAAATTTTGATCACTTTTATTCCTATTACAAGAAATGTAAACATTCCTTGTAATAGAAAAAAGCATGACAGGTCCTCTTAAATATGAGATCTGGGGCCAAAAAGTCCTCAGATCTCATATTTGCACTTAAATGCAAAAAAAAAAAAAAATCTGAAAAAGTGACAGTAGAAAAAAAAAATCGGGCCCTTTAAGACCGTTGGGAATACGTCATTTCTGACGTCATTTCCGCCGGCCGTGTTATGGAGCCGAGTGAGCGGCTTCAGCCGCTCAGTTGGCTCACAGACACTGGGGGGAAAGCATCGGATCATCTCCGCTGCTGCCGGCGGGTCCGGTAAGCGGCGGAGATGACCGGAAAGCGGCGGGAGGGGGGGGCACCTCCCGCCGCTGATAAAAGTGATCTTGCGGTGAATCCGGCGCTAAGATCACTTTTATCTTGCAGGGAATCGCCTGCTGAAAAAACGATATCTGAATGGTGCCTGCAGCTGCAGGCACCATTCAGATATCACCACTCAAACCCAAGGACGATATATGACGTCCGGCGGTACGGAAGTGGTTAAAGGAAAAAAATTAAGACTTTTTCGCAGATTTTCAGACAGAATTGTAATATATTATATGCTGACCATACAAAAACAAGGCCTTCCTTCAAAAAAAAATTTTTTTTTTTCATGGATATGATAATTTTAAACATAAAGGCACAATACTGGTAAAAGTTTACTTTAAATATAATTGTAATTCATTTTATTACCTCCAGTCTATGAGCCTCCACCTTATCTGGGTTCAGATGCTGATCTTCCCTGAGTCGTTAAAGTATTTATTTTTAAGCAAACATGTTATACTTGCCTGCTCTGTGTAGTGGTTTTGCACAGAGCAGCCCTGATTCTCCTCTTCTGGGGCCCCCCACTGACACTTCTGGCTCCTCCTGCCTTCAGCAAACTGCAAAGTATAGTATAGAGTCCCTATAGCAAGGTAAAAATAACCTTCTGACTTTAGAGCCACTCACTTCCTACCCAGGACTACATGTCCCATGAGGCATTGCTCCTCACACATTCACAGGTTCTCAGGTATTTACTGACCTGTATGGCTGGTGTACTAAGCTGTGTGCGCTGCACTGTATTTTGATATGTAAACTGGCCTGCATTCTGTATGCAGGCCAATTAATCGATTAGTATTAGTTGCCAATTAATCTATTAGTTTCAGCCCTACTTTGGAGCGAGCACGCAAGATTGCCTCCAAAGAAAGCAGCTTGCTATGTGAGTGCGCCGGGATGGGGGAGCCGGGGGCACCGACAGGGACCCCAGAAGAGGATCGGGGCTGCTCTGTGTAAATTCATTGCACAGAACAGGTAAGTATAATGTTATGTTAAACCAAAAAAAGCTCCTTTAATATTACTGTAAATTCCACCCAATAGCCACATACAAACAAATCCCTTGCATATTACCACACTGGCTGAGCGAAAAAACCCTCAAGGTTTACCCAGCTTGAGAGTTTACCCACTTTGGGCACATCTTGAAATGCGTCAGCACCCTTTTTACCTACTCCTTTCATGCTTATGTTTTATGGACTTGGAGTTGGTCATAAGCAGAAACCACCTGTGCTATTTTTATCATTAAGTAATAGAAGGTATTCCACAGTAAAAATTTTAAATCTTTATAGATTATTTTTTTTTAATTTTTTTTATTTTTTTGCTTCAAAGTTCTGACAAAGCACAACCAGCTACTGGCTGCAGGGCACGATGCTCACATTCCATTGTTCCAGTCAGTGACAGGCTTTTACGCTCTGTCAAACATTTAAGAAAAGCTTGTAGTTCATCTATAAACTATAAGCGTGCAATAAAAGCAAGAAGTAACTGAACAGAGAAGAGGCTATAAAAAGGCAAAATAATAAATTGGTTTAACACTGAGGTTTATACACATTGCTGTGTACACAAGAACGAGCCGTGAAAGCCGTACTATATCTAGTTTTATTATCCTTTACCTGAGCTTTTGGGACATTTACTTAATGGGGTTTTATGGCGTACAAACTTTATCTAGTGCCAGAAAAAAATCTATATAAAAAAAACGCTGTTAAATGATCCAACCCAACGTGTATATTGTTTACCGTGACAAATGTAGCCACGTCATATTTCCCTGGCGGCACAATAATAACGTTGGGTTTTCTGCTGCAGGGCTCGAGGCCTTTCATCGGCTTTGTGATCTGTAACCCTTGTGGGAATTAATGAGTGGTTGTTGTCTTACCCTGAGCTAATGCATTTCAAGGCTATTTTGGTTTTGCTTCTGAAGTGTCTATTTCTCAAGTCGTCTTCCAGGACCGCACACCTGAGATGACTGGTCCCACATGACAGGAAAACCAAGAGTTCAAAAGCCCCCGCCCCTCCCATGCTCCTCAGTTTTTGATTGTTTCCCCACAGCGAAATAGTTTGTTTTTTTGCTAAGATCCAAGGCTGTGAGCTGAGGGCCTCCCCCTGGGAACCAGACCGCAAGCTTGAGTGGCTGGAGGGTCAGGTGGGGTCTCCGTTACTCCTCCCAGGGAGGCTATTCCCCAGACCGGTAATGGTCTTCTCAGGGGGGGCAGCAGGACTGGAAGAGCCCCCCTGAGAACTGAAGGACCCTGGGCGCAGTGGGGTGGCCAGAAACTTCAGGGACTATTTTCCCCCTCCCTTTTCTTACCTGGCTGGGTTGTCGGGGATTGAGGAGGCTGAGCTGTGGTGTTTGTTCCCATTGGCCTCCATTGCAGGAGTAGCCCGGCTCCTGTGTAGTCTGCAGCGTTGGAGCTGCATGGAGATGCCGGGGGGGGGGAGGAGGAGGAGGAGGAGGAAGAGGCAGCGGCGGCTTGGAGACAGATTCCTCCCCCCCCCCCCCTCGTGACCAGAAGTGACGGCCGCTAGAGGGTGTTTCCGGTCCTCAGGGCTTCACCAAAATGGCGGTGGCAGCGTTTTTCACAGGAGGGGAGCGACCAGCATCCAGCGGAGCGGGTGTCCTTCTGCTCTTACAGTAGAGCCACAGCAGCGGTCGGCCGGAGAGCTCTGGCTTGTACAAGGATGGACAGAGAGGAGGGACCGGCAACGGTCACAGCCACAGAGGAGACCACAGTGGGTGAGTCGGCCGGCTGGCAGGGGTACTGGTGGGGTGGGACCCTGAACCTTACCCCTGCAGGGAGCGGTAGAGGTTAATGCAGGTGCATTTATCTTGCAGACGTGGAATCCATGGCCCAGGGAGGCGCCAGCAGGACTAGGTCTAAGACCTCTTCCGGCTATAAAAGATGTGGTTACTGCAATGATAAACTGCCGCAGGAGCACACAAAGCCCTTCTGTTTTAAATGCATTCATAACCTGTCAGGAAAAGAAACGTCTCAGATTATGAAGGATTTTCTTGCTGTACAGACAGATGTTGACTACTCAGGTCTTTTCAAGCAACCCTTAAACCAAGGCAGGAAGTGGAGGCACTGTCTAGTGTTGAGGGCTCTTCCTCACAAGAAGGCCCGTCAGGCCTTGAGAGGCTACTTAAGCGGGCCACTGTCAGGGTTCCTGCCATGCAGGACTCGGAGGAGGAAGCAGAAGGGTCTGAGCAGAGTTGTCTGGATCAGGATAGCCAGGAGGAGGAAGAATCCAGACCAGACAGACCCATTTTTTTGGCTGATGAAATGGAGGTTCTCCTCAAGGCTATTTATACCTCTGAGGAGATTCAGGAGCCTGCTGCACAAATGTCAGCTCAGGATAAAATGTACAGAGGTTTAGTCAGCCCACAGGCTAAGGTTCTTCCAATACACCAGGCTCTAAAAGACATTATCCTGAGGGAGTGGAAGGAGCCAGAGAGGAAACTCTTTAAAATTCAAAACCTGGAAGCGTAGATGTCCCTTTAAAGATGAGGAAGAGGAGAGATTCTTTAAGACCCCTAGATTAGACGCTTCCCTGGCTCAGGTCTCAAAACAATCCGACCTCTTTTGAGGATGCAGGTAATATTAGAGACCAGTTGGATAGGGGGTCTGAAACTGTACTGCGCAGAGCCTGGGAGGCCAATGCGGCGGCAATGAGTCCGGCCCTGGCCTCAGCTTGCGTGGCTAGAAACGTGGACATGTGAGTGAGCAAGCTCCTGGACCACGTTTCACGTACATCCAAGTCAGAACAGGTGTTAGAATCCCTGGAATTGATTGGTAAAGCGGTAGCCTATCTAGCAGACGCTGCTGTTGAAACTGTGCGTACAACAGCAAAATCTGCAGCCCTGCTAAATTCAGCTAGAAGCGCCTTATGGGTGAAGACCTGGGATGGGGACCATACATCAAAGTCACGATTGTGTGGTCTCCTGTTTTGAAGGGTCATTACTATTTGGCGCAGGTTTAGATCAGGCCCTTGCCAGATCTACAGAAAAGGGGAAAAAATTCCTGGGGAAGCCTAAGAAGACTAAGGGAAACGTTTTTTCGAGGCCCCCTAGTCGTCCAATCGGTTTAAGAACAAAAAAGAAAATAAGATGGATGTTTGGCAAAGGAAAACCAAAAGGGAGTCTCCTTTTTACTGGCTAAAAGTCGGCTGAGAAGGACTCCAAGTGACGCCAGTGCCAGCGTAGGGGAAAGGCTCTCCCAATTCTCCACCCAGTGGGAGATGATTACGCAGAGCCCCTACATCTTACAGATAATAGAGGGGAACAGGTTAGAGCTGACTTCCTTACCCCCTCAAAGTTTTATCCTTACCCATCTGCCCAGGGACAGACAGAAGGCAGCGGGCCTCCTGGAAAATATAAATCAGCTGAGCAGAGAGTCATTGTCCCGGTGCCAACAGTAGAACTCGGGAAGGGGTTCTACTCTCACATTTTTGTAGTCCCCAAGCCTTCGGGAAAGTTTTGCCTTATCATACACCTGAGAAGGCTGAACAAGTTCTGTATGGAGAATATTTACAGCGTCAAAAAGCATCTGTTAACCAATGTCTCCATGGTCACAATAGACCTGAAGGACGCGTACCTTCATGTCCCCATTTGTACGGAACACCAGAGTCTGCTGAGTCTGTTTGCAATTTGCACCAAAGAGGGTGTCCAGCACTGGAAGTTCAGCGCCTTGCCCGTCTGTTTGGCATCCAGCCCGAGAACCTTTACCAAGGTTCTCGCGGAAGTGGTATCTTTTCCCCCATCTAGAGGGAATTGCGCTGATCCCGTACCTTGGGCGACCTGTTGGTCTACAACCAGTCACAGGTACAGTTGATGGTGGATCTGGACAGGATAGTATCCACACTAGAGTCCTTGGGATGGCTGATCAGTAAGGAGAAGTCCTCACTGGTTCCCTCCCAAACCAAGATGTATCTGGGGTTTCCTGATAGACTCTGTAGCACAAAAGCTCATTTTGCCCCAGGCGAAGGTTGTGAACTTGGTAGGGGCAGTAGAGCCTCTTCTAGAACCCAGAGAGTTGTCTCACATGTTCATTATAAGGATACTAAGTAGGACTGATGACATCCTGCATCCCTGCAGTGCCCTAGGCTCAGTTTCATACCAGACCTCTCCAGGGATTCCTTCTCTCCTCCTGGGACGGGAAAAGAGGATCCTTGGACCAAAGGGTGCTGGTCCCAAGGAAGGCAAAGGAGTCGCTTCGGTGGTGGCTCAACCCGGACAGGTTAAGTTAGGGCCTTCTGTGGAACCAACTCCAGCCAGTAAGGGTCACGACCGATGCAAGCGCCTGGGGTTGGGGGGGCCCATCTAGAGGAACTTCGTGCCCAGGGTGCTTGGAACCAGAGTCAGAGGGGCACTTCCTCCAATTTCAGGGAGCTCCTAGCAGTCAGAGAGGCCATAAAAGCCTTTGAGGAAAGGATCAGGGGAAAAGAGGTCCAGGTCCTTTCGGACAATTTCACTACTGTGGCCTTCCTGAACCGTCCGGGGGGTGGGGGGGGTACAAAGTCCAGTTCTCTGATGAACCCAATGCAGGGAATTCTGGAATGGGCAGAGATGAGTATTCCCTCAATTTCAGCCATCCACATACGGGGGGTGTTCAACCTAGAGGCAGACTTCCTCAGCAAGCAGCAGATCCTTCAAGGAGAGTGGGAGTTGCACCCGAGGTGTTTTCGATGGTATGTCAAACCTTTGGGACACCAGAGGTGGACCTCTTTGCCAGAAGAGGCAACAGGAAAGTCAAGAGTTTCTTTTCCCTGTACAGAGAGAGAGGTTCAGAGGGGGTAGATGCATTGGCCCACGAGTGGAATTTCAGGCTAGCCTATGCCTTTCCCCCCCTTGACTCTGATCCCGAGGATGCTACACAAACTGAGTTAGTCAGGGGGCAGACTAATTCTGTTAGCGCCTTCGTGGCCCAAGAGGACGTGGTTTCCCACTCTAAGAAATCGGTCAGTAAACCCTCCTCAGCACCTTCCGGATCGGCAGGATCTCCTCCTTCAGGGCCCAGTGGTTCACCCGAATCCCGCCTTCAGTCTGACGGCGTGGCTCTTGAAAGGGAAAGCCTGCGTCGCAAGGGCTGCTCAGAGAGTGATTGAAACTCTCTTAATGAACAGGAAGCAGGTGACTAGGCGAAACTACGCCAAGGTTTGGGGAGTGTTCTCTCGATGGTGTCGGGCGAGAGGGACTTCCCAACAAGAGATCCCTGCTGTTCTGGATTTTCTCCAGGATGGTGTGGATCAGGGACTGGCAACCAAGACCATCAAGGTACAGGTTGCGCCTCTGTCCGTGTTTTTGGATAAGAGGTTGGCCTTAGAACCTCTGATTAAAAGATTCCTGTCAGCCAGGGAAATGATGTTCCCAGTGAAAGTGAAGGGTTTTCCCCCTTGGGACCTTACCCTGGTATTGGAGGCCCTAACTAAAGCACCCTTTGGAGCCATTGGCTCAAGTTTCTTTAAAGCTTCTTTCTTTGAAAGTGGCCTTCCTCCTGGCCATTACGTCGGCCAGGAGCGTAAGCGACTTGCAGGCTAGGTCAATGAAAGAGCCCTTTTTCTTAATGTTTGAGGATAGGGTAGTTCTCAGGCAAGATCTCCTGTATCTACCCAAGGTACCATCAAGTTTTCATAGGACACAGGAGATTGTCCTTCCTTCATTCTGTGAAAACCCCCCAGAATGAGAGGGAAAAATAATTTCATTTGTTGGATGTCAGACGGTATCTCTTGATTTATTTAGAGAGGGTGAAAGAGTTCCACAAATCAAATCACCTATTAGTAGGTTTTAGTGGTCAAAGGAACAGGCCTCTAAAACAACCATTGCTAGATGGCTTAGACAAACCATTACCATAGCATAGGAACTGACAGGGAAAGCAGTTGCCCCTAGTCTAAAAGCTCACTCTATGAGGTCTCTGGCGACTTTCTGGGCAGAAAAGGCCGGAGCATCGGTAGACCAGATCTGCAGAGCAGCAACGTGGGCAAGCCGGGAACGCCTTCCTGAGGCATTACAGGGTTGAACTTCTGTCCCCTCAGGACCTAGCCTTCGGTAGGAAAGTCCTACAGCAGTGGTTCTCAACTCCTGTCCTCGGGACCCACTAACAGGCCAGGTTTGCAGGATAACTGAAATACATCACAGGTGATATCATTTGCTGCTCAGTGATTGCATTATTCTAGTCTGCATCTCCCCAAGGTAATACTTAAAATCTGACCTGTTGGTGGGTCCTGAGGACAGGAGTTGAGAACCACTGTCCTACAGGCTGTCGTCCCGCCCTAAGGTAGGCCTGAGCTTCTTGCTTCTCTCTCAGGTGTGCTGTCCTGGAAGACGACTTGAGAAAATAACCAGGTACACTTACCGGTAACTGCGTTTCTGGGAAGTCTTCCAGGACGGCAGGCCTACTTCCCACCCAATCTTGTGGTAGGATTATCTGTTATATCAAACTCTGTCAACTCTCATGCACTAGTGTGGGTCAATACTTTTGCACAAAACTGAGGAGCATGGGAGGGTCGGGGGGCTTTTGCGCTCGCTCTTGATTGTGTTTCCTGTCAAGTGGGACCAGCCATCTCTCAGGTGTGCCGTCCTGGAAGACTTCCCAGAAACACCGTTACCGGTAAGTGTAACTGGTTATTTTTAGCAACGGAGATAATGAAAATGGAGCATGATACAGACTTTAGTTCTATTATATGAGCTTTTTGAAGTGCATGTAATTGAGATGATGTCAATGGTTTTTCTGCTAATCGTTGCTGATGGGTTTGTTTGTTTTTTTTTTGCAGGTAATGGTGTAGTGATACATCTACCAGGCCTGTTTGAGGAGGCGGAAAAGAATGAAAAGAAAGGTAAGTAGTATATGGTTCATAACTGGTGGTTAGGTTGAGCTAGATGATCCACACAGGTGGTGGTTTGGACCCAAGGGTTTAAAAAATGGTGGCATATAGGGGATGATAGGCTGCTCTAGGGCTGCAACGAACGATTTTCATAATAGACTAGTTGGCCAATTTTATGGTTTAGAATAGATTAATCGGATAATAATCTTAACCACTTCCCGACCAGCGCTGTAAATAGGCGGCGGTCGGGTTTGAGCGGCTCTACCGGGACATAGCCTGCAGCTGCAGGCTATATCCCAGTATAATTTTTTAGAGCGGGCGGTCGGCTATCCAGGGGTAACGACCGATCCAGCTCGGGAGCCGCTCGGTCGTTACCCAGGGGGCGGGAGGGGACATCCCCCTCTCCCTCCGCCTTCCGCCGCTCTTCTCTGGCCTCCCGTCCCACCGGGAGACTGGAGCGACAATCCGGCGCCTCCGCCGGCTAGGAGACCTCATAGAAGCCGTAATCCAATCCAATCGGGTCTCCTTCGGCAAATTCCGGAATCAACGCCCCAGCGTCACTTCCGGTTTACTCGGCGGCTAACGGTGCCAATTTTAAAAAGACAGTATTCAGAATCGCCGTTTTTGGCAATCTGAATATTAAGTGCAAAGGAGGGATGGGGGGTCTTTTAGACCCCCCAGCCCTCCAAAAAGTGTACCTGTCACCATATATTACTATCACAAGGGATGTTTACATTCCTTGTGATGGCAGTAAAAGTGATCAGATTTTTTTTTTTAAAGGAACAGTGTAAAAAATAAATAAAAAAATTTAAAACGCCACTGTCCCCGCGAGCTCGCACAGCAAAGAACACATACGTAAGTCGCGCCCACGCATGAAAACGGTGTTCAAACCACACATGTGATGTATCGCCGCGATCGCCAGAGTGAGCAGTAATTCTAGTAAGACCTCCTCTGCACCTCTAACCTGGTAACCGACAACAATTTTTAAAGCATTGCCTATGGAACTTTTTAAATAACGGACTTTGTCGCCATTCCGCGAGTGTGCGCAATTTTCAACCGTGTCATGTATGGTATCTATTTACTCGGCGTAACATCCTTTTTTCACAATATACAAAAAAATTGGGCTAACTTTACTGTGTTATTTTTTTTTTAACTCAAAGTGAAATTTTTCCAAAAAAATCATGCTTGAAAGACCGCTGCGCAAATAGCGTGACAAAAAGTATTGCAACGATCGCCATTTAATTCTCTAGGGTGTTTGAAAAAAATATATATAATGTTTGGGGGTTCTAAGTAATTTTCTAGCCAAAAAAACAGTTTTTAGCTAGTAACCAACAAAGGTAAAAAAGGGGCCCGGTTGTTAAGTGGTTAAAGTGTGGTGTATAATTTTAGTTTTAATATGTAAAGTTTAAAAAAAAAAAAAAAAAAAAAAAAAAAAGCCATTTTATTCTTCAACATCTCTATGCAGTGGTAAATATAAATCCCCAACTATATGATTAGGGAGCAAAATCTCTAATCCACTCCTGAAAACAGACAGAAGTATATATAATGAATACACCCAGAAGTAGGATATAGGAGTTGGATATGAAGGGTGGAAGGGGATATAAATCCGTTATATTAAAGTAGTACTAAAAGCTGACTTTTTTTTTTTTTTCAACGAATGATCATTTTAAATCTAAGGCACAATACTGGTAAACGTTTACTTTAAATGTAATTGTAATACATTTATATTCCAGTCTATCAGCCTCCACTGATCTTACTGCATACAGTCTTTAAAGTATATTTTTTTAAACAAACATGTTATACTTGCCTGCTCTGTGTAATGGTTTTGCACAGAGCAGCCCGGATCCTCCTCTAGAGTCCCCCACCGACTCTTCTGGCTCCTCCTGCCTTCAGAGTGCCCCAGTAGCAAGCTGCAAAGTTTAGTATAGAGAGCCCCTATAGCAAGGTAAAAAAAACTTCTGACTTTAGAACCACTCACTTGTGCTCCTCACACATTCACAAGTTCTCAGGTATTTACTGAGCTATGTGTGCTGCACTGTTTTCTGACATGTATGGGCAGTGTGCTGCACTATATTACTCTTACGTTCACTGACAGACTCAGCTCCTCTTATGACACATGGGGTTATGCTCATATCATTACGCAAAAATAAAACAAAAAGCATAGGTTGGCCCCTCCCAGGCCGTCCTCACCTTAGCATATAATCCCCCTGCTCTGCATAGCACATCAGTTTTTATTGCCTAGTGCAAGGAGTAGACCTGGTTCCCTATGGGATCTGCAGTCTCCTGAAGGTTTTTCTGATGAAGACTATCAAGAAGCCGGCTGGCGGTATAGAGGATATCTAGAATCAAAAAACTTTCCCCAGTCCGGCCAGCGTCTATGCGAGCTACCCTTAGCGGGGGCACGCCGCATAGCGCCCGTTCCGTGCGGGTGGCCAGTGGCTAATCCCACTAGAGCCTAGTGACTGGTTCTGTTCCTGTCCAGGGGCCTGACCAGCAGCATGCCTCTCCATGGGGAGAGAAGTCTGCTCCGGGTGGCTACCCACTGCGCCCGTTGGATCGGTGAGTAGACCCCTCTTCCGTCTTAGGGCATGGAGAGTGGGCAGCTTCTAAGGTAGCCGGCCGGTGGGGGCCTATTAGTGGGGACGCATCTGGGGTGGTCATCTCCCACTCTTCCCGCCCCCCCCCCCCTCAGTACCGCACCCCGCACTGACCGTTCGGAGACTGCATTTGGCGCCGCCATTCGGTGTGGATCACCGTTCGTCCGCCGACCGCGCCATTTTGCCGTACGCACGGCTTGTGTTGATGGCAGCAGCCATTGTTTGGTAGACCATGCGGTTTTCAGCCTGTCCTCTGGTGGCCCCCAGTGGTCATTCTCCGTATTACAGGAAGTGATAAAAACTGGAAGCACTTCCGTTTTTGCTTGGACAAGCATGGCTGACAGCGGTGCAGGCTCTTGAAGTGCAGTGGATTTTTGGCATTGCCCATTCCGGTCACAGTGCTGAGGCATTTAAAACAGCAAGTATATCTGGCTCTCCCTGGGTGCTGGTAGCAGTGGGTGCAATCCTCCAAGGTCTCCCTGGCTCATTGGTGGGGTAGAGGTGGTGGTCACACAGTGGGGGTGCCGGAAGTCTGTGATGTCAAAGGCCGGCAGTGCTATGGCAGGGGTACCTGCGGAGCAACAATCCACCCCGGGAACCTTGGTGTCCTTGGAACAGCTGATGGCGGTATTTGGGGAGTTCTTTCCCCGGGCGGGGGACCTGATTCCGGGGGACCCCAAAAAATGCCCCCCATCATTCTTCGGGGGAGGATTCGGAACCAGAGAGCGCCTCAGTGGTCACGGGAACCCCCGTGGACCTGTCAGAGTGTGAACTGATACCCTCAGATGGCGAAGGTGATCAGGAGTCTCCATTTTCGCGCGACAAAGCGATAGTGGCCGCTTTGATCACTGATATCCGCGACTCCATGCGACTTGATCAAGCAGGGTAGTCGCTTGAGTCCACATATATTTGTGGATCGCTTAAGCCCTCTAGGTCCCTTAGGGCCTACCCTTATGATCAGGTGTTTGAGCAGGCGGTGTTCAAGGAATGGCTGCGGCTGCAAAATTCCTTTGCTTTACCCAAAAGCTCTGCTGTTTGCTACCCCTTTTGAGGATAGTTTTACTAAGAGATGGGCTTCCCCAGCAGTGGACCCACCGGTGGCCCGTCTGAATAAGGCAACGACCATTCCCTTGGAGGGGTCTCCGTCTTTTAAAGAGGCGGCCGATCCCCGCAAGGAAGCAGTGTCTAAGGCACTGTTCTTCTTGGCTGGGTCAGCCATGCGGCCAGCTCTGGCGGCTGCTATGGCAGCGCAATCTCTTCACGAGCACGCTGCCACACTACACACCGGTTTAACTTGTGAGTGTGCACAGGCTGAGGTGCAATGTGCACAACACTTGGAAGAAGGTATCCTCTACATATGCGATGCGGCCTTGGACTTATTTCCCATACTGTCAAAAATGTCTGTTTTTGCAATTATCAGGCGGGTGCTGTGGCTCCGCTCTTGGTTGGGCGACCAGTCTTCGAAGAAAGCTCTAACAGATCTTCCCTTTCAGGGAAGGGCATCTGTTTGGCCCACAGTTGGATGAAATCATTAAGGATTTCTCGGTAGGGAAGAGTACTTTCCTTCCGCAGCCAAAACGGCGGGTAAGGGCTTAAAGTCCGGTAAGGCTTCCGCTGGGTCCAGTAAAAGGCCCTAGCAACATAAGTCCGAAAAAACGAAGGACAAGTCAACCTCTGCATGATGGGTTGCCCCCGCCTGACTCACGGGTCGGGGGCTGGTTGCTGGGGTTCGCAGACAGATGAGCTGCCCGCATCACCGATCGGTGAGTGCTGGAGGTGGTATCCTCCGGGTACAGGGTAGAGTTAATCTCTCTACCCCCAGAAAGGTTCTTCCCTTCGAACTTAAAACTCTCTCATGGGCGTCTGGAGGCGCTTCTGGGCGCCGTTCGGGTGCTTGCCGAACAGAGGGTGATTGTACCCATGATGGAAAGGTTTCAGGGGTTTTACTCAAACCTCTTTGTGGTGCCCAAAAGGGCGGTGTTAGGCCACTTCTGGACCTGAAGGCATTTAAACTGCTTTGTAAAGACAAAGAGATTCAGGATGGAGTCCATCCGCTCGGTCGTGGCCGCCCTGCACCAAGGGGAACTCATGGTGTCCCTGGATATCAGGGACACGTATCTTCACGTTCCAGTTTGTCACAGTCACCAGCGTTTTCTACGCTTCACAGTGGGAGATCTGCATTACCAGTTTGTGGCACTTCCCTTCGGGCTGGCTTCATCTCCCTGAGTGTTCACCAAGGTGGAGGCCCCGATGCTGTCACTGTTGAGACAGAGAGGTATTGCGGTGGTAGCATACCTCGATGATTTACTCCTGAGAGCAGAGTCGGCTGCGGCTCTGGAGGAGAACGTGATAATCAGTGTCCAACCAACCGAATTCTTTGAACATGATCAACCTGCAGAAGTCATCATTGACTCCATCCTACCGGCTGGAATACCTGGGTCTGATTCTGGACACAGTGCAGGCAAGGATGTTTTTACCACCGAGCAAGCTCCTGACATTACAGGCAGCAGTGCGAACCTTGTTATCACGCCAGTGGTCCTCCTTACAGTTATGTATGCGAGTGTTGGGGCTCATGGTGTCGGCTTTCAAAGCGATCCCTTACGCCCAGAGTCACACTCGGCTCCTGCAGAAGGCGATTTTGTCGCAATGGGACAAATCTCCCCTATCCCTAGACACTGATCAGGTTGGATCGTCAGTCCCGAGGATCCTTGATTTGGTGGATTCGGGCTCCAGCCCTAAAGTTGGAAAAATGTTTTCTCCCCCCTCAATTGGTTGATAGTAACGACTGATGCCAGCCTGTTGGACTGGGGAGGGGTCCTGGGGCAATTCTCTGCCCAGGGTCGTTGGTCAGTTTAGGAAGCTTGCCTTCCGATAAATGTACCGCAACTGAGAGCGATCAGGCTTTGTCTGTCCCATTGGTCGGCGAGGCCTCCCTGTCCGGGTTCAGTTGGACAATGCCACGGCTGTGGCACATGTGAACCATCAGGGCGGAACGAGAAGCTCGGCAGCAGCCGCAGAGGCGGCTCTGATCCTTCGGTGGGCAGAACTTCACGTGCCAGCTCTCTGCAATTTACATTCCAGGCGTGGAAAACTAGCAGGCGGACTTTCTCAGCCGCTGGAATCTGGATCAAGGGGAGTGTTCCCTACATCCAGAAGTGTTCAGCCAGATTTGCCTCAAGTGGGGCACACCAGAAGTGGACCTCATGGCCTCCAGGTTCAATTACAAGGTACAGACCTTTGTGTGCAGAACAAGAGATCTGTTGGCGGTCGCCTCGGACGCACTGGTAGCACCCTGGGGTCCGTATCGGCTACTGTACATCTTTCCTCCCCTAAAGCTTCTGCCGCGGGTTCTGTGCAGGATAGAAGCAGAGGGAATCCCAACAATCCTGGTAGCTCCGGATTGGCCTCAGTGTCCTTGGTACGCCGACATGGTGCGGATGGTGACAGATGTTCCGTGGCGTGTTCTGCTTCACGGAGGCCTACTGTCTCAGGGGCCCATCTTGCACCCTGCTTTACCCTTGCTGGCTTTGATGGCTTGGCTATTGAGTCCCAGGTGTTGAGGGATAGGGGTGTCTCGGACTCCGTGATCCCTACCATGATTGAAGCTCGTAAGGGTACTTCACGGAAGGTTTATCAAAGGACCTGGAAGGCCTATATTGCCTGGTATGAGGCGTGTGGTTGGAACCCCCGCTCTTATACAGTGTCCAGAGTACTAACTTTTTTTTACAGCAGGGACTGGACAAGAACCTGGCATTAAGTACGCTTAAGGGTCAGATTTCAGCCCTTGCGGTTCTTTTTCAACGGCCCTTGGTGTCACATTCATTGATCCGTACGTTTGTACAGGGTGTACCTCATGTGGCTCCTCGGATACGGTCGCCTCTGGCGCCGTGGGATTTGAATCTGGTGCTTTCTGTGCTGCAGAAGCCACCATATGAAAAGATCGGGGATATTCCCTTGCGACTGTCACAGAAAGTGTCATTTCTGGTGGCTGTTACATCCGCGAGGCGGGTATCTGAGTTGGCAGCATTATCCTGCAAGTCACCTTACTTGGTCCTTTATAAGGACAAAGCGGTTTTGCGACCTTCCCCTTCGTTTCTTCCGAAGGTGGTTTCTGCTTTTCATTTGAATGAGGATATTGTTCTTCCCTCATTGTGCCCGCACCCGTTGCATCCCAAGGAATTTGAACTGCATTCTTTGGATGTAGTGAGGGCCTTGCGGGTGTATTTGATTTCTACAGCTTCTTTTCGGAAGTCTGATTCTTTGTGCTTACGGAAGGGTCGCGCAAAGGCATGGCGGCCTCGTCGGCTACCATTTCTTGTTGGATCAGGAAGACCGTGACTCATGCATATGAGGTTTGGGGCAAGGTTACCCCTTTTTTCCACCAGGGCAGTTAGTACTTCCTGGGCGTTTAGACACCAGGCCTTGGTGTCTCAGGTGTGCAAAGCGGCTACTTGGGCCTCAGTGCACACGTTTACCAAGTTTTATAAGATTGATGTCTCGGCATCTTCGGATGGGGCGGTAGTTTAGGCGCGGATGGCGCCGCCCGAGAGGGCTTTTTTTGTTGGGTACTGTTATAGTTTGCCCACCCCTCTTGATTGGCACAGCTTTGGGACATCCCCATGTGTCATAAGGAGAGCTGCGTCTGTCAGTGAACGCAAGAGGAAAAGGGATTTTATTATAACTTACCGTAAAATCCTTTTCTCTGAGTTCACTGACAGATGCAGCACCCACCCCTCTGTGGAGTTTGTATGGCTTGTTACGAACTGATGTGCTATGCAGAGCAGGGGGATTATATGCTAAGGCGAGGACGGCCCCCTGGGAGGGGCCAACCTATGCTTTTGTTTTATTTTTGCCTAGTCTACTCCTAGTGATATGAGCATAACCCCATGTGTCATAAGAAGAGCTGCGTCTGTCAGTGAACTCGGAGAAAAGGATTTTACGGTAAGTTATAATAAAATCCCTTTTTCCTGATATGTAAACAAAAAATGCATTCTGTATGCAGGCCAATTTATCAGTTGACCGATTATGAAAACGGTTGACAACTATTTTCATAATCTATTAGTAGTTTTTGTCCTAGGCTGTTCTATCACCTGGATGAACTGAGTAGGTTGTGCTCCATCAGGAACATTGCACAAGGTGGTCTGGACTTGCCATAAATTGATACGAAGTTGGAAGACTGAAAGAATTTTGGGAATTTATCAAAACTGGAGCGGACGGATTTTGGAACAGTTGTGCATGCTAACCAATTGGCTTGCAGATTTCATTTTCCAAACTTGAAAGCAGAACTAAACTCCCAGAAATACTACCCTCCTCACTCCTCCACTACGTGGGGTCCCTTGCTGGCCGCTGTCATTTTCTCCTCCAGCTTCTTCAGCTGCCAAGTTTTCAGCCTCTTGATTGTCTGGCTGTGGATTGAGGTCATCTGTGATTGTGCACTGAAGTCTGTAATTCGGTCACAGCTGGAGTGTGCCAAGAATGCACTCAGTGCACGCACAGTTCGGGTGCATTTAAGAGAAGACTGAGAGCAGGCCGGTTTGTTATTGCAGAAGATACATAGCATGTCTCCTGCTATGAGCTACCTGCTTGCAGTTTTTTCTGTTTAAAATAATTGTACATTTTTGTAACATGTTATACTTATCTGCTCTGCAGTGGAATTGCACATACCGGCACCTATCCTACTTTTTTGGGGTCTTCTGCAGGCACTTCTGGCGGCTCTTCTTGGTGTGCCACTATAGGATGCCACTATAGGATGCCACATCTATCGTGGCATACCTGCAGGCTCGATCTTCAGCCACGCTGCCTGTGTTTATAGACAGTGCAGCTCAACCCCGCACCCACTCCCTTGTCACAGAATTTGACTGATGCAGCCAATGGCTCCCCAGCCTCAGCAAATATTGTTGAAGCAGGAAGTGAGAGGAGAGAGACGCTGTAGTTCGCCACAGCGCTAGATCGAGTAAGGACTCTGGTAAGCACAAGTGGTCGGGGAGGTGTGGCCCTTACTTTTACCTGAACTTGTTTACTTTAAGTAGGACTATTGGCAATTTTTTTTCTTCCATCCTCACCCACGCCCCAACTCGACGTGACAGATATTTGTGTCCGTCGCACCGACTTCTAGCTCG
>BLSH010489673.1:85758-100482 GCA_018402905.1 Glandirana rugosa
GGGTTGGGCTTTTTACTAACTGTTTTAGAGAAACCCCATTCAGCGCTTCCATTACATCCCTGCTCCTGCTTGTAATAGCAGTTTGAGAATTCCAGTTAAAGTCAGGCATGTTGAAGTCGCCCATAATCAAAACCTCTCCCTTCATTGCCATTTGAGTTATCTCATCAATCAACAAGTTATCATAATCTTCACTCTGTCCTGGGGGTCTGTATACTATTCCAATTCTAAGGGAAGATCCCTCCCTGGTTGGAAGGCAGACCCAGAGGGTTTCAAGTATTTCATTTGTCTTTTGAATTAATGTTAGTTTTATGCCATTTTTTGCATATATGGCAACTCCACCTCCCCTCTTCCCTACTCTGTCATTCCTGTATAGTGTATACCCTGGTATAGTTATTTCCCAGTCATTTGAATCCTTGAACCATGTCTCTGTAATTGCAACAAGGTCCAAGTTATCCCTAGACATAAGAGCTGTTAGTTCACAAAGGAATGTTTTTCCAAAGTGAGGGTAATCCCCTCTTAGTTTTCACCCCAGCAAGTGTCCACATTGGAAGATATCCTGTCTATCCTCCAAGAATTTAGGGCATTCTTTCACTCCAGCAGTCTAGTCTGCGTGACAAAAAGAATGAATTGGGGGGAACACAGACTGCAATAAAAACCTGACAAAGCCTCACCTGTTTTAGGCATTTTAGTCAACTTGGGACCATGTAATACATTTGGTGGCAACGCCACAAAGTACTCAGATTTTGGATCAGAATCTTTGGCCTCATTCATTTGGTCACAGGGGTACATATTCATAGATCTCCTGCACTGGCTTTATTTCAGACATTACCCTCTGAGGTCCCAAAAAACTGTAGGTGGTTGATTTTGTATGACTTTAGCAGCTGAGATAACAATAGGGAAACATTGGAGGCAGCCTGTGGTACCACTTGAATAGGTCAAACACAAATTTTAATTGGATTAAACGTGCCCACTGCTTAGAAATCTTTACATTAAAATACTGCCACTATATACCTCTTTTGGCTGTTCTGTATACCATGGTCACGTGATAAACTGCAGGGTCTGCCCGAGTGCTGAGTGTTCAGGTAGGAGGAGATTTCCACTATAGCCTGTATCCTCGTGCTGTGGCTGAGATGTCAGTTCTTGATGTGATGGATGATCTGCCTCCCGATCATCCATCACATCAAGATCTGACATCTCAGCCACTGTGTTCTTTTTAGTTACTTGGCATGGAGAGGAGGAGGGAGGGACTGGGCTGTCGTTTAGGGATCTGTATATAGGCCCATATATGTGGTGTCAATCTCATGTGACCTGTAAAGCTCAGCCCAACAGCAATAGACCAAACTGAGCATGTGCAGCTTTACTACACTCACTATGTATTACCTGGCCTTGCCAAAAGACTCTGGATCAAATGGCCTTTTTACACAATACAGAGGATTGATCCGTTAGGTTCCACAGTGAATATAACAAGCATGCGGTTCTGCATATACAGACTGATTTTACTGTTGTGGGTTTAATAACACTTTAATGATGGGTACACCTGTACCCGCCGCAAAATTTGACAAGATGTGGGATCCATGGATCATACATCTATTGACTAGCGAGTCCTAAGGTAGCCCTCCTCACCCTTTCTGCCAATACAGGCAATGCATTCTTGCTCTTGCCTTATTTTTTGGAACATTGTTAGGAGTCCTCCCCTATTTTCATCAGTATGATGGTTGTTGCCTCCTGAACCTTTCACTCCTATAATTTCTATGACTTCTATCTGGTGGAAAATTAGCTCTATGGTGTCATAACTCTCTTGTTTAATGTGCCTATTTTTGAAATATGTTGCACCCTATATACAATTTGTGCTGATCTTGAACTTGAGAGATTTTGTCCTACGTGAATTGTTGCCTTTAGAGCTGCTGAAAATGTAATAAAATATTGGAATCTAAAAACCAAACAAAGGCTTTATTTTATCTACTTTATTATTTATAAAAAAGCATTGGCTTTAGGTTCTTCATTATGAATCTGTTTAAGGAAGGAAGCATCACTCCTATAGCTTTGTACCTTTGACCCAGCAGAATTTGTTGCCTAGTTTATTTCAGAACATTTTAGAATAAAATTGTAACTATTCCAAATAACAATTACTCTTGTGATGTTACAGATGTACGCTGAAAAAATCCGCCCCATGGTGAAAGATGGAATATACTTCATGTATGAAGCCCTTCACGGTCCTCCGAAGAAGATTTTAGTAGAAGGCGCAAATGCTGCATTACTTGACATTGACTTTGGTTAGTTCCAGAAAATAACTTCTTTTGTATGTCAGCAGGGTGCCCATTTTCAGTAAGCTTTGTCTAAAATGAAAGCTCGAAAACTGCAGCAACCTATTAACAATAATAATGCTAATAATTTTTTATTGTTCTTATTCAAAGATAAGCATTGGTAGGCTTACTTTAACCTTGGCTATGTAAACCTAAGCTTTTGGTTACATATTTGCGGCTTCTGCGCCAAAGACTATGGCGTGCCGGAATATGTCAGCTAAAACTAAGCTCAGGGTATAGATAAAGTAAAACCTTTGAAATGCTGATGTAATTTACGCCCTAAATTTCTGTGCCATCATGTCTTTAATCACTTTAGAACCAGCCTGTTAATATACCCCTTCATTATCAGGCCAATTTTCAGTGCTTTCAGTTTGACCGATAATTAATCGTACTGCACTGTACCCAAATACTTTTTTTTTTTTTTTTTTTTTTTTGAGACCATTTTCTTTTGGTATTTAAAGTGGGGTTAAGAGTCAGCAGCTACAAATACTGTAGCTGCTGACTTTTAATATAAGGACACATGCCTGTCCAGGGATCCCGCAATGTCGGCTCCCAAGCCAATTCAACCATCGGCCCTCGGGTGCAGGGGACGGCATTGCAAGTAAGGGAAACCGGCAGTGAAGCTTTCAAGCTATGCAGCCGGTTCCCTACTGCGCATACGTGAGTCACGATGCGCTTTCTGAATGGTCCCGTCTTCTGGGACACCCACAGGTCCCAGAAGGCAGCGGGGGGGGGAGAAAGCAGGGGCCGGACATGACTCCCCCCCCCCCCCCCACCCCACCCCGCCTAATGTGGCAATGGAGGGTGCGAACAAGTGGAACTTCCCCCTTTTTTTTTTTTTTTTTTGGGTGGAGCTCTGCTTTAAGAACGTTTTTTATTTATTTTTTACCACCTTAGGGCCCTTTCACACTGAAGAGTTTTTCAAGTGCTTCTGCATTAAAAAATGCCTGAAAAGCTCAAGAAAAATGTTTCCCTTTTTTAAAATCAATGAATGTGTTCACACTGGGGTGGTGTGCTTCCATTGCGGTGAAAAAAGACTGCCTCACTGAATTTTCGGCCGCCCCTTCCTCGCTCTATTCCCATTCACAAAATCCTTGTTCTTTGTTTTGTTTTTTTTTCCTTAAATAGTTTTTTGTGATTGGAGGATGAAAGGAGGGACAGGGATGTACAAAAACACAAAGCTTTTTGTAAATGAGATCGGAGTGAGGAGAGGGCGTCATGCGACTTGAGCCTGTCACTGCCGTTAGCCGCTGCTCTCATACACGGGTCACCCCAGAAGTTCGGGCGAGTCAGGCAAGCTGTACCAAGATGTGAATTTACGATTCTACATCAGAACCTCACACAACATAATACATATTAATTTCTACATAGCTGAGGGTGAGCTGTATCTGTGCCAGCCTCTACATATGACTGCTGGTGTTTAAATGTAGAACTGTAGCTTTAAACAATGACATAACAAGTTGTGGTTTCAAGGCGTGGAAACGGTAGCATCTAGTTCCTCTCCCATAGCTATTATTATCGCAGTTTGTTTCTTGTAACAGTGGGTACATTATAGTCGCATATCTCAAAGCTGAGGTTGTGTGCTAATGAGCTAGCTTCTAGTTTTTCAGTTTTTCCTTACCTTGTTCCTACTTTTTTTTTTTTTTTTACCCCCCACCCCCAATTATTGTGCCATTGAAAAGTTTTAATTAATGCCAGTTTTTATTACATACCTTTTTTATGAGCCAGTAATGTCATCACTGGGTCTCTGTGATTCCCTGTGCAATGCAAGTAAGCCAGACCATGACTAGTAGAAGTGGCTAGCATGGTGTTGTACATGGCTTCCAGAAAGCATCACGGCACTCTGCCTCAGTACTCCTCTCCAAAGCCCTTAGCCCTGGTGCAAGCAGTGGCAGCATCTTGGGAGGAGTTGGGCAAATGTAAAAAAAAAAACCTTCCCTGAGGTTTGCTTACTGAAAAATCATCTTCCGGGAGTGTCGGATGCTTGGCTACCCTCTGCTTGCTTTGGTTCCTTCTGCTGTCTCCTACATTAGTAACATAGGAGCCGGAAAAAACAACCACAGCGCAGAGGAGAGCAAGGCTTCTGACACACCTGGAAGTGTCAGATGAAGAAGATTTTTTTCAGAAAGCAAATCTTAGGAAGGCCAAAAAGATTGGCAGGATGTGCAGGCATGGCTTTAGTTTTCACTTTTTAAAGTGGAACTTCACGGTATCTGAGTGCCACAAACTAAACTGTTACATTTCTAATATCCAAACTCCCCCCCCATCCAATCACTTTGAATACCCCCCTAGCATTTCTAGCTGTGGCAATCTTGCCACAGTCTTCAGCAGCCCTTTGGCCTCTAGTGGATGTCCTCGGCGGCCATATTGGAATCCCTGCATGCTGAGAAAACGTGCTGCTGCCGTTTTTTTTCCTTTCACTTTGCTGGGACGGTGTGGCTGGCTGCTGACGGCGCAAGCTCTGATGGTCCTCAGGACGTTGTTTGGTGGCAAAAACAGCAAGTATAGCTGGCTTCCCGGGGGTGCTTGTGGCGGTGGGTGCAGTCCTCCTGGGTCTCCCTGGCGTTCTGAGGGGCGGTGGTGTGGTTATAATGTGGGGGTGCCGCTAGTGGTGGTTCTCACTGTCTGTGTACAATCTGGGAGTGATGGCAGATGACCCTGCAGGGAACTCTGGAGAGGATTTAGCTGCAGCGCAACCTTCGTTGGGATCTCTGGTGTCCCTAGAACAGCTGCGGGCGGTGTTTGGGGAATTTCTTCCCAGGCTGAGGCCGAGCGAGGCCCCTAAAAAGCGCCCCCCTCTCCCTTGTTCCTCAGGGGAGGATTCCGAACCGGAAGTAGCTTTGGGGGTCACGGGGACCCCTGTGGAGCTTTCTGAGGGTGAACTTGTCCCCGCGGATGATGAGGAAGACCAGGGGGCTAAGGCAGCACGCGAAAAGGCACTGGTGTCTGCAATAATTTCTGGCATCCGTGCGTCTTTGCGACTGGACCAAGATGGCGAGTCTACTTATGTCTGCGGGACTGCCAGGCCTCCTAGCTCGCCCAGAGCTTACTCTTATGATACATTCTTTGATCATCTGATCTATCAGGAATGGCAGCGCCTGCAGCATTCCTTCACCATGCCAAAGCGTTTCGCTATCCGGTATCCCTTTGAGGATAATTTCCTAAAGAAGTGGGCGTCTCCCTCGGTGGACCCACCGATGGCGCGACTGAGCAAGGCGACTATTCCCCTAGAGGGGTCGCCGTCGTTTAAGGATCCTGCCGATAGGAGGACGGAGGCAGTGTCTAAGGCACTTTTCATTTTGGCAGGATCAGCCTTGCGATCGGCCCTGGCGGCGCAATATCTGTCTGAATGCACGGCGGAGCTGCAGAATGATCTGGACTGCGGCAGAACGCTTGAGGCGTCGCAGAAAGCAGAACATGTTTTTCATGGTATCAAATACCTGTGTGATGCGGCTCGAGACCTGCTCCCTATGTTGTCCAAAATGTCTGTCTGTTTTTGCAGTCATTATCAGACGGGTCCTTTTGGTTGCGTTCGTGGTCGGGTGACTACGCGTCCAAAAAAGATTTAGCGGACCTCCCCTTCTGGGGTTCTCAGCCAGACAGGTGCACTGCCCGCATTTCCGACCGATGGGTGCAGGAAGTGGTGTCCTCCGGGTACAGGATAGAGTTCAGCACTCTACCCGTAGACAGGTTCTTCCCATCTAACTTAAGACTCCACCATCAACATCGGGAGGCCCTTTTCGGGGCGGTTCAGGCACTATCAGACCAAGGGACGATCGTGCCGGTACCTCAGCCAGAGAGGTTTCACTGTTTCTACTCTAACCTACTTGTGGTCCCCGAGAAAGGGGAGGGGGGGTTAAGGCCAGTTTTGGACCTGAAGGCGCTAAACTTTTATGTGAAAGCTCCGGATGGAATCGGTCCGCTCGGTCCTGGCCACCCTTCATCAGGGGGACTTCCTGGCATCCCTGGACATCAGGGACGCGTATCTCCATGTTCCCATTTGTTTCCATCACCAGCGCTTTTTACGCTTTGCGGTGGGGGATCTCCATTACCAGTTTGGCACTGCCCTTTGGTCTGGCCTTGGCTCCTCGGGTCTTCACCAAGTTGGTGGCCCATGTGCTGGCGCTACTGAGGCAGAGGGGCATTGCGGTGGTAGCTTACCTCGACGACTTGCTCCTGAGAGCAGAGTCTGCCTCAGCCCTGGAGGAGAGCGTGGCTATCGCCATGGCCTCGTTAAAGGACTTCAGTTGGCTGATCAACCTGCAGAAGTCGACTGACACCGTCTTGTCTCCTGGAATATCTGGGTCTGATTCTGGACACGGAGCAGGCGAAGGTGTAATTACCCCCGGCCAAGCTGCGGTCCCTGCAATCAGCAGTGCGAACCTTACTCTCTCACTGGCAGTCATCATTACGGTTCTGTATGCGGGTGCTGGGGCTTCGAGGCGGTACCTTACGCTCAGAGCCACACTCGGCTACTTCAGTGAGCGATTCTGTCTCGGTGGGACAGATCCCCACTGTCTGGACCAGTTGGTCAACTTGGATCATCACGCCAGGGCATCCTTGGCCTGGGGGCTTCGGACCCCAACTTTGACGCGGGGGAAATAGTTTCTTCCCCTGACATGGTCGATGATCACGACGTACGCCAGCCTGTCGGGCTGGGGGAGCGTCCTGGGCTCTCGATCGACCCAGGGTCGTTGGTCGGTGAAGGAATCTCGTCTTCCGATCAATGTGCTGGAGCTAAGAGCGATCTGACTCTGTCTATCCTGCTGGATGGCGAGACTGCAAGGGCTCCCAATTCGGGTTCAATCGGACAATGCCACAGCAGTGGTGTATGTGAACCATCAGGGCGGAACGGGAAGTGTGGCTGCGGAAGCAGTTCTCATTCTGCGTTGGGCAGAACTTCATGTTCCGGCAATCTCCGCCATCTACATTCCAGGCGTAGACAATTGGCAGACGGACTTCCTCAGTCGCCAGACGCTGGATCAGGGGGAATGGTCCCTCCATCCAGAAGTGTTCAGCCAGATTTGCCATAAGTGGGGCATGCCAGACGTGGACCTCGTGGCGTCTCGGTTCAACCACAAAGTAAAGACTTTTGTGTGCAGGACAAGAGATCCGTTGGCGGTGGCCACAGACGCGCTTGTGGCACCTTGGGGTCGGTATCGTCTTCTGTTCGCCTATCCTGCCATCAAACTTCTCCCGCTGCGCAGGGTGGAAGCGGAGGGAATTCCGATGATCCTGGTGGCTCCGGATTGGCCTCGGCGTCCGTGGTACGCCGACGTAGTAAGAATGGTGGCAGACGCTCCCTGGCGTCTCCCGCTGCGAGACGATCTGCTGTCTCAGGGACCCATATTGCACCCTGCTTTACCCTCGCTGGCTTTGACGGCCTGGCTATTGAATCCCAGGTGCTGAGGGACAGGGGTGTAGATGACTCAGTGGTCCCTACCATGCTGAAGGCGCGCAAGTGTACTTCGCGCAAAATTTATCATCGCACCTGGAAGGCCTATATTGCCTGGTGTGAGGCGGGGGGTTGGAACCCTCGCTCTTATGTGGTGTCTAGGGTCCTGACTTTTTTACAACAGGGCCTGAATAAAAAATTGGCCTTGAGTACTCTCAAAGGCCAGATATCGGGCTTGGCGATTCTTTTCCAACACCCTTTGGCGTCACATTCCTTGATTCGTACTTTTGTACAGGGTGTGCGCAATGTGGCTCCTCGGGTACGGTCGCCTATGGCACCGTGGGATTTGAATTTGGTGCTTTCAGTGCTTCAGAAGCCACCTTATGAGAAGATCAGCGATATTCCCTTACAATTGTTGTCGCAGAAAGTGGCCTTCTTGGTGGCCATTACATCCGCTAGGCGGGTGTCTGAGTTGGCAGCGTTGTCCTGCAGGTCTCCTTACTTGGTCCTGCACAGGGACAAGGCGGTATTGCGCCCGTCACCTTCTTTTTTGCCGAAGGTGGTTTCTTCTTTTCATATTAACGAAGGCATTGTTCTTCCTTCGTTGTGTTCGCATCCTTCCCATTCTAAGGAGATTGAGTTGCATTCCTTGGATGTCGTACGGGCTTTGCGGGTGTATTTGGCGGCTACAGACTTTTCAGAGGTCTGACGCGCGTTTTGTCCTGACTGATGGTCCGTGCAAAGGGTTGGTGGCCTCGTCGGCTACTGTCTCTCACTGGATCAGACAGACCGTGACTCATGCGTATTCTGTTAGGGGCAAAGTGCCTCCTTTTCCAGTCACGGCTCATTCTACCAGGGCTGTTAGCACTTCCTGGGCTTTTCGACACCAGGCCTCGGTGTCGCAGGTGTGCAAGGCGGCCACTTTGGCCTCAGTGCACACGTTTACTAAGTTTTTTTTATAAAGTCAATGTATCCGCATCTTTGGATGCTGCTTTTGGCCGTAACGTTTTACAGGCGGCAGTGTAGGCGTGTCTGGCGCCTCTTCAGAGGTTCTGTTGGGTACAGTTGTTGTCGTTTATCCACCCCTCTTAATGACACAGCTTTGGGACATCCCCACATGTCAATGGAGAGCTGCGTCTGTCAGTGAACGTAGGAGAAAAAGGGGTTTTATTAAAACTTACCATAAAATCCCTTTCTCTGAGTTCAGACGCAGCACCCACCCCTCTGCATTTTTTTCGGTACGGCTTGTTACGAACTGATGTACTGAGCAGAGTAGGGGGATTATATGGGAAGAGAGGACAGCCCCCTGGGAGGGGCCAGCTTGCTTTCGTTCTTTGCCTCGTTAACTCCTAACAGGATCTGCATATAACCCACATGTCAATGGAGAGCTGCGTCTGTCGTTGAACTCAGAAAAGGATTTTACGGTAAGTTTTAATAAAATCCCTTTTTCTAATCAGCAGTGTATACCAGTCTTGTGACTTCTATCAGTTCCTAGTAAACCTTGCAGGAGTTTTTTATACTGCACTGATCCTCTGGGCAGTGCTGATTGTGCGGATCTGTAAATATCAGGTTATTTTTTTGACCGTGGAAGAGGAGGATCAAATGGCCTTTAGACACAATGCGGGGTATTAACCCCTTGGGTTCCACAGTGAGAATAACAAGCATGCTATGTTGCACATACAGACTGAGTTTACTGTTGTGGGTTTAGTAACACTTTAAGCCTGCCCCAAACACTTCTGATGGTTTTTTTTTCACAGCTCGGTCATGTCTTCTCTAGAATGGGCCAGACGTTTGAGTTCCCCTTAGTGGTATATGAGCAAGCGCCGTCCTGAACTTTGCACAAGTGCAGCAATATTTCTGGTCACCACAGATGACCTCAGCAGCTTGAACATTGCTCTCCTTTTGCAGCCACTGAGCTCAGCAAAGCACAATGAGCATGTCCGGAGATCAGAAAGAGAGGACCGCATTCCCTCCTGTGCTGCTAGGGGGCACGTGTCCTAATGGCTGGGCCATCCTAGATAGGAGGGAGGACAGGACCAAGCTGTGAAGCTAAAGTGTTTGGGGCAGGGTTCAATACAGTCACAAAAGGCCTACAGGTATGGAAGGGCCACAAATACAGTGCCTTGAAAAAGTATTCATACCCCTTGAAAATTTTCCACGGTTTGTCATGTTAGAACCAAAATTGTAAATACGTATTTTATTGGGATTTTATGTGATAAACCAACACAAAGTGGCACATAATTGTGAAGCGGAAGGAAAATGATAAATGGTTTTCAAAATGTGTTACCAATATCTGAAATTTGCATTTGTATTCAGCTCCCTTTACTCTGATACCCTTAACTAAAATCTAGTGCAGGGGTCCTCAAACTATAGCCCTCCAGTTCAGGAACTACAATTCCCATCATGCCGAGTCATGTCTGTGAATGTCAGAGTTTTACAATGCCTCATGGGATGTGTAGTTCCCCAACAGCTGGAGGGCTGTTGTTTGTGGATCCCTGATCTAGTGGAACCAATTACCTTCAGAAGTCACCTAATTAGTAAAGAGTCCATCTGTGTGTAATTTAATCTCAGTATAAATACAGCTATTCTGTGAAGCCCTCAGAGGCATGTGTAGCACTGTCCCCATAGGGCTTGCTGATGACTTCATAGGCCTCTTTTTAGTTATCTGCAGCCATTTGCTAAGGGCCGGTTCACACTTGCGCGGCGCTCGAAGCTATCTCCACGCGGCTTGCGAGGAGACTTCTATCATAGAAGTCAATGCAAGCCGCGCAGAGATTGCCCTGAAAATGGTGCAGGGACCATTTTTCTAAGGCGGAGCGAAGCGATTCGCTCCTATTAGAACGGTTCCATTGCACAGCATTGAGGCAATTGTCAGGCGACTCAAGTCGCACAACAGCCTCCATAGAGGAGAGGGCAGCTGCCCTTGCCCTCCTGGACTCTGCTCCCTCAACTCGAATAACTCTGAGCACATGTGCCCTGGGATTTTATACAGTATCCTAGCATGCAATGCAGCACTTTTCCTTTTCCAATAGCCAGGACTGTAACAAAGCCTATTGGACCAGTGTGGGACAGTCTGATGAGCTGAGCTTCTCAATGAGCAGACCAGTAGATCCTGCTCCCTGGTAGGCAGAGAGGACTGTATAGTTTTTGGTCTGCTATCAGATGGCCAGGTAAAACTTACTCTCTCCTAGCACCTACCTAGAGGGTGCTACATATGTTAGAGAACCTTAGTGAGCAAATGGCATCATAAAGTTGTGGAGAAGTTTTAAGCAGGGTTAGGTTTAAAAAAAAAAAAAAAAAAAAATATCCCAAGCTTTGAACATATCACAGAGCACTGTTCAATCCATCATCTGAAAATAGAAAGAGTATGGCACAACTGCAAGCCTACCAAGGCATGACCGTCCACCTAAACTGACAGGCTGTGGCAAGGAGAGCATTAATTGGAGAAGCAGCCAAGAGACCCATGGTGACTCTGGAGGAGCTGCAGAGATCCACAGGACATCTCCACAAATCTGGCCTTTATGCAAGAGTGGCAAGAAGAAAGCCATTGTTGAAAGAGCCATAAGAAGTCCCATTTGCCGTTTGGGAGAAGCCATGTGGGGGACACAGCAAACGTGGGAGAAGGTGCTCTGGTTAGACAAGACCAAAATTGAACTCTTTGGCCTAAAAGCAAATGCTGTGTGGTGGAAAACTAACACTGCACATCACCCTAAATACAACATCCCCACTGTGAAACATAGTGGTGGCAGCATTATGTTGTGGGGATTCTTTAATTCAGCATTGACAGGGAAGCTGGTCAGAGTTGATGGGAATATGGATGGAGCCAAATAAAAGGTAATCTTAGAAGAAAAGCTGTTTGTCTGCAAAAGACTTGGGCGGAGGTTCACCTTCCAGCAGGACAACGACCCTAACATACAGCCAGAGCTACAATGGAATGGTTTAGATCAAAGTATATTCATGTGTTTAGAATGTCCAGACCTAAATCCAATTGGGAATCTGTGGCAAGACTTGAAAATTGCTGTTCACAGACGCTCTCCATTCAATCTGACAGAGCTTGAGCTATTTTGCAAAGAATGGGCAAAAATGTCACTCTAGATGTGCAAAGCTGGTAGAGACAAAGCCACGACGACTTGCAGCTGTAATTGCAGGGAAAGGCGGTTCTGCAAAGTATTGACTCAGGGAGGCTGAATACAAATGCACGCCACACTTCACATATTTATTTGTAAAACCGTTTTTAGAAAAACATTTTTCATCTTCCTTCCACTTCACAATTACATGCCACTTTGTGTTGATCTATCTCATAAAATCCCAATAAAATACATTTTTGTTAAACATTTCAAGGGGTATGAATACCTTTTCAAGTTACTGTAGGTTTTTCTAAAAGTTTAACATTATAAAAGTCTATGAACACTATTTTATATTTTGCCTGCACTACTGTCTTTTTTTTAAATGTAAATCTTATCAGTGCGTGCTAATAGTTTAGAATCTTATTTCTTCAGTTTGTAATTCTGTGTGTACCTGGTGGATTCAGTATTTGTACTCTGCATAGTGATTGTGCTTTTATTCTTCTATTGTCATGAGAGCAAGTCTTATGGTAAAATGACTCTTTGTCTGCAGGAACATATCCCTATGTGACGTCTTCCAATTGTACAGTAGGAGGTGTGTGCACTGGACTCGGAATCCCTCCTCAGAATATAGGAGAAGTCTATGGTGTGGTGAAGGCTTACACCACTCGAGTAGGTGTTGGAGCCTTCCCTACAGAGCAGATCAATGTGAGTGTTCTGGTGTGGGTTTTGGGGTTAAGTTATCGATTTTATGGGCCTCTATTTAGCAGGACTTGCATCTCTGTGATCAAAAAACAACCTCAGGCAATAAACAAACAAACCAGTGGACCCTTGATGAGGGAGCTAAAGTGTAAAGGGATCCCCATGCCATAATGTGTACATTATGGCATGTGTGCCCTACACAGTTCCGTCTTCCAGCAAGTCCATGCTCGCGCCTCCTCATACCATGGCCACTGCTTCCATCTTCATCCAATCTTCTGGATCTGGAGTCTTCGGCACTTGATAAACCAGCCAGGAATACCGTTACTTCCCAGGCGCGTTGTCACCTAGACCGTGCACTACTGGTAACTAGAAATACTACTTTTAATCCTTGCAAGCTCTGTGTATTGTACATTTTATCCCAAGACCAGAAAACTGTACATGTCAAACAAAAACCGAGTTCATAGGATAGTGCAGATAACTTTTTTTTTCCATGCATAAACAATGGCTTGGATCAGGGCATGTAACCAGGAGAGGCCACCTCCCACGGAACAACCAAGTCACAGCAACTGTTGCTACAGCAACTCACTTGGTAGCCAACATCATCTGGAGCGGCAGAGAGCAAAGAGATGGATAAAATCCAAAAGGTACACTGGCAGATTCCTGGGGAGAGGCACTCCAAATTGTCAACACATACCCACAGGAGTTAGTTTGTCACGCCACCAACGGCATGCTGAACTGTGTATGTCTTTGTGTACAATTAAAAATTGAACGGTTCACACAAAGCGGCTCTTACAAGCCTGCTATCTGTGCAATGTGAAACTTCTCATCTCCTGCATAACACACACCAGACACCCCCGCAATGGACGGTACCCGGGGCGGACCCCGCCCCCTTTAGTTATCGGCTTTGGATTTTTTTTCTTTTGGCCGATAGTTTTCGGTAGCCAAATTTTTGGTGCATCCCTAATGGATAGTAAAATTTACATAGTTTGTTGCTGTTGCTCTGGCGTGCACAATTTTAGAGCGTGAGATGTTTGGTATCTTTTACTAGGTGTAACGTATTATTTTTTTATAGTTTACAAACTATATATGTAATATTATTATTACAGTGGAGTTCCTGTCATGAACACACACTCTCCTGTCCCAGGATCCAGCAATGCGGCCACCTGAACCCTCAGTTCTTTCCCACCCCTCTCACCGGCATAGCAATTGTGGGCACCCGGCTGTGACACCTTGCGGCCAGGCAATCTTCTTGGACCTGTGACATGTCCCAGAAAATTGCAGGCAGGGAGAGGAAAACTTCCGCTTGAGTCGCCTAGGCTACCTGAGCAGAAGTGGGAACTAGGTACCCCCCCCCCCAAAAAAAAAGACAAGGAGGTGAGGAGTGCTTAAAGCAGAACTTCCACTTTTGGGTGGAACTCCGCTTTAAAATTCAAAAATGTTTTTTCAAAAAACTGCATTTGAAAAACCTCTGCGCAAATATCTTGTGACGTGACAAATTGCAACACCCACAGATTTCTCTAGGGCCTCTGCTTAATAAAAAAAACATTGGGATTCTAAGAAATTTTCTAGCAAATAATAAATGTTACATGTAAACAAAGCGCCAGAATGATGAAACCGTTGATATTTTTCTCTATAGACCAGCACAAAAAGCTGTACAAAAATGTGACGCTCAGGTCTGAATGCAACCTTAAAGTGGTGCTATTTAACATTTAATAGCATTATGCAGATCTGATTGCTGTAAAATAAAGCAGGCCCTTTGGTACATGTTTAGCCTGCTTAACCACTTCAGCCCCGGAAGGATTTCCAGCTTTAGGACCGGAGCCCTTTTTGCGATTCGGCGCTGCGTCGCTTTAACTGAAAATTGCGCGGTCGTGCGACGTTGTACCCAAACGAAATTTGCGTCCTTTTTTTCCCCACAAATAGAGCTTTCTTTTGGTGGTATTTGATCACCGCTGCGTCATTTCTGATCGCCGCTATAAACAAAAGAAGAGCGACAATTTTGCAAAAAAAAAAAACCAAATTTCTTACTTTTTCCTAAAATACAAATCCAAAAAAAAAATATAAAAAAAAATTTTTTTTCACCGTTTTTGGCCGATTTGTATTCTTCCTCATATTTGCGATAAAAATCGCAATCGGCGTTTGGTTTGCGCAAAAGTGGTCGCGTTTACGGATGATTCATTTTTGGGGTTAATTTTTTTTATTTTTTACTAAAAATGGCGGCGATCTGCGATTTTTTTTTTTTTTTTTTTTTTTTTTTTTG
>BLSH010489673.1:100587-119499 GCA_018402905.1 Glandirana rugosa
GCTCTGTATCGCGGCCGCCGTCGTATGACGGCGATTCGCGTTACAGAGCCACTCTGTCGCCGTCAATTGCCGATCAGCTGTCGGCAAGCGGTTAAAGAGGAAGTAAACCCAGATTGGGTTTACTTTCCTCTACATTCCCCTGTAAAGTAGAATCATAATGGGCTACTATGCATCGCATTGTAGCCCATTATGTGCCACTTACCTGCAAACTAAGCCTGCGACGTCCAGCAATGTCCCCGCTCCAGGCCGCATCCATCTTCTGACCCTCTTCCTTCCGGGGCCACGTCTCCGGTGCTGTGACTGGCTGGAGTCGCGTGATGGGAACCGCCATTCACGGCACGGTTGCAGTGTAGTAACGGCACAGAGGCCTTTTCTTCACTATGCATGTGCCGACATGAAGTCGGCACAGCAAATACTCTGCATATCTCCTGAACCATGCAGGTTTAGGAGATATGCAGGGCACCTACAGGTAAGCCTCATCATAGGCTTACCTGTAGGTTAAAGTGGTTGTCACAAGTTGACAACCACTTTAAATGTGCAGTGGTGACCGGGTCACTTTAAAGTACAGTATTTCATGTTTGACTAAAGTGTAGCTTTTCATTTCTTGCAGGATATAGGCAATCTTCTTCAGTTGAAGGGTCATGAATGGGGAGTGACCACAGGCAGGAAGAGAAGGTGTGGCTGGCTGGACCTGGTCATTTTAAAATACGCCCATATGATCAACGGATTTACTGCGTAAGTCTATGACTTTTCACTAAAATTCTACAAAACACCAAGATTTTGTGCAGATCTCATACAGTTAATAAACCACCTGCTTGGGAAGGGGGTGGGGAGGTTTGCCCATAGCAACCTCTGTCCTATTCCAACTCTTGTCTCTGTAATCACATTGGATGATGTAAAAAAATGAGACGTTGAATAGATTTACTCTGCATTCTACTGCTTTTTATTTAAATTGTATGTTTTTGTTTTTAAAAATGCTGCAATAAGATTCAGATTTACATGTTATAGTCAATGTCCATGTCACATTACAAGCTAAACGTGGTGTCCTCAGCTTCAGGAAGATGCAAATTGTGTTCATATCATTGGGATTATATCCCTGAAGATTGGTTCCGAAATTGAAAATGGGATTGCCATTTCGGTTTTAGTCGACCTAAAGGATGAAAAATTAAATTTCAGTTTAAGATCTATTTTCCTTCAAACATGCTTATTAAGAATCCCAAACCATTGATTTAGGTTTTGAGACATTTATGCTTTAGGTCATTGTAGCCATACTAGTGCAATTGCGACAGAGGAAACTGAGTACTGTCCGTGATACTTATTTATTTTTTTTTTTAATTTGCACTAACATACAATTTTTCAGGACAAGCTTTCGGGGTGTGTCCCCTTCAAGGTCAAAACCGTACTGATTCACAAACGTTTTAGCAGAATGTTAAAAAAAAAAAAAATCTGGGGTAAAGGAAAACAAATCAACACACACAAACCAATGTATATGGTGATGGCAAAGCTAGCAGCAGGGTCACTGAGATACGACCGAGGGAGAGCTATAGACTGGGGGGGGGGGGGGTGTGACAGTCAGAGGGTGTCGTAAAACTGAAACCAATATCTAAATTTAAGCCGTTATTTTTTTTTTTGGTCAAAGTATTTCAAACTCTTTCCTTTTCCTGGATAGTTCTGAAATTCCATTTTTATGAACTAAAAAACATTGAGGTCTGCAATAGTGTGGTCCGGTTGTAAAAAGTGATGTCCCACCGGTGTGCAGAAATCCTCTTCTTTATTTTCCTTGATGGAATATCTGTGTGAATTCATCCTTGTTTGCAACTTCTGCCCTGTTTCCCCAACATAAGATCCTTTGTTGCACCTATTGCATTGAATGAAGTACACAACATTACTAGAGGTACAGCTGTATGATCCCATGATACTGAAGGTTTCATTTGTGTGTGTGTGACACTTCTAGGTTGATCTGGTTACACAGTTTGCGTTTATTTTTTGCATTGAATGATGTACACAATCAAAGATTTACAACCCATTATAACCGAGAATGAAACTCTGAAAAAATATTCCAACATCCCCCAATATTGGCTTTCAGAAAACAACCCAATCTCACACAAAAACGAATCAGCAGGAAACTTCACTCGGATTATGAAGTCACAAATAATGGAAGCAAACCCTGCAATAAAAAAACGCTGCAAACTGTGCAACCAGATCAATCTAGAAGTGTCACACACACACACAAATGGGACCTTCAATATCATGGGATCATACAGCTGTACCTCTAGTAATGAGATGTACCTCATTCAATGCAATAGGTGCAACAAAGGATCTTATGTTGGGGAAACAGGACAGAAGTTGCAAACAAGGATGAATTTACACATTTCATCAAGGAACATGAAGACCGTTTATGCACACCTGTGGGACATCACTTCTCACAACCGGACCACACTATTGAAGACCTCAATGTCTTTGCTCTTAAAGGGAATTTCAGAACTACCCAGGAAAGGAAAACGTTTGAACTAAGAATACTACTTTTTGACACCCCCCCCTTCTCCAGTCTATCGATATAGCTCTCCCTCTGTCTTATCTCAGTGATCTGCTGCTAGCTTTATTACCATCACCAGATACATTGGTTTGTGTGTTGGGTTTTCCTTTTTTTTTTTTTTTTTTTTAACATTCTGCTAAAACTCTTGTGAATCAGTGCTGCTTAGACCTTGAAAGGGACACACCCTGAAATTTTGTATGTTAGTGCAAATAAAAAAAGTATCAGACAATTTTCTCCAAAAGACGTTTAAAAAGAAATAAAAGACCTAAAAGCATGGTATTCATTTCTAATGTTACCACCTTTTGGGAGGAGACTAGCAGATTATTCTTTTAAGTTCTTAGGTTGGCCATCGTGGTGCAAATTTCTTTCCTGCAACCACAGGTTGCAAAAAAGAAATTTCCTTGAGATCCCCATCAACAGACAGTGCTGACAGGGAAATCCCTCCTGCAGAGCATTTGTCTGCTCCCGGCGGTAGAAGCTGTCCCCGCTGGGAGAAGACAGTGGTTATAGCAGCCGTTGGCAATTATCGCAAGATAATCTGGCAGGCTGGTTGTACCCAAGTTGATAGATCAACTTGGTACATTCAGCCTGCCCATTAATGGTTTGAATCTCGGCTGCTTCCTGCTGAACCGGCCAAGATTTGAACCGTGTATGGCTGGCCTCATTTCTGTACAGCTTCTGGATGATCTGATCGTATAGATGCATCCTTAAATTAGAACCAAGCGACCCTGCCACATAAAGTGGTTTGCAGCGTATTTCCAATCGGTGACCAATGGCTTTTGCAGGGATCCAACCCATTTGTTTGCAATCCTTAAAGTGATTGTAAACACTTATATATAACCAGTGAAGGAACTATCTTCAGGTGATGCACAGAGATGAAACTAATCCTCCTACAGAACTTGTACCGGTCTGTCTGCAGTCTTCTATTTTCTGTATTCATTCAAAGTGCTGAATTTATAAGCTTGTCTGAGTTCAGAAATGGGGCTGAGAGCTGAAGTTACTTTACAGAGCTCAGTGTGGATAGCTGACAGCTTATTGGAGGGAAGAGACATACCCCCTGCACACAGGAACAAAGCTGAAGCCGTCAATCAGCTGGAGTTCCCTCCTCTGTACACTCTAGAGCAGTGGTTCTCAACTCCCGTCCTCGGGACCCACTAACAGGCCAGATTTTAACCACCGGGTGGGAGCCATGCCATTCTGAGTAGACATTCAGGTACGTCCTTCAGAACGAGTGCTCGCAGCGTGGCCAGATCCCGTGATCATTATGATCACAGGATCCGGCCAAGCAGAGATCGGGATATAGGCGCTGTGATTGGCCCTCCTGATCACATGACGGCTGTATCCAATCACAGCCGTCACAATGTAAACAGACACGTGCCTCTATGACATTTCGTCCGCGCCCCCTGCCGAGATCAGTGCAGGGGAGGGGGAAGCTGCAGCTCTGACAACTCTGTATGAAGATGATTTCGTACAGAGAGCTCTCATAGATCGCCCCCCACACAGTGCACCAAGCACCACTGATACCCCTGTCCACATACATGTCAGTGTCCCCATAAAACCGTCCTCAGAACATCTGTATGTCCCCCATCACATCTGTCACCATACACAAAACATCTGTCTGTCTGCCAACACCAAATAAACCCCGATTTGGGTTATTTTTTCCAAAGATGTAAAAAAAAATGTAGCAGTATCATTTTTGGTCAAAATTTATGGAGAGAATACTTATTTGCGAAATTTTATAACAGAAACTAAGAAAAATGCACTGTTTTTGAAAATTCTCGGTCTTTTTTTATTTTTTGTGCTACAAATTAAAAAACCCAGAGGTGATTAAATACCACCAAAATAAGGCTCTATTTGTGTGAAAAAAATGATAAAAATATAATTTGGGTACAGTGTTGCATGACCGTGCAATTTTCATTCAAAGTGTGAAAAGCTGAAAATTGGTCCGGGAAGGAAGGGGGTGAAAGTGCCCAGTATTGAAGTGGTTAAGTATTACCTTGGGGAAATGCAGACTAGAATACTGCAATCACACCCTATTAAATGTGAATAACCACAAAAGTAATATGGTATTTCTTCTCAGTATCATGCACAAAACTTCTAAATTTATAATATAGTCCAACAAATGTACAAATTTGCATCCAAAATTGTGATAAATTGATGAATATATCTGGACTTCAACGAAAATCACCGCTGTGCCAAAACTGAATTAAGTGAATCCACCACCGTGTAGACTGGCCTCTCGCCTCACTAAAATGACACCCTGCATTACCAGTAGGTCACAACTCTGTTTTCCCTCTCTGGGGATGAAGTAAACGGCTACCACTTCTTCCAGATCTTCATTACCTCCTACTCAGATGAGTGGACGGATAGGTAGATGAATCTCAGATCAGAACAGCATACAATGCAGAGGAACAAAGCACAGAACCCTAGTGTTCTGTTTAATACTCTCATTTAACGTATAGGATAAAATATTGTGCTTACAAGAATTGGCACTCTAGGCAGTGCTGACCATATATCGCTCGTCTTTAATGATCACTAGCAGGACCGTTGGGTGCAGAGATGATCGTAGGATGGCGTCATGTACACAGGGTTCCTTTTCCTAATGCGTACATTACGTCTAATAGTTGGGATTTCCTCAGTAGCCCCTTTGGACATTTGTTGACCATTATAATTTTATAAGTGTTGTGCATGATACTCAGAGAAGAAATGACATATTATTTTGTTTTTTGTTATGCACATTTAATGGGGTGTGATGTGTATACGGTTCTTGTTACTGTTGGCACTTATGATTGAAAAAGGTCCCCCTCGGCTTATACTCGAGTCAGTGTCTGTGCAATGTGAATTTACTCATCTCTTCAGTCCACCCACAGAGCGCGCTGCTTCTAAGAGCCACTGTGTGCATGAAACTGTGACCTAATTACATTTGAATGCAGAGAGCTGTGAGATTTTCAACTTGATGTCGGGAGGTGGGCGGGACACGCAGGTGTTAGCTGTTCAGTCCTGCCCACCTCCTGATCTCGGTGAAGATCTGACAGCTCTCTGCATTCCAGTGTAATTAGGTCAGTTTCATGCACAGAGCAGCTCTTGGAAGCAGTGCGCTCTGTGCTTTGTGAATCTACCATACTCTCTTCTGCCAGTGCCAGCCAATACTATCCAGTGCCAATCGGTGCCACCTGCCAGTACCATCCAGGGCAGGTGGTAATGGCTACAGTACCTGTGTTCTGGCTGCTGCATTTCCCACCCTAGGCTTATACTCGTGTATACACGATAGTTTTTAGGAGCCTTGCACTACACTGTTTTGGATATTAGCTTATATAATAGGTGTTGGCTAGCAACTCACTGAGCATGAATTTCAGATTTACTAAAGAGGATTGCTCTAATTGATTATTCACACAGTCTGTGCAACAAACTGAAGTGTACCTGTAGGCCTGGGAAACAAACACGAACAGTTTGTGTTGCAGGCACTTTAACATGGATCTTCTGTAAAACTGCCTTGGGACCCCAAGGGATTCTGGGTGGCCAACTTTGATCCTCCTTCTCCTTGCTTTATTCCATTTACTCTGATGGTCACCTTAACTAGCCATTAGTAAAGTGTATGAGTTAGAAAGGGGTGGACCAGAGCTAGCCAACAGCAAGTCACTTGTATGGGAGGATACCCCCAGATTTTGGGGATGTATTACAAGATATGCACACTAAGTGTATTTTAGGAGCTTTGTGGTCTCATGGGTTTAAGGCCTATCACTGCAGGACATGGATAGTTATGGATTTATTGTCTGGTCTCTTACAGCTTGGCTCTCACAAAACTGGACATTTTAGACACGCTGGATGAGATTAAAGTTGGTGTGGCCTACAAACTCAATGGGAAGAGGATCCCTTACTTTCCAGGTTTGTGCATTACAGAATGTTTAATTACAAATAGATTTTTCTTATTCAGTGATGGCTCAATCAGTCTAGACAAGCTTGAAAATGTGTCCATTAGTCATTCTAAAGTTGTCATGGTTTTTTTTTTTTTTTTTTTCTTTTCCACACCTCAATGCATCCCCCCTTTCCCAAATTACCTGAGCCCTGTATTGATCCAGCACTGTGCTTATCTGCAGGTCTTCTCCCCTCTCTTGGCAAAGGGCAGCGGGAGCCATTGGCTCTTGCGGCTGGCAGTCAAAACTAGAGAGTAGGAACTGGGTGGGGGGTCAAAGCCACACTTAGTGTCATTGGATGCACACATCTCTTCTCGGGAGAAAGCCTGCACATGTGCCACCAAAGGAACTGGCAAAGTAAGAGGAGCAGTTTGGGGCTGCTCTGTGATCTTCCATTGCACAGAGCAGGTAAATATAACATGTTTTTATATTCGGGGGAAAAAAATTAACTTTACAGCCGCATATATTGAAATTCAAAGTTTGGGTTCTTGTTGGTGATCAGGATCCCTACTCTTGATAACCTACTAGATTCTCTGAAGGCTCAGTTGCTGTTGTTGTTCTGTTTACCCTTCCAAAGCATGAACCCAATCAATGTTTGTATACTTCTCTGGAGCTTCCTTATTGTGTCAGAATAAAGATTAGGCAATCCAACAAGGAGAGTAGCAGAAGACTGGAGAAGAGACCTCACGATTTTGAGATTGCATGTATAAGTTCACAGATTTGAACCTGCCAGCAGGTGCACAATATAGGATACATTTATGGCTGACTTGGCCTCTCGTTTAACAGCAAAGTATTTTTGTGGGGGCAAGGAGAAATTGCCCTGTGTATCCTTAGTTGCAATTGGGAACATTGAGGAATATGTCGCTGTGTGACTGCATCAACCAATCACAAAGCACCAGTGCTATTACATGGGTGGAAGGGGGCGACACATCTCCCCTCACTCTGCCAGATATGTTCCTTCCCTCCTTACAGCCAAATGGTGTGGTGCTGGGGTAATGTGCTAAACTACCTATGCAGAGCAAAGCAACTTGGTCAAAGTCCTATATGGCTAGATTTAAAAAAAAAATAAAAAAAATTCCCCAATCCACGCTAAATAATGTGCATTGAAAAATTTCCCATGCTGGCTATTTAGGAAGCCACATCACCCACAGTTGCCTGAACGGTGACTGCATCTGATGGGCCGCAGTCACTGTTTGGCCAATTTCATTTTCCACCTGGCTCAGTGGATTTTATGAAACATTTTCAAGTTGGCCAGCTTAAGTCTCTCTAAAGTTTAGAAGGGCCACTGTAATGTTTGGCTGTTAAAATGAATACTGTTGATATATGGTAATACCGGACACCTTCCAAAAACTCTTTAACATTCCTAATCCCTTATCCTGCTTCTCTGAGCAACAAAATATTAAGAAATTTAAGCCCCATGATGTCAGTTCAGAACACATTGCATGCTACCATTCTAAATGATGCCATTTTCTTGTTCAATATTGTCGATGTAAGTAAATACTAACAAATGAATAATTGTGATTTTTTTTTTTTTTTTTTTTTTTAGCAAATCAAGAAATTTTACAGCAGGTAGAAGTAGAGTATGAGGTCATGCCAGGTTGGAAGAGTGACACCACAAGTGCCAGAAAATGGGAAGAGCTTCCTGCCAACGCTCAAAATTATGTCCGATTTGTGGAAAATCAAGTCGGAGTGCCTGGTGAGTGCTTGAGTAATTTGGCATTTATTATTTATAATCCTTCACGAAGATTTAGTGTGTGAGAAGCTATATGGTCCTCTCTGAACAGGGTGGGGGATGAGCCACTTCCCATGAATTTGTGGGTAAATGAGCTTGAGCTATTCAGCTCTGTAAACAGACTTTTAAATGATTAAAGCCGGCCATAGACTGATCAAATCTCGGCCGGATCAGCAGGGGCTAATTGTACCCAAGTTGATCAATTAAATATGTGCCTAACAGGTGTTTGTGTGTATTGTAAACTGCTTTTACTGGGGATCTAGTTTTCACTCCCTGCTTAGCAGGGAACTAGATCCCCTGTCGCTGAACACGGCTCTGTGTTTGAGCTTCACGGAACACAGCTCTGTGAATGTAGTCTGTCATTGGCCAGGACCTGGTGATCGACAAGTGCTGTGACTAATCACAGCAGGGCGGATGCTCGTATCCCCCTACCCAGAAATGCAGAATCGCGTGTATATACATGAGTCTGTGCAGCCGACCTGCACCTGGGTAATCATGATCCAAAAATGATATGCCTTTCTGTGATTTGGCAAGCATCTTTTCATATGCACTTCTATCAATTGCAAAAAAATCTTCTACCAGTCAATCCTAATAATTGCCAGATCGCCCAGTGATCACTGTGGTGTTCAGGAAAAAGATACTGCAGACTATTTGTATTGAGCTAACGGAGTAGTGAGGGTGAAACTTGTCAATGAACATGACTTTATAGTCAAGTGCAGAATTGTCATATGTACCTCCTATGGATTGTGCAGGATGCAGTTGGTAATATGTCTCTCTTCTCTTTATGCAGTGAAATGGGTTGGTGTTGGCAAGTCTCGAGAGTCTATGATTGAGCTGTTCTAAACTTCCATCAATTTCCTTGCCACTGATTTCAAGACAAAGCACCGCCATTGTCAGTGACTAGTGTACGCTGCTACATGTTCTGGACCTGCTGTGTGAATGGTTTCCCACTTTGGTAAAAATTGTGATGATGACTTATGGCCATCTAAATAAAAATCGGTTTGAAATAAAAACTTGACGACTGGTTGTAATATTGTAAAGGGGCACTAGACCTGAAATTAATTTTTTTTTTTTTTTTTTTTTTTTTTTTTTTTGGGGGGGGGTTTTTTTTTTTTTTTTTTTTTTTTTTTTTTTTGGGGGGGGGTGTCAATATTTTAGAAGGAAGACAATACAGAATGAAAATCTAAATTCTGCCGCAATTGCCGATTTCTTGCTCAGTCATAAAAGCATGTGATCACAAGGACACAGACGATAAAAATCTGACAAAGGGGTTCTAGATGGAACAGAAGTCAGCCAGTTCAGCAGGAAACAAGCAAATTTTGATGTATGTATTCCCGTTCCACAAAAGTCAATCTGACAGAATGTTGGATAGCTTTTTCCAATCAGTGGCTTCAGCTGCTGATCAGTATATCCTAGCCAAGGCCCTCCTGTCATAATACAATGTTTCAGCAGGTAGGATTTCGCTATCCACCTCACTTTGTGTGGATGGAGAAATCCATAATTTATCTATGGCCAGCTTATTAACTCTTCACTACTCAATTCAAAAATTAAAGCTAACTTTTCATTTTTTTTTTTAAGGATATGTTTCACGAGAAATATGAATTATTTATGCAGGATGTATATAGTGCCACCAATTTGTGCAGCACTATACAATAAGTTTGCTGATCATCTCTGGCATTAAAGTTGAACTAAAGTCAAATAGCTAGAAACATGAGTGAAATGCATTTGGCCTTGCTGTGGTCATGCTGCTGCTTTAAAGATGCGCAGTGCTGTTTTAATATACATTATGCACTGCTTGCCTTGGTGGGACTTTAAATGCATTAAAAATAAGGAGCATCAGGTGGAGACTGCATGACCTTTAAGTCATGTGACTGCCCAGTCAATTCTGTTGCTTTAAAGTGATAGTAAACCCTCCTATCATTTTCAGCCAAGGAAGCTGCCATCTTGGCCTCTGTTTAATCTACAACTACCATGATGCTGCACATGTAATCAGCTATGACACCAGCCATTGGATGGCTTGACATTTTGATTTAGAGCACAACCAATGGGAGTGCCACATTTCCGGCACGTGCCGGAAATGGAACTGGTTTTTAAACTGTTAAATGGATGGGGGTATACTAGTAGAGACTTTGGAGGTACTGCAAGCTCTACATAATGACTTGCATTTTATAAATGGGCTGCAAAATGTGTAACCCAGCAGTTTATAGTGGAAAAGCAGATTATAAATAAGCCCCTTCGTTTGTCTCCTTTTTGGCTGTGCAGTGTGGAAAATGTCAGTCCTCTAAATTTCCAGGTATGTACAACTCTTTCCATCTAAAACACTTGACCAGCTTGCGTTTCTCAAGGAAATACATTTGTTCGAAAGCACAATTAAAAGGTAAACAATACATACAGTATGAAGGGTAATTGGAATGAAAATCCTAACGAGCTTTTTGTTTTTGTTGAGCCTCGGTCGCTTGCTAAATAAGATATTACCACACAACCCTTCCAAATGACTTGACGTATTATGGACATTTACAGTATAAAGTGCTGACCGTTACATACCATTCATTCATATCAGTCCCTGCACTCAAACTTACAATCTAAGATCCCCTAACTTGCATGCATAAACATATAAAGCCAATTTAAACAGGAGCCAACTGACCTACCAGCGTGTCTTTGGAGTGTGGGAGGAAACCGGAGACCCGGAGGCAACACTGCACAAGAACATGCAAACTCCTGTCCTGGATGGTATTTGAACTAAAGACCCCAGTGCCAAACCTCTAAGCCACTGTGCTGCCCATATGTGCTCCAGGAATCTGGTTACCCAGATTCTGCCACAACCAAGTGGATGGCTGCTTTTAGAATGACAGCTGGACCCTGCAAGCTGTATTTGTGAGTTTTTTTTTTTTGTAAAATCAGCCCACTGTAGTTTAGAAATTGAAGACATAATCATTCATGACTGTTCCACAAACTTTCCTGCTACTAGTTTCTTACCTAGTGTTTCCTCATTTCCACCAGCCCTGTAACAAAATAAATAACGATGTTCATATTCTATTTTCTACCCCCCCAAAAAAATCACCTGTTGATCAGTACAAGATGATTAAGGCTGGTCATACATTATACAATTTTCTTGTACAATTATTTCATTTAGGCCCCTTTCACACTTGTGCGAACTGATTTTGCCATGACTTTGTTGCAACTCTGGCTCAATGAGAACTTCTTACAAAGTCTTAATTTACATCTATATTCAGGTGCGATTTGCATGAGACTTTGAAGGTTAAACATTGAAGTCTATGGACCTAAATTTGCATCAAAGTTGGGCCAAAGTAATGCAGGGACTACTTTGAAGTTGGCGCGACTTGAAAGTCATACAGATATGAACGGTACTCATTGGAAATAATGGAACGACGTGTCGTGGGACTCTGCAGTCCCAAAATGCAGGACAACTCGCACAAGTGTGAAAGGGGTTTTAGAGTGACCAAAACCATAATGAGGTCAAACCTGAACCCTTACAATTTGTATGCAATCAGGCAGGCCCTTGCACTACATAGTTGAAGGTAAATCTAAAGAGAATTTAATAAGAAAATTGTATGTTTGGCTGGCTCAGACACCCCATACACAGTATACAACTTGTGTTGTCTGATTTCCTTTAGATTTACCAAAACCATTTAGTGCAAGGGCCTGCCTGATTGCATACAAATCGAAACTCTTAAGGTTTGACCTCATATGGTTTTGGTAAAACTAAAAAAATCTACAGAAAATTGTATAGTGTGTACCCAGCTTCAGTGTTACTAAACCACAACAGTAATATCAGGCTGTATATGCAGTGAAGCATGCTTGTTATATTCACTGTGGAACCTAAGGGGTTAATCCTGCAAATTGTGTTAAAAAAACTATTTTCTGCTAGAAAATTACTTGGAATCCCCAAACATTATATATTTTTTAGGAGAGACCCTAGAGAATAAAATGGCAGCTGTTGCAATATTTTATGTCACTTGGTATTTGTGCAGCGGTCTTTCAAATGCAATCTTTTCTGGAAAAAATACACTAATGATTTAAGAAAAAAAAAAAACCACCGTAAAGTTTGCCTAATTTTTTGTATAATGTGAAAGATGGTACACCGCGAGAAACGTGACCTTTATTCTAAGCATCAAAATTGTGATAAAGCCCTGTGTACCATCAACAATTACCACTCTTTATGTAGCTGAGCTGCAGTATTTCACGGTGACCGGAAACTCACCAGAGCAATGAATATTCACCGTGGGGGAAATGCAGGCAGGAACTGGCTGCAAAGAGGCAGCAGAAGATCAGCAGTGTTTGAATACTGCTTTCATTTTTTTGTATTTTAATTTAAAGTGTCATTAAGAGTTTATTTAGATGTGCAGTAGAGACATGTTTTTGCCAAGTTCCATTAGGCAGCAGATGAGGGTGTTTTACATGTCACAGTCACGATACATTCAGCATAATAAGGAGTTTCCCCCTATAACAGGTGTTTAGTGTCACTCTTTCTGGCCAGCCTATAACCCTGATGTAATGATGGTGGAGTTATTGACTGGCTGCTCTGCTGTAAGTAGGGTGGGGGTGGGGCGCAAATTACTCTCCTTATCCCGGGCGCTGACAACCCAACACTACGCTAAAAAAAAACTGGCTACTAGATTCAAAGCAAATTTGTCAAGCCCTGCCATAGGCGACTGTACCTGAGGAGCCACATGGCGCATGTACGAATCAACAAATGTGACAAAGGTCGCTGAAAGAGAATCGCCAGAGCCAAAATCGGACCCAACCCCCGCCTCACACCAAGCAATATAGGCCTTCCAGGTGCGATGATGAATCTTGTGCGAAGTACACTTGCGCGCTTTCAGCATGGTAGGAATCACTGAGTCAGCGACACCCCTATCCCTCAGCACCTGGGACTCAATAGCCAAGCCGTCAAAGCCAGCGAGGGTAAAGCAGGGTGCAAGATGGGTCCCTGAGACAACAGATCTTCGCGCAGCGGAAGGCGCCAGGGAACATATGCCACCATTTGCACCACGGACGCCAAGGCCAATCCAGAGCCACCAGGATCATCGGAATCCCCTCCGCTTCCACCCTGCGCAGTAGCCGCGGTAGAAGCTTGATGGGAGGATAGGCGTACAGAAGACTATACTGACCCCAAGGCGCTACCAGCGCGTCCGTGGCGACCGCCAACGGGTCTCATCGTGCACAAAAAAGTTTTCACTTTGTGGTTGAAGCGAGACGCCATGAGGTCCACATCTGGCGTGCCCCACTTGTGGCAAATCTGGCTGAACACTTCTGGATGGAGGGACCATTCCCCCTGATCCAGCGTCTGGCGACTGAGGCGGTCCGCCTGGCAATTCTCTACGCCCGGAATGTAGATGGCGGAGATCGCCGGCACGTGAAGTTCTGCCCATCGCAGAATGAGAGCCGCTTCCGCAGCTGCTGCCGAGCTCCTTGTTTTGCCCTGACGGTTCACATATGCCACTACCGTGGCATTGTCCGACTGAACTCGAACCAGGAGGTCATGCAACCTTACCTCCAGTGGGAGAGGCAGAGCCTGATCACTCTCAGCTCCAGCACATTGATCGGAAGGCGAGATTCCTGCGCCGACCAGCGGCCCTGAGCAGACAACTGCCCCAGGACTCGACCCCCCCCCCCCCCCCCGAAAGGCTGGCATCCGTCGTAACTATCGACCAATTCAGGGGAAGAAAAGACTTTCTCTCCGGGGCCCGAAGCCACCATGTCAACAACCCTCTGGTCTGAGAATCAAATCTGATCAACTGGTCTAGGGACAGTGGAGACTTGTCAGAATCGCTCGCTGAAGGAGCCGAGTGTGACTCTGGGTGCAGGGTACCGCCTTGAAGGCTTAAACAATGAGCCCCAACTCCTGCACACAAAACCGTAAGGAGGACCACCGGCGTGACAGCAGGGTTCGCACCACTGCTTGCAGTGTCAGGAAGTTGGCCGGAGGTAGGAACACCTTCGCCTGCTCCGTGTCCAGAATCAGACCCAGATATTCCAGGCGACAGGACGGCGTCACCGTCTACTTCTGCAGATTGATCAGCCAGCCGAAGTCCTTTAATGAGGTCATGGTGATAGCCACATTCTCCTTCAGAGCCAAAAGCAGACTCCGCTCTCAGGAGCAGGTCGTCGAGGTATGCTACCACCGCAATGCCCCTCTGCCTCAGTAGCGCCAGCATCGGGGCCACCAACTTGGTGAACACCCGAGGAGCCGAGGCCAGACCGAAGGGAAGTGCCACGAATTGGTAGTGAAGATCTCCCACCGCAAAGCGCTGGTGCCGGAGACAAATGGGGACGTGGATATACGCGTCCCTGGTATCCAGGGACGCCATGAATTCCCCTTGGTACAGGGCGGCCACGACCGAACGGATGGATTCTATCCGAAATTTTCGCTCTCACAAAGTGGTTTAGGTCCAGAACTGGCCTGACCCCCCCCCCCCTTTTTTGGGGACCACAAATAGGTTTGAGTAGAAACTGTGAAACCTCTCCAACTGAGGTACTGGCCCGATCACCCCCTGGTCGGAGAGTGCCTGAACAACCCTTAAGAGGGCCTCCTGATGCCCCTGAGGGAGTCTCAAGTTCGATGGGAAGAACATGTCTGGGGGTAGAGTGCTGAACTCTATCCTGTACCTGGAGGACACCACTTCCTGCACCCAACGGTCGGAAATGCGGGCAGTCCGCCTGTCTGCGAACCCCAGAAGACGTCCCCCCGCCCGAAGGTCGGGTGGGGGCAACTCATCATGCAAAAGGAGGTCTTGTCCTCTCTTTTCGTTCTTGTGCTGCCAGGGTCGTTTACCAGCCCCTGCGGAAGGCTTGCCGGGCCTCGACCCCCTTGCCCGCTGCGCCAAGGTCACGAAAAAAACCTTTTCTGACCAAAAGAGACAGGTCCCTGCTTGCGGCGGAACTCCCGCCGCCTGGGCTCCGGAAGAAAAGTACTCTCCTCCCCTCCCCCCCCCCCCCCCCGAGTGAAATCCTTGATGATTTCATCAAACTGTGGCCCAAAGAGACGGCCACCCTGAAAGGGAAGATCCGCAAGACCTTTTTTGGACACGTGGTCATCCGACCACGAACGTAGCCAGAGAACTCGTTTGATAATGACTGCAAAAACAGACCTCTTTGACAACATGGGAAGCAGGTCCAGAGCTGCATCACACAGGTACCGAATACCCTGAAACAAATGGTCTGCCTTCTGCAACGCTTCCAGCGTCCTGCCGCAGTTCCAAATCATTCTGCAGCTCTGCCATACATTCAAACAGATATTGCACCGCCAAGGCCGGCCGCATGGCTGATCCTGCCAACAGGAAAAATGCCTTGGACACTGCCTCCGTCCGCCTATCGGCTGGGTCTGTAAACGAAGGGGACCCTTCCAACGGAATGGTCGTTGCCTTGTTCAGGCGAGCCACTGGAGGGTCCACTGTGGGCGATGCCCAATTCTTCACGAAACTATCCTGAAAGGGATAGCGTATAGCGAAACGTTTTGGTAGAGCGAAGGAATTTTGCGGACGCTGCCATTCCTGATAGACCAAATGGTCAAAAAAAAATGATCATAAGGATAAGCTTTTGGCGACCTAGGTGGCCTAGCAGACCCGCAAACATATGCGGATGCTTGCGACTCCCCTGCTTGGTCCAGTAGTAAGGACGCACGGATATTCGGAATCAGTGCGGTCACCAGCGCTTTTTTGCGCGTAACTGAGGCCCCCTGGTCCTCTTTGCCGTCCGAGGGAACCAGTTCACCCTCAGAGTTCCACGGGGGTCCCAGTTACCCCCAAAGCCATTTCCAGTTCGGATTTGTCCCCTGAGGAACAAGGGGGAGGCAGGAGTTTTTTTTTAGGGGCCCCCAGAGCGTTGCTCGGCCCCACCCGGGGGAAGAAATTCCCCAAACACTGCCCTCAGCTGGTCCAGGAACACCAGGGCCCCCAGCGCAGACTTGCTGCCGCTGACTCCTCCCCAGAAGGGCCTGCAGGACCATCTGCCATCACACCATCGAAACTGACAGTCAAAATTAGAAAAATTATCTGACACCCCCACAATGCAGCCCCACAGAACGCCAGGGAGACCCCAGGAGGACTGTACCCACCCCTACCACACCCCAAGGAGAGCCCAGCTATACTTGCTGTTTTGTGCCCACAGTGCTGCTCCCAGCAGGAGTGCTTAAGGGACCGCCAGGAAGAAGCGCCGTCAGTAGTCAGCCACGCTGTCCCAAGCGAAAAGGAAAGTATAACGGCAGCAGCACGTTTTACACTGCTCCACGGACATCCAATATGGCCGCCGAGATCATCCACAAGAGGCCAAAGCCTGCAGCGACTACCGCAAAATGGCCACGGCAAAATGGCGGCGGATCGCTGCATGGCGGTATAAAAACGCACAGATGCAGTTTTAAACAGGCTGTGGGGAGGGAGGGGGGCGAGGACACTAGCCCAGCGACCACCCTCCACCAGTCGGCCAGAAAAACGTTAAAGTACGTTCCGCACCCTGGGGGGGGGGGGGTGTGTGTGTGTGTGTCACTCACCACTCCGACGGGCGAAGGGATGCTGCAGGCCAAAGCACCTGGATAGGAACCAAGTCCATTCACCGGGCGTAAGTGGGGATCACCCACTGGCCCGCCCGCACGGAACGGGCACTATGCGGCGGGTCCCGCCCCAGCATAGTACTAGCTCGCATCGGTCGGCCGTGCTGGGGAGAGTGCAGGATTCTAGTTATCCTCTATGCCCCAGCCGGCTTCTTGATCGCAGTCTTCATCAGCTTGAAAAAAAATAAAAACGCAGTAGCAAAAAATATAAACCGCAGGTCACATAAGGGAGCCGGGTCAACTCCTTGCACTAGGCATATTAAAACTGATATGCTAAGCAGTGCAGGGGGGTTATAGGGGGGGGAGAGAGAGGATGGCCCACTGGGAGGGGCGAGCTTGCTTTCTTTTTGCCTAGTTAACTCCTAGTAGGATGTGCATATAACCCCACATGTCAGAGGTCTGCGTCTGTCAGTGAACGTAAGAGAAATTAGAGTATTTCTCTCAAATATTATTCACAAATCTGTCTTAATCTGTGCCAGTGAGCACTTCTTTGCAGAGATAATCCATCCACCTCAGTTGTGGCATATCAAGATGCTGATTAGACAGCATGATTATTGCACAGGTGTGCCATAGGCTGGCCACAATAAAAGGCAAGGGGTTGATTACCATAAGTAATATACAAATGGTTATTATATATTAAGGTAATTTACTATATTTTCCAAAAACTCTACTCAAGCAGGTGGCTTAGTGGACAGATTACTGATGTTTGACATAACGTCAAACCAGTAATTTCACAGTAGATGGATAAATTATTATGTTATAACATATAGCATAATATATTATTTAGCTTGATTAAAAAAGTACCTTTTCAGCAGCAGCAGCAGATTCTCCCTCTTAAAGCGGAGTTCCGCCACCATTTTTTTTCTTGCATTCCCTCAGTCTATATAATTTAAATAAAAGTATTGCCATATTTAATAGAGATTGGTATAAATGTGTTTGGGACTTTGCCAATTTTCGTATCCCTGTGCATTCCCATTTTGCTTGTGGGCATCTGAAGCCCACTAGCACCTTCTTCCTGTATAAGGTGCATGCTGGATAACCAGCATGCACCTTCTGGTCTCGCACATGCACAATTACACGATTTTACTACTCAGACGTCCACTGACTCATGTGAAATGGTGACTCCCATGAGCCCAGGCGAGGCAGGAAGTGATGCGGAGCGCCTCGGACCAGGAAGTGGAAGATTGCAGGGACCACATAGCAACAGGGTACTTGGGGTGAGTATAACTTTTTTTTTTTTTCTCCAAAGGTGATTCATATTTATTAGAGGACTTGAAAATGTAAAGAAGTTTTAGTGGGTGGAACTCCGCTTTAACCAATTGCCGACTGGCTCACGTACATGTACTGCTGCAGAGTGGCACAAATCGCCGTATATAAACGCAGATTCGTGCAGCTGGTGGGCGCGTGCTGGTGGCGGCGTGCCTGTGCGCACGCACGCTCCAAGTGTGCCCGCGGGTCGGGCGGACATCAAGTCTGCCCGCGATCACCTACTCCAGAGGAAGAACAGGGAACCGCCGATGTAAACACAGCGGTTCCCCATTCTGTCAGGAGGGCATGACTGATCTACTCATACCTGTCATCGGGATCAGTTAGATCTGGCATGCCCCCACACAGTTGGAACACGCTGAGGGAACAGTTAACCCCTTGATTGCCCCCCTGTAGGGTAACCCCTTCCCTGCTAGTGACGTTTATACAGTAATCAGTGGCTATTTTTTTTAGATCTTTTCGCTGTATAAATGTCATTGGTTCCAAAAAAAGTGTCAAGTGTCCGATCTGTCTGCTGCAATATCGCAGTCTCGATAAACGCAGATTGCCGCCATTACCAGTAAAAAAAAATAAAAAATAAAACGCCATAAGTCAATGCTTATAGTTTGTAGACGCTTTAACTTTTGCACAAACCAATAACACATATTGCGATATTTTTTTTTTTTTTTTTTCAAATCCCCAAAAAATATGTAAACAAATACCTATCGGCCTAAACTGATGAATAAGTTGTTTTATATATATATTTTTTTGAATATGTATTCTAGCAAAAAGTAAAAAATATTTTTTTTAAGGTTGACGTTTTTGTTTTTTTTGTAACACAAAAAATAAAAACCGCAGAGGTGATCAAATACCACCAAAAGAAAGCTCTATTTGTGAGGGGGGGGGGGGGACGCTA
>BLSH010489673.1:121501-134323 GCA_018402905.1 Glandirana rugosa
CGGGACTGGTTAGGTCTCAGACCTAACCGTCCCCCCGTCCGGAGGAATTTATGTCACTAGACGGTCGTTCACCCTCCTCTCACAGCCCCACCTTCTCCTTTATAGCGTCCCCACGACACATCCGGAGTGAGCCCTTTCCTCGGGGGTCAGACCTCCCCCCCACTGGAACTCAGGACCACCGAGCCCACGTCGGTCCTTCTCCTCAACCAAGGACCTCCGTGTTCCCTGGTCTCTGATCACTGTATTTAAGGAGGCCTGCCCCCCTGCCAATCCAGACTCTGGATTGGTCAGGGCTCCTGGTCATACATCAGAAAGTGATACCACCTCATCCATCCCCTTTTCCAGAGCTTTCCAGCTCAAAAAGGGAGGCGTATCCAAGGGGTGTTCCTTCCTGCAATCTCCAGCCCTCCCTGAGCCACTCCCCAGCAAATATCAAAACAATCAGGCCTGCACTTACTGTCAGGCCTGGCTAGATTTTACCTCTCCTATCAAAATCCACTACAAAAACGCACCTATCACTATGGGGGCGCTATATATACGCGTGTGTGCGTATTTTATATATATATATATATATTTTTTTTTTTATACATCTTTCTAAGGACATCATGGGACTCAGAGCAGGTCATATAAACATTACATACTGGGTTATATGCCACCCATCGGTGAATGGACACTGGTAATTTAATTTAGACAGGGAGTCCTGCCCCTATATAACCCCTCCCCACTGGGAGCACTTCAGTTTTGTAGCAAGCAATGAACTCTACAAAGACAGAGAGGGGAGGGACCTCTGTGTCTCAGGATGTCCTTAGAAAGAAATGGATTTTACAGGTAAGTATGTATAAAAAAATCCAATTTTCTTTCTTGGACATAATGGGACACAGAGCAGGCTATATAAACATTACATACTGGGATGTCCCTGAGGGGAGGGAGACGCAAGCTCAGATATACCGCAGCCCCCAACACACTGCGGCCAAAAACCAAATCCTCTGCCGCCCTAACATCCACTTGATAGAATCTTGTGAATGCATGCAATGATGACCATGTAGCGGCCTTACAAATCTGTGCCACCGACGTCTGGTGGCCAAAAGCCCATGTGGAATGAGCTTTCTCCCTAAATGGGGAAACCTTACCCTTTAAACCATAAGCTTGAGTAATCATCTGGCAAATCCACAGGTGAAATAGCTGCCTTGGATGCCGCCTGACCCTTCCTAGGGCCTTCAGGCAAAACAAAAAGGCATCAGTCTTCCTGATGTCTGCAGATCTCTTCAGATAGATCTTAACAGCACGCACCACAGCTAGAGAGTGCAATCGTCTCTCCTCTGGTTGAGGAGGGCTGAGAATAAAAAGAAGGCAAAATATTTTCATTGAGTTAAAAGGCTGACACTACCTTAGGTAGGAAATATGGAAGAGGCTGTAGCACCACCTTATCCTGGTGCAATCTCAAGTATGGCTCTTTATAAGAGCTGCCAACTCTGAAACCCTTCTGGCTGACGTGATGGCAAAAAGACTAGTTTCCTAGTCAAAAAAAACAAGGGAATCTCCCTAATAGGTTCCACTCCTGCTTGAAGGAAGGCTAGTATTCTACAGGTCACATACTTGCGGTGATGTCCTTTCCTGGCCTCACACCATGCAATGTAAGCCTTCCAGACCCTGTGATAAATCTTCCTGGTGACTAGCTTCCTAGCGTTTACCATTGTGGACAACAAAGGGCCTGAAACCCTGCTGGACTTTGATGCTGAATTGGGACGCCAGTAGATCCATCTCTGGCATCCCCCAGGCGCAGGCAAATTACCCAAAAGATTTTGGGATGCATCGACCACCCTCCCGGTGTATGTGTTTGTGGCTGAGAAAGACCGCCTTCCAAATTTCCACCCCTGGGATGTGAGTGCAGAGAGTCTTGGTACATGATTCTCTCCCCAAGAAAGTAGTAGGCAAACATCCCTGTGTGCCAACTGACTCTTTGTGCCACCCTGATGCTTGACATAAGCCACTGCCATGGCCTTGTTGGTCTGTACCCTTACCAGGTAGCCCTCCAACCTGGATGACCAATACCTCAGAGCTAGCCAAATGGCTTGTAGCTCTAGAAGGTTGATAGGCAATCTCTGCTCCACCAAGGACCACCTCCCCTGGACCGTGGCGTCCCCCATGACCATTCCCCAGCCTATAAAACTGGTATCTGTTGTCACAATCTTCCAAGACACTGAAAGAATATATCTGCCCTGAGACAGATTCTGGTTTACTAACCACCAGGCGAGACTCCATCGAGCCCTGGGAGATAAGGACATGCAGGAATCCAAAGTCTGCAATTGTCTGTTCCACTCCACCAGGATGTTGCGCTGAAGCGCCCTGGAGTGACACTGTGCGTAGGGAACTGACTCGAGAGAGGCTAGCATCTTCCCTAGCAGCTTCACACCGAGGTGAACTGCAGAGTGTCTCAGCACCCTCACCTGGCTTACCAGAGCCTTGAGGTCGCTGATGCTCTCAGCGGTAAGCGTATCCTTGCCTGGATTGTATACAGCTATAGACCTAGATATTCCAGAGACTGAACTGGGTCTAGTAAGGATTTCCCTACATGCATGACCCAACCCCTGCTTTCCAGGAACAGGATTGTTAGGATCACATTCCGCTCGAGTTTGCACCGAGACTGATCTGAGCAAGAGGTCGTGCAGGTATTCCATTATTAGGACCCCTCGTGACCTTAGAAGGCCCAGCACCGGAGCCAAAATGTTTATGTAGCTTCAGGGAGCTATTGCGATCCTGAATGTCAGAGCCAGAACTGGTAGCGTTGTTGTTCTTCTAGAGAGTGCAATCGTCTGTTTGGCTTTGGGACCGTACATAGGTTCGAGTAGTAAGCAAGCAGGCATGTATTCATGCAAAACGTGCCTATGTAAGTAAGCAGGCATGTGTTTATGCAAAACGTGCTTATGAAACAAAACGTGCATTCATAGGCTTCAGGTGTCACTGCATCATGTGACAGTGCATCAATACAAACTTGCAACATGCACCTATGCAGACACGCGCCCCATGCAGACACAAGTCTTCATGCGACACGTGTCTCTATGCAATCCAAGCCTATGCGACATGTGTTGCTTTGCAACCCCGTGTTTTTTGCCCACCTGCATTTTAGCAACCATGTTTAACAAACGTGTTTTAAGCATACAAGTGTTTAAGCAAACAAGTGCTCCAGCAAACATTCATTTAGGCAAACGTGCTTTTTTAGCAACCATACGTTTAAGCCATTGTGCAAGCATGCCCCTGTTCAACTGCAACAGGGCCCATGCAGGATGAGCCAAGCACATATGCATCCCATGCGGCCTCTATGCCTCTTCAGAACAGTTAAAACAAATGAGCTCCTACAGACCAACCATACATTATACTGGAGACCCAACTCCTTAAAAGTGCACCGATGCCCAGCCAAGGAAAAATAAGCCTTTAATAAGGACTCCAGCTTTTTATCTGAAGGGTCCATAACACCTGGGCATTATCAACAAAGTAGGTCAGGGATTAACTTAGGGATGTGACTGCTGCATGAACAACTGGTACTCCCCCCTTCTCAACAAGCTTTCCTCCATAGGATATACCACAGAAAACCCTTTAGAAGGAATAAACAATCTGTCTGGGTGTTCCAGTCAGAATATATCACCTTCTCAAGGAGAGGGTGCAAGGCGACCCCCTGCGACCTTGTGGTGTTTTTTTTTTTTTTAACAGAAACATCCTTGTGGTGTTTTAATGGGAGGAATACACATCCACAGGACTCTCCGCTGTAGGTAACCTGAATGCTGCACGTACCTTATGTGTAAGTGCCTGGGTCAGCAGCCTCTGATATTGGGAGCCAGTGGTCCTTGGGGATTCTTCTGGCTCAGGATTCCCAGAAGTAGAAGTGTCTGCAAAAGAATCCGCCAGATCCCCTGTAGCTACCTCCTCTCCCTCATCAACCCATTCTCACTACAGAATCGGATGGTTAGGGGAAAAAGACATGTCCCACTTCTTATCCTGTGTGGTAGAAGCAATCATACCAGCAATCCTGGCTTTTAAGCCCAGGATAGCTGCCGACAGGCCATCTTTAGTAACAACTGTGAGGAAAACAGAGGAGGGGTCAGCTACAATACCAGACAGCCGCAGCAGCTCAAATTGCCTGGTCGCTTCTGGTCTCTCAGGGGAAGCAATGGCAGCAGTGCTCTGACTACTCTCAGCAGGGGCTGCGGATAACACACCTGTGCCTCTAGCCTTATTACAGTAAGCGGTGCTCCCCCCCAGTGTGCTTCTTGGAAGCCATGGCTTCTAGTGCATGCACTGCATAGCCCACCTCCCCCAAACATAGCTTCCTGCCTAGCATGATTCAGCTGCCCACCACCAGACTCACGTGCCATCAGAAGGATTTTTAGCCTGCTACCCAGCACTGTCCACCAGTCGCCTCACACTGCAGAAGCTCCATGACTGCTTCTGGCAATTTCCTGATACCCCTGTGGGGATCACACGCACACTGCGATCATCCATTCACTTAGATAGTGAAAGAACAGATTAGTACTGGCACAGGCTCCCCCTGGTGGCAGCTTCACAGGAACTGCAAGCAAGACTGAAAATGACTGTGGCTTTCCTAGCCCGAGCCCTCTGGTGAGAAAAAAAGAAGTGCAGGCAAAAGGAGGGACATTTTAAACAAACTTTTTCCTATGTTTGCAGGAAGCTAGCTGGGTTCAGTAACATTATCCCCATTGGAGATTACTCACCATTCCCGCCGCAGGGCCTGGAGGAGATTGCAGGCTCAACCTTCACCCATCACGGTGGGCTTTGTCTCACAGACCTTCAAGGACTGGGTACCCCATAGTATGAGTATAGTTCCACCGTCAGTAAGGCTAGGTGGTGGTTACCTCATCCCCAAATGGTTAGATGCAAACAGCAAGAATACCCCCTTGGTGGGACTTTAAATAGGTAAACCATACCACATCTCTGTTAAAAGTATAACAATTTCTTTTTTTCATATCATATATAAAAAGATTTGTCGCTCACAAGAGGGACCAGCATCTACACAAAATTAGAAGTCAACACGTAAAATGTCTGTTACATAGTCATATAGTTCACCAAATGTGCATTCACATATGCTTTAAAAGGAAGAATTCGAAGTAAATAGTTCTGTTGTCCGAAGATGGAGTTCGGTACCCAACACATATGTTTCGGGTCCAGAATGAGCCCTTCATCAGGGGTAAGTTACAACTGGTAAAATGCAGCACAATGGTGTATTTTCTAAAAAAAAAAAAAAGAATTATTTTCTGTCCTAGTAGCATCAGTCGATGTGGGCACAGTGACTGTATGTATAATCCGACAAGGACAAAAGTAGTGTTTCTACCGGCTAGAAAAAGATGTTTAACGGAGGGGAAAGAAAATTGCTGGGGCGTGGTCTTCAGTTACGGTAAAAGGACGTCAATATGGGTCCCAAGGTGGCCCCAAAGTTCCGCCGTCCGCCCAGGTAGTGTCTCTGTAGTATGAGGGTCCACTCCCTTGGACCTGTACAGCACCCTGCGGGAGTACCTTGGTTTGGAATCAAACGCAGGGTCCAGCGCCATGTGTGGTCGCATTACAGGCAAAACCTCGCAATATTCTTCTGTCTTCTTAGCGAGGCCCGGGTACCATTTATCTTAGCTCTAATAGCCACTTGAAATGGATCCGGTATGAAGGCGGTCCCAGATTCTAAAAAAGAACCTGTGTGGGAACCAGCATAGAAGCTCCACAGAGCTGTAGAAGTGACCATCCACCTTCCAGATACTGGCAAAAAAACTGGAGTGTTCCCAGTTGGGAGGGGTTATATAGGAGGGGGAACTTCTTGTTTGTTTTTTGAATCGTCAGTGTCCATTCACCTATAGGTGGCGTATAACCCAGTATGTATAGATTATATAGCCTGCTCTGTGTCCTGTGATGTCCGAGAAAACTTGAGTTAGACTTACCGGTAACTCATTTTCTGGGAAGTCTTCCAGGACAGCCTCTGAGACTATTCTCAAGAACTTACCAACTAGGGTGGGACCACCGCCTGGAGGACCTTACGTCCAAACGCCTGATCTTTACTTGTAAGCAGATCTAGGCGATAATGTCTCGCAAAGGTAGAGCAACTGGACCAAGTTGCTGCCTTGCAAATCTGCTCAGGCGAAGCACCAGCTCTCTCTGCCCAGGATGCTGATACTGCACGGGTTGAGTGTGCGTTTACAAATGGAGGCGGGGTCCCCTGCCGATTGTAACATTCACAAATGACAGTTTTTATCCACCTAGCTATGGTGGATTTGGATGCTCTAAGTCCCTTACGAGCACCCGCAAAAATAATAAATAAGGATTCTGATTTCCTAAACTCTTTAGAAACCTTAACAGAATACGATAAGCTTCTCTTAACGTCTAAGCTTCTGAACGACTCCTCCTCTTTAGTAGCAGGGGAGGGGTAAAACAATATCCTGTGATCTATGAAAGGAAGAAACCACCTTTTGAAGAAATACAGGATCCATTTTGAGAACTACCCTGTCCTCAAAAACAGACAAAAATGGCTCTCTAATAGAGAGGGCCTGCAACTCACTTACCCTTCTTGCGGACGTGATTGCTGTCAAAAAAACTGTTTTCAAAGTTACCCACTTAATGGAGGACTTTTCTAGTGGTTCAAAAGGGTCTAGCATTAAGGCCTTGAGAACCAAAGACAGGTCCCAGGCTGGACAGGATTTGACTACCTGTGGTCTACCTCTGGATAAGGACCTGAAAAAATCTGAAACAAAAAGATTCTGTTGTAGAGGGGTCTGTAAGAAAACTCTAAGGGCTGAGGCCTGTACCTTTAAGGTACTAACAGAGTCCCCTTACCAACCCCTCCTGAAAAAACTGCAAAATGGCAGGGATGTCTGGAGAAACCTGGTCCCTCTCTGCTAACCAAGAATTGAATCTCTTCCAAATCTTAGCATATATAGCTCTGGTGACTGGCTTGCGACAATTCACAAGGGTTTTAATCACCTCTTCAGAGAATCCCTGAGAACTTAAGACCTGTTCCTCAGAAACCACGCTGATAGCTTCAACGTCTTTATCTGGGGAAGTGGAACTGGACCCTGCATCACCAGATCCTCCCTCTCTGGCAGGAGTAAGGGTGGAACCGTCGAGAGGCTTCCTAGAAGGGAAAACCAAGACCTCTTTGGCCAGAAGGGAGCCACCAGGATGAGGCTGCTTCTTTCTGCCCTGAACTTCCGGAGGACTAGAGGGATTAATCTTGTTGGAGGAAAGGCATAAGCCAAGCTGAATGTCCAGGGGATAGTCAAGGCGTCTATGCCTATTGAATGATCCTCTGGATTCAGAGAACAGAATTTTATGACCTTTCTGTTCTTTCGGGAGGCAAACAGGTCCACCTCCGACATCCCCCATCTCTGGGTGATGGCTGAAAACCCCTCCCTCAGGTTCTGCTGTGATCGCCACCACCAGAGGGATCTTTTCGGGAAGAAACACATGGAAATCCTGGGTTTCCCTGCTCCCATTCCAAGACCTTAGGAGAAAAACCTGTAGTGGGCGTTGGTGGAATCTCGCCCAGGGTACTGGGGGAAAGCAGGATGTCATAAAGCCTACTACCCTCGAAATCTGCCTTAGGGACACTGGTAGATTGGTCTGCAGCCCTGCTGCTCCCTGGTCCATTTTTAAGATCTTTTCTTTTGGCAAAAAGATTTTTTGTTCTACCGAGGCTATCTCGTACCCCAGATATGATACCCTCTGGGAAGGGACTAGGCAAGATTTTTCTTGGTTGGCTATCCACCCCAAGGATCCGAGAAAGCTCTGAATCTCCCTCAGTTCTGCTGATAACTGCTGGGATGATTTCGCGATTATCAGAAGGTCGTCCAAGTATGGACTGATCGTTATAGCCCTCAGTCTTAGTGGCGCTAAGGCTTCTGCTAGGACCTTTGTAAAGATTCTTGGTGCAGAAGACAGACCGAAAGGTAGGGCCCGGCACTGAAAGTGACATACTCTTGGCCCCATCCTGACCACAAACCTGAGATACCTTTGCGATGCTGGATGTATTGGCACATGGAGGTATGCATCTCGAAGGTCCAACGGGGCCATGTAGCACTTCTGGAACACTAAGTTCCTTATGGAAAAAATGGATTCCATCCTGAAGTGCTTGTATTTCAAGGACTGGTTTAGGGGCCGCAGGTTCAGAATTAGACGGAACTTGCCTGAGGGCTTTCTTACCACAAATGTGTGAGTAAAAACCCTGACCCTGTTCGTCCTTGGGCACCTGCAGCAGTACCTTCTGGTCTAAGAGATCCCCTACCAGGAGACTCAAGGCCTCTGCTTTTTCTGGATTTCTGGACGGTGTTGTTACCAGTAATCTTGCAGGGGGAATCGACTCGAACTCCAATCTGTAACCATTCTGGATTATATCCAGAATGTATACATTGGAGGAGATTGCTGCCCATTGTGGGAAGAACTTCCCCAGTCTTCCTCCCACTGGGAGACATGAGTCATTGACTCTTTGCGGGCTTCTGAGGAGGATTGAAGAGTATTCCTGCTCTCCCTCTGCTCTTATGCCCCATCCAGTGCTTTTTTGGCGCACCTTCGCGACCCTGTGTCGCTTGCTGCTTTGGACCACGAAAGGGCCTCCAGCTAACCTGCTTACTTTTGGTTTCCGGAAAGGCCTTCTTTTTATCAGCCGTGCGCTCCAATACTTCCTCCAAACCTGCACCAAACAGATGATCTCCCGAGAAGGGAATGCTGCAAAGGCGTAGCTTGGATGCCGAGTCTCCTGTCCAGGTTTTCAGCCAGAGAGCATGTCTGGCTAAATTGACCAGGGCAGCCGATCTGGCAGCCAGTTTAACTGACTCTGCCGAGGCATCCGCCAGATACCCAACTGCCTTAAATAGTAGCGGGAATGACTTCAAAATCTGTTGGCTGGACGCACCAGCCGACAGGTGTGTTTCGAGTTGTGTAAGCCAGCCATCTACATTTCTGGCCACACACGTTGAAGCTAGAGCAGGCTTTAGACTCAAAGAGGTAGATTCCCACGCTCTGCGTAGCAGAACATCTCCTCTTTTGTCTATTGGAACCTTTAGGGTTCCCATGTCGTCAAATGCAAGGTCTGACTTCTTGGAAACTTTGGAAAGGGGCGCATCCAATTTAGGAATCTTATTCCAAGGCTTGGACGGATCCTCTTCAAAAGGAAATCGCCTTTTCAGACGACTTGAAAAAAATGGTTTCCTTTCTGGATCCTGCCATTCTACCCTGATTAATTCTTCCAAGGATTTATGGATCGGAAACACTCTTGGCTTTGTTGTCCGTGATCCTTCATACATTAGATCATGTTTAGACAACAGTACCTTCTCCTCTTCTATTTCAAGAGTGTTGTAAATAGCTTTTAGCAGGTCGTCTACATCCTCTAAAGACAACTTGTATCTAGAGCCCCTTGAGGGTTCCGTATCCCGTCTTTCATCTTCAGAGCCAGACTCCGCTCCTGAAGAGCCCTGGGATCTAGGATCCTCTTCCGGACTATCCTCCTCCCCTCTGGTGAGGATAGGACTGACAGGGACTGTAGGGACCTGCAATTTTTCAATTAGGCCCCTGAAGGATTTAAAAGTTGAGGCCAACTCATCCCTCACTGAACCCAAAATTTTGTAACATGCTGTAGTAGATTCGTCTCTCACTAGGCTATCTACACAGCTGCGGCACAATGGTTTCTCCCATGTAGAGCTTAACCTGGCCGCACACACCGCACATTTTCTCTTGGGACCTGCCGCCTCCACCTTCTCCTGAGCTTTAACCTATGTAAAGTAGGGAGACAAGGCATAAAAACATCAAGGCTGGTCCGTACCTCCGTGTGGCACAACATACAATAAGAAAAAAAGTGCTGCAGAACTGAGACTAGTCTGTCTAGCCCATAGTTCAGAATAACCTCCCAAGGTAACAGCAATAAGGACCTGGTCCCCTGCTTACCTGAGAGGAGCTGGTGCCTGCAGCTGTTGGTTCCTGAGCACATGCTGGACCTTCCATGCTTGCTTGTTCCTGTGTCTGACTGCAGTCTGGCTGTGCGACACTGAACCTCCAGCAGCCCTACTCCCGCCGCCTGCGCCGTTTAAATGAGGCTAGCCACACCTCACCGGCGCCTGCAGATGATGTCACTCGGCAGGCTTAAGCTACCTATGTAACTTCCGGTCGCCAGCATGGGATGAACGGACGTTCCCGCCCGAATGCACGTTCCTGCCCGAACGGGCGTTCCCCCCCCCCCCCGAACGGGCGTTCCCGCCCGAATCAACGTTCCCGCCCACTCCGCCGGAAATGACGCGCCGGGGCGCCTCCTCACCACGAGGTGCGTCTGAGCCGGCTCCCCAGACCCGACGGAATGGACAGCTGGCAGCTTACCATCTGCAGTCCTACCTCTCCCCGAGATTTGAAGGCGGCTCAGTCACAGCCCCTCTCCCTTCTCCAGGGAGGGATCGTGCGGGCTTAAAAAAGGTACTGTGATGCTCCAGAACCCCTCCGGTCAACCTCTTGGGGCTCCTAAAAGCTTCTGATGTGCGACCTATCCTTCCGGAGGAAACACAAATACTGAGGTATGTGGCCTGGAGGACTGCCTTTTATTTAAAATTGGGGATGTGTTTCCTGTCCGGAGGGGAGGAGCCCAAGGTCTCAGAGGCTGTCCTAGAAGACGACTTGAGAAAGAAATATATATATATATATATATATATATATCTCTCTATATATAGATAGAGAGATAAAGGGAGATAGAGATTTTTTTTTCTTTGTATATGCAATGCAATTGGGCTAATGCACATTCATATGCATTCTACTTGTTTGCTATGTTCTGGCCTAAAATTATTAGCATATATCAAGACCAACTTTTTTTTTTTTTTTTTTTTATAAAGTGGAAAATGGGGAGAGTTATTGTATTTGGCAAATGTTATGTAAATAATGAAAAGTCCATCATTCTGAGTTGCCCATTAACAAGAACACAGGGGAAATCTTCCAATAGGTACAATAGTTCTTGTGACGGACCCACCTTTGCCACCCCTCTGAAAAGTGATCTGTGGTGGATTGCTTTCCAGGGGACCTTTGACAGGCAGAGAGGAGATCTGTTGCCTCCTCACTTAACTACTTTAACCCTAAAAAGGCTGAACCACCGTTGCAACCATATGTGTTGCATACGGTTGCAGCACAGCCCTATACACTTAGATGGGTTGTTTTTGTGGCTGTGCCATTTTTTTAGGCGGGGGGATGGTGAAACCGCAGCTTAACCACACCCTGGTCACATGAACGAGCCCTAATGGGGTTTTCCCTACTTAGGCTGGGTTCACATATGTGCAAATTGGATGCAGTTTTCACCGCATCCAATTCGCATGACATACGAGTGTGACTGGCTCTCAATGGAGCTGTTCCCACTTGTCTTGGGCAGCCGCTTTGTAAATCCCAAAAGGGTCCGGTGCGTTTTTGGGTCTGGTTCAGGCGCAAATTCAGTCTAAAATTTGCACCTGAACCGGTGAACAGAAACGCACTGGACCCCAGGCTGGAAACCACAAATGCACATGTGAACCCGGCCTCAGAAGTGATTTTCTCTTTCCTTCTGTTGTGTCTTTAGGACAGTAAATTAAGGGAAATCTCCCAAATAGGCAACAGCCAGCAAATGAAACCTGACCAGGGGTCTTAAAGCAGTAGTAAAATCCGCTTTGCAAACTTTACCTACAGATAAGCTTAAATAAAGCTTACCTGTAGGTAAGAAATGTATCCTAAACATGCAGCGATTTTAAGATATTCTAATGCGTATCAGCCAGTGAGTATGTCATAATGTACTAGCATGCGATGTATACTGGTACTTTATGCCATCACATTGCAGGGGGCCCAGAAGTTTTTTTTTTTTATTAATTTCCTACCACTACCACTTTTCCCTATTCAATCAAACATTTTGGCTTTTAATATACTTTAAAGTAATTGTAAACACTTATACCTAGTGAAGTGACTGGCTTCGGGTAATGTGCAGATTCCTGCATAAGTTGTACCTGTTTATCTGAAGTTTCCTTTTCTATACATCTGTTCAAAGTACAGAATTTATACAGCTTGTCTGAGCTTTCAGAAGGGGGAGGGAGCGAGAGCTGACGTTACACTCTGCAGAGCGCAGTGAGAGCTGATTGGAGGGAAGGGACACGCCCCTTCACACATGAACAGAGCTAATTACTGGCTGGGTGCTGGAGCTCCTTCCCCTGTCACCTCTTGGTGTCAGAAAAACATGAAGGAAGTAACTCATGCTGATAGCAGAGGAACGAAGCAGCAGACAGGAATGAGACTTATGGCCCGTACACACGATGCACGGTCAGACGCGATTACAACAGCCGATGTTCAACAGAAGTTGGCTGAGCAAACTAGAAAACTTTTGTTGGCCAACAAGCTGTTGCATGACTGTTGACTCGTGTGTACAGAAGTTGGGCCATCAAAGATGTACGTGCAAAACACGCATGCTCAGAAGTCAGGAACGCCCGGAAGTGTCCGTTCGTGTAAACCTACGTTCCTAATTCACAAATCACATTCATCTGAACCTCTTTATACGCTCGTAACACATTTGGCTTTGTTGAAGCTTTGTTGTATGATTACTTGACTCATAAGTACGCTAGACAACAGCCGATTTTGGGCAAAAGTTGAACGTGCGGTTGTACGACCGTTGCACCGCGTGTACGAGGCATTAGACACTATAGAGCAGGGGTGTAATACTGCATCTCATTAAGGGTCGCATCAGCATTATTGTTGGCCCCCAAAGGGTCGGTTGTATATGTAAGACTATATAAATGTATCCAGGGCTTTTTACTCAGAGAAGAGGTGCGGGGGGGGGGGGGGGGGGTA
>BLSH010489673.1:201279-216451 GCA_018402905.1 Glandirana rugosa
CATAAGTCTTAGCGACAAAATTCGCTAGACTTATGACACTTCACATTTCCTCCCGATATAACCCCCCCCCCCAGAAAATCTGTGAGGTATTTTTAACACGAATTTTCTGGCGACGTGTTTATGACACACTGTCATATTGGACCGCCCTGACCTCTCCTAGACGTTCCTCCTTACCGTCTCCTAGGGGTTTAGGTCCACACTTTTTGAACAACGTAGAAAGGGTTTTTCTGAGTACCGACATAATCTAGTTTTCCCACGAAGATGATTTATGACTCGTTTCCCAGACTTATGAATCCTGGTACACTAAAGTCAAAAAGAAATTATTTAGACGTTTTTACAGTTGTTAAGACACAAAAAGACAGTGCGGTCTTTTAAGCACAATTTTTATGGAGTGTCTAAAAGACCCCCCCCCCCAATATAGCCCTCCTTTACACTTCACAGTATTCAGATCGCTTAAAACAGCGATTCTGAATAGTCATTTTTTTCAAAACCGTCGCCGTTTGCTGCTAAGTAAACCGCAAGTGACGTTGCTTCTGGAATTTGACAGCGACTCGATCGGAGCGGCTTCCGGCTTCCTTAAGGTCTCCTCCTAGCCGGTGGACGCGCTGTATCAGAGCTCCGGTCTCTAGGTGGGGCGGGGACTTTTATAATATCCAGTTTGCATTTAAAAATGCATCTGTTCTTATTAAAGCAATTTACTGCATTGCCTAGACCCATCTCCTGGGAAGCTACATGCTGAGGATAAACCTCTTTTCCTCCAGGCTCAGAGCGCCCCTTTGCCATCTATCAGGACGATTGTGATATCTAGGAAAACTGTCTGTGCCCTGTACCCCTGTCAACTAGTGTACCAACCCACTCGCCCTTATGCACTGTACACACGATCTGAAAATGTTTTATTTTTTTTTTTCTGCACACTAATCTCAGATCGAAACGGAAGAGTGAATTAAAGTCACGAATTCTCGTACAACAGAATAAAAAAATCTCAAGTGATGTCATGTGTTGTAGCGTATTGGTATTGTATTTTCGGATGACAACTGTACTGGTTAAACAAAAATCGTACGATCTGGTACCATGCAATCAAAATTTTCATGCTTCTCCCAATTAAATATTATCTGATGAACTGTCATGATCGGCTCTCGTAAGCTGTGTACTAACGATCTGATTATTGCACGATCTCAGTATTTTTCGTCCGATTTTCATATAAAAAGCAGAAAAATGGGTAAATCTGCCTGAAAAAATACTTTCAGAACTTGTGTGAGCTTCAGGCTTTTGGCTTCAGGAATTTTGGAGTGGAGATGTGAACCATCTCCATAAGGAATCATTGATTTTTTTTTTTTTTTTTTTTTTTCCCCCTCCCCCTCCCCTCAACATTTTCTAGCTTCAAGCTACAAAACGCTGAGGTGTGAATGGGGCCTTAGGGATATAGTGTGGGGGGAGCTCAGATAACCTACACAGTGCCCTGACCTCTGTCTTATAGAACACCTTTGGCATGAATTGGAATGCTGATTGGGAACCAGCTCATCTTGTCCAACATCTGTTCCTGGCCTCACAAATGCTCTTCTGGCTAAACAGGCTGAAGTTCCCACAGACATACTCCAGCATCTTGTGGAAACTCTTCCTAGAAGAGTGGAGGCTGTTATGGCCACAAGGGGGTGTCGAGACTCCATGCTACTGCCCTGATATTTGCAATAAGATATCCAACAAGCTGATCTGGGTGCCCACAAACCTTTTTTTTTTTAGGCACCATTCATACTTTGTGATTTGGATTTTCCAAATCTTTGTAAAATTGAGGTAAAACACACCGTGTGTTTTGGATGCTATTTATTCTTAATGGCACCCCAAGCACGGTGCAGTATTGTTGCACAACACAGTAATGCAAAAATCATGGCAAAACAGATGAAGCTTGTCAAAAAAAGCTCCTGCTCCTTTTTTTTTTTTTTTTTTTTGGGGAGGGGGGGAGATAATGAATGTAGGATAGTACTCTGCGCAACAAGTGAAAATTGCTGGCTCCCGCTACATGGGATGTAACCAGGGCCTAAAGTCTAAGTTTACTTGTGACTCTGGTCCTTGCCGAGTCCTCCTGCAGCTTGTTCAGAGAAAGACAAACACATGCACAGCAGATGAAAATGTGCGTGCGATACGGATAGCAAAATCCTTTCCTATGTTTCTAAAAAAAGGGGGTCTGCTGCCATTGAAGTCTTGTTTGGTGTGTAGTTCTCTTTTTTGCGTAGGGTGATTTATGATGTGTTCACTTCCTCCTGCATTGTATCTATGGAATCTGCTTTGTGTGGGAACAATGGCCAGTTTGAGTAGAATGTCTCATTGAGACCTGACTATACGCAATTCATGAATAAACCTCATTAACATGCACAATTCATGCTGCACTCTGCCGAGGGAGTGGAGAAAACAATGTGATGTCGGCTCATTTACCCGCAACTGGCAGTGTTTTCCCACCGCTGGAGAGTGTATGCGAGGGCACCGCCATGTGCCTTGTGGGCTGAAGAAATTCTTTCCCAGTGCTAATCTTTTTGAAGTCTGGCTGCGTCGCAGCTTTTAAGACTTTTTATCAATTTGCAAATCAGCAGCCAATATCCCAATTGAGATCCTTGCTGGAGGTACAAGAATATAGACACTTATACTTTCTGATCGCTTTAAAGGATAAGTTCACTTTTTGAAAACAAATTATAAATGCACATTTATTTGCAGGTTAAAAAAAAAGTGCACTTTTTTTTTTTTTTTTTTTTGGAGCCTGTAAAGCATTGCACCAGCGATCAGCAACTCACCAGTGCCATGCAGATCTGCCAGTTTATCTGCTTGCCTGTACATACTGTATGGGCAAGCAGATACAATCTGACAGGAACCATGTATGAACTACCACGGTGCTGCAAAGGTGTATGTTTCCATGCACAGAGGACTGTCAATCAGTGATGTGGACGGAGCCCCGCTTGCCCAGGTGTTTTTTTTTTTTTTTTTTTTTTTTAATTGTGACAGCGGGGAAGAAGATCCCCAGTTAGCTGTCACAGTGAGATTTGGGGAGGTGTGGGGGCTGGTCTGTTTGTAACATGTAAGGCGGATTTATCCTGTCATGATCAGAGCTATAGCAAGTCTTGTTAACCCAGCTTCCTAACAACCAATCACCTGCTGGTTAACTGCAGCAGCACCTTGGAGCATTATTTCATCCACCGACGGGGCATAATTCTCCCCCAGTTACACCAATCATGGTCCAAAATTCCTCCCAATGACACCAAAGATAGGGTACAATTCCTCCCAATGACACCAGAGAGGGGGCATTTGTTTTTTTTTTTTTTTTCCCCCCCACTAACATCAGGAAATTTTCTACTCTCAATGGACATAGTCCAGTAGCCCCCTAAAAGTCTTAGGGACAGCAAACTGGCCCTTTGCTTAAAATGTTTGGAGACCCCTGTATATTAGTATATTGGGCAGAAGGGGGAGCGATAGGGCCACCCTCTGATCAAGTTTCACACAGGATATGACCAGCTTTAGTCCCTGTCCACAGCTGTGCCATCGTGAGAATATCCACAACTAAAGAAATCCCATAACTGGTTATGGGGCTCAATCACACCTATGCAACATGCTTCCATTCAACTTGGGAAGTGGCCACAGGCTGTTATTTTGATGCAAAAATTGTTTTTGGACCTTTAATCGGAACACATTAAAATGCAGGTGCAAAAGTGTGAACCTAGCCTTAAGCAGCCCATAGATCAGTGGTTCTCAACTCCTGTCCTCAGGACCCACTAACAGGCCAGGTTTGCAAGATAACTTAAATACATCACAGGTGATATAATTTGCTGCTCAGTGATTGCAGTATTCTAGTCTGCATCTCCCCAAGGTAATTCTTAAAATCTGGCCTGTTAGTGGGTCCTGAGGATCTGAGTTGAGAGAACCACTGCCAATCACTTAATTCCCCCCAACACAGTCAGTGTTGATGGGGGGATGCTTTCTGTAGCACTATTGTGATCTGCCAGGAGGGGGACATGGGCAGCCTTCCCAGCCAGCAGAACACAATGATTGCTGCTAGCGGTTATAACCATCTGGCTATACCCAAGCTGATTGAAGCACTGACTTGGGTGCAATCAGCCCGCCCGTACATGGATTGAATATCAGGCCAGTCCCTGATGAACCAGCTGAATTCCGATATGCAGTATGTATGGCTGCCTTTAGTATGCTTCTTTTTGTTTTTATTTGTCTCCTCATTGCTGCTCTTCCTTTTTAGTTTTATGGTCGCTTTTCCATTATAGGTCTTATGAAGCCACCCTCTATGAGCGCTCCCACAAATGAAAGTACATGCTGACATTTTTTAATCTCTGTATACAAAGAACACAGGTACAGTTGCTGTTGTACTTTCCGGCTGTGCATTTTGCTAGCACAATGGCTGATGAGATGCGTAGTTCTGATTACTATGAGCAGGTGAGGTGCCTTTGGATTATTCTTGGAGAGCGTGCTTCGCAGTTGGAAGATGGAGGAAATGGCTGAAAACATGTACTAAGACCTTGTACACACAGGCTGAAATCGCAGGAACTGGCTGACTTTCAACCCATGTGTATAGCTGTCTGTTCTACAGAAGCAACTTCATGCTGGGAAGCCAGTCTGTGATCAGCATTGGCACTCAATGGCTATGTTCTGTGGAGGGGGGAATCGCCACACTAACATCTTCTGTGATAGAGATCGCCATACTAAGGTTTTTTTTTTTCTTCTAGTGTGTATCCAGCTTAACCACTTAACGGTGGTGTTGCATACATTTACTGCTGCAAGGTGGCAGCATAACGCGAATCGCCGTCTATAAACGGCAGTTCATACACGCACGGCTAAGGGGCTGGCGCACTCTCGTGCCCGCTGCCAGCCCCAGGAGTGTGGCCGCAGGTCGGGTGGACTCTGTCTGCTTGCAGCCCACGATCGCTTACAATAGAAGAAAAGCGGGGAACCGCCAATGTCAACATGGCAGTTCCCCGCTCTGATAAGGGATATAACACTGATCCCGGTCACCAGGATCAGTTAGATCTGTTATGCCCCTCCCAGCCCCCCACACAGAACACGTCTAGGGAGCACAGTTAACCCCTTCATTGCCCCCCTGCAGATTAACCCCTTCCCTGCCAGTGACATTTATACAGTAATCAGTGGCTATTTTTAGATCTGATCGCTGTATAAATGTCAATGGTCCCAAAAAAAAAGAGTCAAAAATGTCCGACATGTCCGCCCCAATACCACAGTCCTGATAAAAATCGCAGATTGCCACCATTACCAGTAAACAAAAAAATAGTAAAAACGCCATAAATGCATTCTCATGGTTTGTAAACGTTGCAACCTTTGCGCAAACCAATCAAACGCTGATTGCAATTTTTTTTTACCACAACTATGAGGAAGAATATAAATCGGCCAAAACTGATAAATGTATTTTTTTTTGGATAGTTATTATAGCAAAAAGTAAGAAATATTGTTTTGTAAAATTGCCACTCTTTTTTTGTTTATAGCGGTGATCAGAAATGACGCAGAGGTGATCAAATACCACCAAAAGAAAGCTCTATTTGTGGGGGGGGGAAAAAGGGTGCCAATTTCGTTTGGGTACAGTGTTGCACGACCGCACAATTGTCAGTTAAAGCGACGCAGTGCCGAATTGCAAAAAGTGCTCTGGTCTTACAGTGGGAAATCCTTCCGGGGCTGAAGTGGTTAACTTGCAATTTTTTGGGAGGGAATTGATTGATCTGTGTAACATTAATCTTGAACAATCTCTTTTGGGTAAAAATGACAAGGCTTTTAGTGTTTAAGTTGTGGGCAAACATAGCAAATATGAGAAATGTATCATTAATGTTTTCATACACTGTCTTGTGATCTGTCAAAAGTACAATTAAAAGAACTTTGGTCAACAAGAGCAAAAAAAAAAAAAAGACCTGAAATCTTGTAAGCTGATAACTTCCTGTGGTCTCTTCCTCTGCTGACAGCGTTGTGAGCAATCTCTCTAGACTGCAAAACATAGTTATGAATGAGGGGAGGTGTTCTAGAGTCTATGCACACTTCCTTTCTAGGTGGACAGTGCTGCTCCTCTTATATACAATATGGTTGTCATTCTAAGTCAGGAAGTGTGTTCCAGGCAGAATCATTAGGTGATAATAAGTAAGACCTAAAGTGTAAAAAGGAAACTAATGCAGCCCCCTCATTTAAGGAAAAGTAAGCACATTCAATATTTATTTTTTCTTAGGTTATGCTTTAAATAATAAAGCAGAACTGAAGACAGACTGTGAGCAGACAGGCTATTATTACAGAAGAGACACACTGTTTTCTACAGTAAAATACACCTACCTGCCTGCTTGCAGTCTTCTGTGGTATGCAAACTGAGCTGCGCATGCGCAGCTCAGCTTACATCTCCTGCATGGCCCCTGTGTGTTGGGATGACGGACTCCTGTACTTGCATCATCTTACGTCAGCCAATGGTGATGCCTAAAGACCAGCACCCAAAGAGAAGATGCTGGCAAAGGACCTAGACCATTAGAGTCAAGGGAAGTAAAATTCCTTTAGTTCCACTTTGCACCTAGCATAGTGCAGGTTATCACATTACACACGGGTGTATGGAAAAAAAATAAGCAAACCGTCGGCCCCGACATCAGGGAAAAATCTGCGGTTTTTTTTTTCATCGTTTTGCATCGGGGTTAATGCACGTTAGTGAGCGTCCGCGTCAATAGGCGTTTTTAAAAAAAAAAATCCCTCTGCTATTTTTTTAACCTAAAAACGCCGGTTAACATCGGTACGGCGTTAGTGAGCCTAAACAATCCAGCCTTGGAACACGCTGGCCGTGGGTTCTACTTTCAGCTCACTAACGCCGACGCCATCTACAGCTCAAAAACCTTGGCATTTTTAAGGGGCCATTGAATAAGATGGAGAGCTGTAAAAAATGCTAAAAAACATGGCTGTAAAAAACGCCCGTGTGTATGAGGCCTTAGGCCTCATGCACACAGGACGTTTTTTGACTGTTTTACAGCAGCTGTTTTCAGCTGCAGACATTTTTTCCTACAGTCAATAAACCCTCCATCATGTTATCCTAGGTGCTCATGCACACACAGGCTGTTATCAACTGTTTTTGGCTGGGATGTTTTTGAGCTGTAAAAAAAACCCAAGACCAGTGGGTTCTGAGAAAGGTTTTTAGCTGTTAAAATGCTCAAATGCACAAAAAACGTTGCTCACCCACATTTTTGGACGTTTTAGATCAACTGAGGAGAAAAAAAATTGCTACTGCTCAAAAACGCTAGAAAAAAAAAGCTGAAGAACTCACTGCAAAGCTACTGACAGTTTTAGAACTTTTTTTGCTGTCCAGTGTGCATGAGGCCTTAGAGGTCCTGTAATCAAGAAGCAGTAAGAGAGGTGCAGACAACACAGAGCCACAGAATGAAGTAGGGAGTTCCTTGCACTACAGGTCCTCAGGTACAGCTTCCTCTCTGGCAAGGAGAATAGTGAGCAGCACAAAAGGGATACCTTGTAGGGGTAGTAGTCAGGGAAGCAATGCCTAGATGATCTCATACTACAGATATAGCTTAGGAACTCACCTAACTGGAGTTGCACTGCTATCTTTCAGGGTACAGGCATGTCAGATTCAGATGAAACTGCAGGCCAAATTGAGAAGACTAAATCTTCAAGTGCGTAGCATTATGTCCTCTGAGCGCCACACCTACTTAACCACTTCAACACCAGGCCTATTTTTTTGGATTTGGTGCTTACAAGATAAAACCATTTTTTTTTTTTTGCTATAAAATTACTTAAACCCCCCCAAACATTTTATATATATATATATATATATATATATATATATATATTTTTTTTTTTTTCTAACACCCTAGAGAATAAAATGGCGGTCGTTGCAAAACTTTATGTTGCACCGTATTTGCGCAGCGCTCTTACAAGCGCAATTTTTAAAAAAAGAAAAAAATCACTTTTTTGAGTGAAAAGATAATGTTACGCCGAGTAAATCAATACCCAACATGTCATGCTTTGAAATTGCGCCTCGCAGAATGGCGACAAACTTTGCAACCTAAAAATCTTTATTGGCGATGTTTAAAAATGTCTACAGGTTACCAGTTTGAGTTACAGAGGAGCTCTAGTGCTCAAATTATTGCTCTCGCTCTAGCGATCGCAGCGATACCTCACGTATGGTTTGAACACCGTTTTCATATGCGGGCGAGACTTACGTATGCGTTCGCTTCTGCGCGCGAGCTCGCAAGGACGGGGTGCTTTAAATTTTTTTTTTTTTTTTCTTATTTATTTTACTTTTTATTTTTACATTTTACACCATTCAGATGTCACGTCTGGTGGTATTGAAGTGGTTAAAAAGAAAGTGTGTGTGTATGTGTGTGTATATATATATATATATATATATATATATATATGTGTGTGTGTAAATATTTTACTATATCTTTTCATGTGACAACACTGAAGAAATGACACTTTGTACACTCACTACTTTACATTGTAGCAGTTTGTATAACAGTGTAAATGTGCTGTCCCCTCAAAATAACTCAACACACAGCCATTAATGTCTAAACCGCTGGCAACAAAAGTGAGTACACCCCTAAGTGAAGATGTGGCCACCATTATTTTCCAGCACTGCCTGTTGGGCAGAGCTTCACAGGTTGCCACTGGAGTCCTCTTCCACTCCTCCATGACAACATCACAGAGCTGGTGGATGTTAGAGACCTTGCACTCCTCCACCTTCCATTTTAGAATGCCCCACAGATGCTCAATAGGGTTTAGGTCTGGAGACATGCTTGGCCAGTCCATCACCTTTACCCTCAGCTTCTTTAGCAAGACAGTGGTCATCTTGGAGGTGTGTTTGCGGACGTTATGTTGGAATACTGCCCTGCAACCCAGTGCTTCAGTATGTCACAGTACATGTTGGCATTCATGGTTCCGTCAACAAACTGTAGCCCCCCAGTACCGGCAGCATTCATGCAGCCCCAGACCATGACACTCCCACCACCATGCTTGACTGTAGGCAAGACACATTTGTCTTTGTACTTCTCATCTGGTTGCCACCACACACGCCTGGCACCATCTAAACCAAATAAGTTTTTCTTGGTCTCATCAGACCACAGTACATGGTTCCAGTAATCCATGTCCTTAGTCTGCTTGTCTTCAGCAAACTGTTTGCAGGCTTTCTTGCGCATCAACTTTAGGAGAGGCTTCCTTCTGGGATGACAGCCATGCAGACCAATTTGATGCAGTGTGCAATGTATGGTCTGAGCACTGACAGGCTGACCCCCCCACCCCTTCAACCTCTGCAGCAATGCTGGCAGCACTCCTATCCAGAGGTTGTCTTTGTGAAATAGACATAGGATGCTGAGCATGTGCACTCAACTTGGCAAGGCCTGTTCTGAGTGGAACCTGTCCTGTTAAACTGTTGTATGGTCTTTTTAGCCACCATGTTGCAGTTCAGCTTCAGGGTCTTGGCAATCTTCTAAAGCCTCGTACACACGGGACGACGATCGTATACAACAGGTCGTACGAACGACCGTTGTATGCAAAATTGATCGTTCGTACGCGCGATTAGAACAGCCGACATACGACATTCGTACAACAGGAGTTGTATGAGCAAACTTGAAAACTTGGTCATACCAATAAGCGATCATACGACCATTGTATCGTATCGTGTGTACAGAGAAGTTGGTACAACAAGTTGTATTGTGTAAAACACGCATGCTCAGCAGTCAGGAACAGCCGGATGCAAATTACATGCACCTGAACGTTCTTTCTTTGGTCGTACGATCGTGTAGTACAGTGAGTATGCTAGATACAACAGCCAACATACGATTTGAGACAATCGTACGTACGATCGTCATCCCGTGTGTACGAGGCTTTATAGCCTAGGCCATCCTTATGTAGAGCAACAGTTCTGTTTTTTTTTTCAGATCCTCTGGAAGTTCAACATGGCACCTCATGGCAAAGAACTCTCTGTGACCAGTGTGAGAGTGATAACATTAAATTTTACATACCTACGCCCATTTATACCTGAGACCTTGTAACGCTAACGAGTCACATGGCACCGGGGAGGGAAAATGGCGCAATTTGGACATTTTCACTTAGGGGTGTACTCACTTTTGTTGCCAGCGGTTTAGACATTAATGGCTGTGTGTTGAGTTATTTTGAGGGGACAGCAAATTTACACTGTGATACAAGCTGTACACTCACTACTTTACATTGTAGCAAAGTGTAATTTCTTCAGTGTTGTCACATGAGAAGATAGTATAAAATATTTGCAAATATGTGCGCGGTGTACTCACTTTTGTGAGATACTATGTATGTATGTATACATAAATATATACACACACACTGTATATAGTTTCCAATTTTAATAGTGGAACTAAACCTACTGATCTAACCTTCCCCAAAAGAAAGCTCAAGTTAGAAATGGTATTAAATCCCCAATCACTCATATTGATGCTGTATTCTGGCTACTAGTGCATGGGCATTGTTTACTACCTTCAAGATGTGCCTCTGGGTGTTAACAGTCACAGTTGTCAGCTTTCAATTGTGTGATGTCATAGTTGGTAACGTGTACAGCACCATGGCAACTTTAGATCTAAATAGAAGCCAAGATGGCCCCCTCCTTGGAGTATAGGAGGGTGCTGTTTTGCTACAACATTACTTTATAGTAAAGATTGCAACTCCCAAGAATTTTTCCCAGAGAAATCATTTCCTGGAGTATTCGGCTGCAAAATGTTTTAACTTCTCAATTTGAGAACAGCCTGGGATGGTTTGGGTTGTTATTTTTTATCCTGGTTGTAATGGTTCTAGGCATAAACGTGATAAAAAAAGAAAAAACTTTTAGTATGCAGCTCCCCCCACTTAATACTTGGATAAATGAGATGAGAAGCAGCACCTTTTAAGCATAGCATAAAAGTATTGGCTTTATTAAACAACAAAGTGGCAAAATTACGACACTAAGTGCTCATCTAGGTAACACTGCCGTGGTGAGCCGGTCTGGTCCCACTGTGGTGGATTCAGAGCAAAGCCCTTGGCTGTATACTAACTGTGGACTGGTTTCTGCTAGTGCACCAGATACCCCTCGTTTCTGTTTCTCCCCCTTGATATTTACAATCTCGATCCAGAGATCTGCACAAGAGCAGCTGCTCTCCTGGTTCTCTCCCTCCTCAATGGTTTAGAGCCAGCAGCAGCTGCTTTCAACCACAGCCAGTGGGGGGCGCAAGCCCCATTTTGTGTGTCGTATAGACACAGAGGAGGGCTCAGGAGTGAGCATGCATGAGTGCCCCCATAGCAAGCAGCTTACTATGGGGGCCTTAGCCAGGAGCAGCAGCAGGTGACCTGAGAGGAGGAGGATTGGGGCTGCTCTGCAAAACCATTACACAGAATAGTTTTATTTTTTATTTTTTTTTAAACCCTTTAATATCACTAAACCACTAAGAGCCACATAGAATAAGGGAGAAGGTTGTTTATGGCCCATGAAACACCAGCATGGTATACCTAGCTTAGGCAAAAATTAAGATTCCACTTACTAATGTATGAACAGTGAAGCAGCTTTAAAATGATACTAAATGAAATAAAAGTTCTGACTATTGCATGGTCCAGATCAGGTACCTCTTATGCTGCTGCTACAAGGCCTGGACAGCTAAAAACCAAAAATCCTAGGATATTTGATACTGAAAGCCAAAGTAGAACTAAAGGCAAACTTTTTTTTTTTTTTTTAAGTATTGGATATAGTAGAGAGGGATTAAAACCCCACTGTCAGTTTTTATTGCCGTCTGTGGCTCCATTAGGGAGATTCACCCTCTCTGTTTGTCCTGTTTACAATTATCATTGAAAGTGAAAGTAAAAGAAAATCCGAATTTTCGGGTTGTCTGCAGAAAAGTAATAGAGGGGAAATCTTCCAATGGGGGATACTTGTTCAGGTAACCTGGGCATCTCCAAGGAATTTCCCTAATTTGTAGGCATTTGTTCTCACTTTTGGTTTGGCTTCCTCTTGGCATAGGAAGTGAAGGTAAATCTCAAATGGGTGGACAGAGATGGTGAAAAAAAAAAAAAAAAATCTGACAGGGTTTATAACCAGGGCTGCTTATAGAAATCATGGGGGCCCCATACAGCCTAGCCTACCTGACAGCTCCCTGGCCGAAAGTGACTGAGGGCATTAGGGGTGCGCAACTTCACTGGTCTCCCGATTCGATTACGATTATCTGATCAACAATTCGATTCCGCGATGCATCACAATTAGGATACAGGGGAGGGTGGGAACTGTAGAATGGAAGAATCCACGAATAAGAAAGGAAGGATGGGAGAGTCTGGGGATAGAGATGGATGAATCTATGGACAGGAATAGAAGGATGGGAGAGTCTGAGGATGGAGGAATCCATGGACAGGAACAGAAGGATGGGGGAGTGTGAGGAATGATAGCTATAGAGGGGTGTGGGTGGTGGTGTGGGTGATGGATGTCGGTGGGTGGTGAGGGGTGTAGGTGTAGATGGGTGTCAGTGGGTGATGATGGGTGTAGAGGGGTGTGGGTGATGCTTGTTGATGGTGATAGGTGTGGGTGGTGGTGGTGGCCTGGTGTTAAAATAACTTGAATCCCGTTACTGTGCAAAGTGCCCCACTGTAGTGTACTGTACAACATGCTTCTTAATATGTAGCAACATACTGCACGATGCCTCTCGGCACTCATGTGACCGCCAAGCCCGCCTCTCCTCTCTAGAGCTTTCTTTTGGTTTTATTTAATCAGATGTGATGGGGACATACAGATGTTTTGTGCACTGTGACGGGGACATACAGATGTTTTGTGCACTGTGACGGGGACATACAGATGTGTTGTGTATGGTGACGGTGACATACAGATGTCTTGAGCACTCTGACAGATGTGATGGGCACAGACAGATGTTTTGGGGATTGTGACAGATGTGAAGGTGGACAGACAGATGTGTTGTGCACTGTGACATGTTTTGGGGATTGTGACAGATGTGATGGAAACCTACAGCTGTTTTTTGTAGGGTGACAGATGTGATGGGGACAGATAGATGTTTTGGGGACTGTGATGGGGACATACAGATGTGTTGTGCACTGTGACAGATGTGATGGGGGACATACAGGTGTGTGGTGACAGATGTGATGGGGACATACAGATGTGTTGTGCACTGTGACAGATGTGATGGGGACATACAGATGGTTTGAGGACTGTGGCAGATGTGATGGGGACATAGAGGTTTTGTGTATGGTGACAGATGTGATGGGGGACATACAGGTGTATGGTGACAGATGTAATGGGGGACATACAGGTGTATGGTGACAGATGTGATGGGGACATACAGGTGTATGGTGACAGATGTGATGGGGACATACAGGTGTATGGTGACAGATGTGATGGGGACATACAGGTGTATGGTGACAGATGTGATGGACATACAGATGTGTTGTGCACTGTGACAGATGTGATGGGGACATACAGATGGTTTGAGGACTGTGGCAGATGTGATGGGGACATAGAGGTTTTGTGTATGGTGACAGATGTGATGGGGGACATACAGGTGTATGGTGACAGATGTAATGGGGGACATACAGGTGTATGGTGACAGATGTGATGGGGACATACAGGTGTATGGTGACAGATGTGATGGGGACATACAGGTGTATGGTGACAGATGTGATGGGGACATACAGGTGTATGGTGACAGATGTGATGGACATACAGATGTGTTGTGCACTGTGACAGATGTGATGGGGACATACAGATGGTTTGAGGACTGTGGCAGATGTGATGGGGACATAGAGGTTTTGTGTATGGTGACAGATGTGATGAGGACATACAGATGTGTTGTGCACTGTGACAGATGTGACCGGGACAGAGATGTTTTGGGAACTGTGGCAGATGGGATGGGGGGCATACAGATGTTTTGGGGACTTGACAGATGTGACGGGGACATACAGATGTGTTGTGCACTGACACAGATGTGATGGGACAGACAGATGTTTTGGGGATTGTGACAGATGTGATGGTGACATACAGATGTTTCGTGTATGGTGACATATGTGATGGACAGACAGATGTTTTGGGGACTGTGACGGGGACATACAGATGTCTTGTGTATGGTGACAGATGTGATAGGGGACATACAGATGTGACAGGGACATACAGATGTGTTGTGCACTGTGATAGATGTGATGGGGGACATACAGATGTGTTGTGCACTGACACAGATGTGACAGGGACATACAGATGTTTGGGGACTGTGGCAGATGTGATGGGGGACATACAGATGTGTTGTGTATGGTGACAGATGTGATGGGGACATACAGATGTGTTGTGTATGGTGACAGATGTGATGGGGACATACAGATGTGTTGTGTATGGTGACAGATGTGATGGGGACATACAGGTGTTTTGGGGACTGTGGCAGATGTGATGGGAGACATACAGATGTGTTGTGTATGGTGACAGATGTGATGGGGGACATACAGGTGTTTTGGGGACTGTGGCAGATGTGATGGGAGACATACAGATGTGTTGTGTATGGTGACAGATGTGATGGGGACATACAGGTGTTTTGGGGACTGTGGCAGATGTGATGGGGGACATACAGATGTGTTGTGAATGGTGACAGATGTGATGGGGACATACAGGTGTTTTGGGGACTGTGACAGATGTGATGGGGACATACAGATGTGTTGTGCACTGTGACAGATGTGATGAGGGCATACAGATGTTTTGGGGATTGTGACAGATGTGATGGGGACATGCAGATGTTGTGTATGGTGACAGATGTGTTTTGGGGATTGTGACGGGGATATACAGATGTGTTGTGTATGGTGACATGTGATGGGGGACATACAGATGTGTTGTGCACTGTGACAGATGAGACGGGGACATACAGATGTGTTATGCACTGTGACAGATGTGTTTTGGGGATTGTGACGGGGATATACAGATGTGTTGTGTATGGTGACATGTGATGGGGACATACAGATGTGTTGTGCACTGTGACAGATGAGACGGGGACATACAGATGTGTTATGCACTGTGACAGATGTGATGGGGGACATACAGGTGTTTTCTGTATCGTGACAGATGTGATGGGGACATAAGATGTGTTGTGCACTATGACAGATGTGATGGGGAACATACAGGTGTGTGGTGTATGGTGACACAGAGCTGCAGTGCAGATTTCTTTGGGGG
>BLSH010489673.1:216461-231698 GCA_018402905.1 Glandirana rugosa
ATTTCTTTCCCCCCCCCCCCCCCGCACTGAGTTGTGTCGCTGTGATTGGACACATCCATCACGTGATCAGGAGGGCCAATCACAGCGCCCATATCCTGATCTCTGCTCGGCCGGGTCCTTTGATCATAATGATCACAGGATTGAGCCGCAGCATGGAGGCGACTTGCCAGACGACTCAAGTCGTCTGACAAGTCGCCTATGGGCATGTCAGGTGACATCACCCGACATCGATTATGGCCAATTGCTGCATCGATGCCGCATCGGGGACGGCCGAATCCCGATGCATCGATTAATTTCAGCACCCCTAGAGGGCATAGGTGTATCCGTCCCTTTCTCTTCAGCCTCAGCTGCACAGATAAATGAATTGGAGGCACTCTGAGGCTTCCTGCTCATTCACAAATAGAAGCATAGTAAACAGTTTACTATGTTTCAGTAATGAATGGACACTGGAGTGATTGGTAGCAATCACTCACTGTGTTCATTCAGGAAAGGACCAGTAAATGACATTTACCTGCCCCTTCCTCCGATCTCCATCCTGAAACATCCCCGTGTGCCCACAACAGCAGCCGGAAGGAGAGGAAGGAATCCGACAGCACGGCAGGGGAAAGGGGCACACAGGGGGCCCCAGACAGCAGATGGGCCTGCGGTGCAGCTGGAAGGATAAAAAAGGGGGAGAAGCTGGCAGCGCGGCAGGGGGAGGCAGAAGAGGATTGGTGTCTGCAATAAGACAGTACAGCCAGACCTCCTCCTCTGCAGGTGCCCAAGTCCCCCTTTTGAACTGATGGGGCCCAGGCCCAGTACAGTATGGCTGGCTATACGGTCTTATCAGGGGTTCTGGTTATAACCCTATTGCTCTGTCTAAAATGAAAAAAGTTTTACCTAAAGTTCTACTTTAATATACAACAATCCCTTGCTCTATACCAATAATCGTTATGAAGATAAATTTAAGTTTGTAAAGCGCTGAGCCAACTGTTGGCGCTATGTAAATCCTGTCTAATAATAATAATAAATGAATAATAATGGCTAGAAAAGAGCTGTCAAATTATAGTGTCCCTTACACTAGTTGTCAGTGGAAAAGTGTCACCTTGCATTAGTGGTCAGCAGAGACATACCACCATACATTGCTGGTCAACATGGAAGAAAACCCCTTGCACTGGTGATCAGTGTAGTAGAAGTGACCCCCCCTTACATTGAACATCACTGGGAAATTGCCCATTTACATTGTTAATCATTGTAGGTGGGAGATCAGTCTGTCACTGCTCATGGAACCCCCTGCAACCTCTGGAAGAACCCTGCTTTGAAACAACCTGACACAAAACCGTCTAAATGCTGAGCGATACAATGCCCAACGTGGGCATACACATCAGAATCCGAACGCTAAAGTTCTCCATAGATGTAAAAACAAAACTAAACTGTACAAATCTTACTATTTCCAAACTCAAACTGTAGCATGGTCTAGTTACAATCAAAAACATACACAGATAAAAGATCGTTTAGTCAATGTAATTACAACACACATGAAATTAAATGTAAAACTTTAAGAACACCTGGGCTGCACCCTTGCTCAAGGTAATTTAACCAGCATTGAAGCCAATATAACAGCCAGGCAAGTAATGTCAGTAGGTCAACAATGTCATCCTGGGTATTTCACGCAGGTTTAGGCCTGGTTCACACGGGACATGCACCTGAACCCATGCAGATGTCAAATTGGGAGCAGTGACTGTGTCCGTGCAAGTGCTGTGCCCCAATGAATGAAACTACTTGTGCATCCCTATGTGAGCAAACAGTACACCCATGTGAATGAGATTGAATCAGGTTGAGGTCAGGACTCTGTGCGGGCCAGTCAAGTTTCTCCTCCCCAAACTCGCTTATCCATGTCTTTATGGACCTTGCTTTGTGCACTGGTCTGAATCATTTGGTGGAGGGGGGGATTATGGTGCGGGGCTGTTTTTCAGGGGTTGGGCTTGGCCCCTTAGTTCCAGTGAAGGGAACTCTTAAGGTGTCAGCATAGTTACATAGTTCGTCAGGTTGAAAAAAGTCCATCTAGTTCAACCAATAAAAAGAAATATAACCATACAATCCCATATACACAATCCTTCACTTCACAGTTGATCCAGAGGTAGGCAAAAAAAAAAACCCAGCAAAGCATGATCCAATTTGCTACAGCGGGGGAAAAAAATTCCTTCCTGAGCCCCCAAGAGGCAATCGGATTTTCCCTGGATCAACTTTACCTATAAATGTTAGTACCCAGTTATATTATTTACATTAACCGCTTGCCAACCAGCAGGTCAGCTCTCCTGTGCGATCTCCATAGCTGTACGGCAGCTAGAGCAGTAGCGGACGGGAGCGCGGCGCGCTCTCATGCACGCTGCGTGTCTGCCGGCGACCCGCGATCACCTGTTACAGAGGCAGAATGGGGATCTACTGATGTAAACATGGCGGATCCCCGTTCTGTCAGGGGACATGACACTGATCTACTGTTGATCTGGAACAGTTAGATCTGTCATGTCTTTGCCAACCCAGCCCCCACACAGTTAGAACACACACATAGGGAATATAGCTAACCCCTTGATCACTCCCTACAGCAGTGGTTCTCAACTCCTGTCCTCGGGACCCACTAACAGGCCAGGTTTGCAGGATAATTGAAATACATCACAGGTGATATCATTTGCTGCTCAGTGATTTCAGTATTCTAGTCTGCATCTCCCCAAGGTAATACTTAAAATCTGGCCTGTTGGTGGGTCCTGAGGACTGGAGTTGAGAACCACTGCCCTACAGTTTAACCCCTTCCCTGCCAATGACAGCATTGCAAGGCTGATTAATAAAAAGATTTACAAGAAAACAACTATTTACATCAAAAGACTTATCCAGAATGTAACAAAACAGTGGAAATAGAATATTTACATTGGATAAATCATACCATGACATGATACAACAGTCAGTGTATCTATACAACGTTTTATGGTGGGGGCGCTTTGATCACCAGGTCAATTAAAGTTGAAAACAATTGCGCCATTCTCTTTTCTAATATGTCATGTAGTTACAAGAGGCTGTGAGCATCCGCTCATGAAAACAACAGCCGATGCTGCTATTTTCCCTCTTTGTTTCATTGTGCCGGCGGTGCCAGAAGCTGGAGGAAGAGTGACTTGTGCACTGCAGATATGAAGTTTGGTGCAGCGTGTGTATCTGCATACAGCTGCTCCCGAGACCAAACTAATCAGGCCACCATGGCTAAGCACACAATGGCCTTTTTATTTATCACCAAAGACATGATTCAGACAACCTCAATCACCGTAATTGCCCCACACAGTGGGGTTCTAACGATGGTATGTGGTCAGATCATTTTAGAACATACAGGCCCGTCTTCCATCTCCCTTCTCCAGCATTTGTAGTGCCTCCAAGTTTAATTGATAAAAGTTTATAACTTCGCTCCTTTCACCCTAAACAAATATGAATACAAACAGCAGTTGGGCTCAGCGGCAATCCCACCATTTGCTTTAAAACCAAAACAACAATTATCATAATAAAACTTAATGAACTTTGTTTACTCTCTTTTTCTTCTGTTAATGGGTTTTCACTTAACTGTTGATAACATCTGGTTGCCTGGCAAACTCCGCTTTCAGTTGGCATTACAGCACTTAACGCCAAATCTCGTCTACCACCTTCCATTAAAACTCCCGCCATAGAAGGCTGAGGTTAGGCTTCGTGTTTATGTTTAGTATCTAATTGCACACTTATCGATCTTACTACCAAATAGGATGGTTTCCAATTATGCCAGTCAGATGTCCTCGAATCATTCACGTCTATAAACGGAGCACAGAATCTGTCACGGGCCCAGTAAAAAGAAAAGAAGGTTTTGTAGAGTTTCCTGTTCTATTTTGTAACTAAAAAAAAAAAAAAAAAAAAATGATTAACTTTATAAGTACCTCTAGAGCTTCTATCCAATATTGTTAAGAAGGGAGATTTGTAAAAAGGCACACCTTTATCCTTTTGCATTAAAAAACGATTTGCCAAACTTCTATAAAATAAATGTACAACTGTGATTGTGTACAAACTTCTCAGCTTGTGGTCTTCCATGAGAACTATAATAAGAGGGCACCAACCTTTAGAGCAATACAAAATAGAGATAGCTGCCCCTTTAAGTGCAAAAACACTGTCGTGTAAATAGGTAAAGATAGGGGCTAATCCCAAAAAAAAAATTAAATAAATAAACCAATCATAAATCAGTACATCAATAACCCAAAACTTTAGTGTTCTAAATACACAATGTCCATAAAGTATTTGTGCATGCAAACGTCCATCCAATTCCATAAATCCATTCACTGTGTATTGGAATGAATGACAAAGTGAATGAAATTCTTCTTTATATAGTGATCCACCACTGTGAGCAAACTATACACTCACCAGATATATAAGGCTACAGAGCAGCCAGCAAGCATGATGGTTAAACCCAGCAGGGGCAGCCCATCCATTGTGGGCACATGGGTGCCACCCCCCATCCATGCCCCGTTGCCCTCCTTATCCATGAGCCTGGCTCCTTTCAGGACGCTGGGCGCATAAATTCCTATGGCGGGGTGCATTTTTTGAAGCACTGATTAGAGCCAGAGGCTCGAATAGGCTTCAAAATAGGGCGGGCTCAGGGCGCAGAGCATTGCATCCGGGGGCCCACTCAGGTGGGCTGCAACAGCGAATGAATATTCGCTGTTGCAACACTGATCCTTCTCCCGGGCCAGTTAGGAAGCGGGTCTGATCGCCGTCACCTGATTGGCTGAAAGGACAGGTGATCCTATTGGAGGCCTAGGGGGAGGGGAGGAGATGTACAGCGGAAGCGAGGAGAAGAGCCGCTGGCCAATGTCTGGATGCCCGCCGATGCCCAATCCCTGCTGCTGCTTGGTCCCCCGATCCCTGCTGTTCCTCGGATGCCTGCCGATGCCCGATCTCTGCCGCCTAGATGGGGTAAGTGCCATTGGACCCACCGGCAGACAAGGGGATGGGGGGGGGGGTGATTTGGAATGCTGAGCTATATACCCTAATCTCTGAGGCTGCGCTATATACCCCGATCTGTGAGGCTGAGCTGTATACCCTGATCTGTAATGCATAGCGATATACCCTGTTCTGTGATTCTGAGCTGTATACTCTGTCCTGTGATTCTGGGGCTGTATGCTCCTGACACTATGGGTGGAAGCAAGTGGAATACAGGGGACGGCGTGGGTGGATTCTATAAGAGGTGGGGCTTATGAGAAGCGGGAGGGGTCAAAAGGGGTGGGGTCTGGCCCCCCCCCATCCTAAAACTTCACCAGTCACCACTGAAATCCAGATCTTGTACAGAGGGATGTATCCAGATTCCACAAACCATTCTTCTGATAATCAACTCAAGTAATGTAACCAGAGAACAAAAAGCTCTCATAGTGTAGTAACTTTTATTAAAAATGGCAAGTTAATGTTTAAAAATTATTGCACACACATGTTAGATTACTGAATGCAGACACCCAAATGGCTCAGGAGGTGACCGGCGCAAGCACTGCAATGCCACTCACAATGCAAAGATCTGGCGTGCGTTATCGCAAGTGTGCCAGCACATGTGGCCATTTTAATTGTATGATGAATGTACAGTGCCTTGAAAAAGTATTCATTCCCCTTGAATGTTCCACATTTTGCCACGTTACAACCAAAAACGTAAATGTATTATATTGGGATTTTATGTGATAGACAAACACAAAGCGGCACATAATTGTGAAGTGGAAAGAAAAGGACAAATGGTTTTAACAATTTTTTATGAATAAATAAGTGAAAAGTGTGGGGTACATTTCTATTCAGCCCCCCCCAATACTTTGTAGAATCACATTTTGTGGATGTGTCTACCAGCTTTGCACATCTAGAGAGTGAATTTTTTGCCCATTCTTCTTTGAAAAATAGCTCAAACTGTGTCAGATTGGATGGAGAGCATCTGTGAACAGCAATTTTCAAGTCTTCCAACAGATGCTCAATTGGATTTAGGTCTGGACTTTAACTGGGCCATTCTAACACATGAATATGCTTTGATCGAAACCATTCCATTGTAGGTCTGGCTGTATATTTAGGGTCGTTGTCCTGCTGGAAGGTGAATCTCCGCCCCAGTCTCAAGTCTTTTGCAGACTCGAACAGGTTTTCTTCTAAGATTGCCCTGTATTTGGCGCCACCATCTTCCCATCAACTCTGACCAGCTTCCCTGTCCCTGCTGAAGAAAAACATCCACACATCATGATGCTGCCACCACCATGTTTCACGGTGGGGATGGCGTGTTCAGTGCTGGTTTTTCGCCACACATAGCGTTTTGTGTTTAGGCCAAAAAAGATAGATTTTGGTCTCATCTGACCAGAGCACCTTCTTCCACAGGTTTGCTGTGTCCCCCACATGGCTTTTCGCAAACTGCAAACAGAACTTCTCATGGCTTTCTTTCAACAATGGCTTTCTTCTTGCCACTCTCCCATAAAGGCCAGATTTGTGGAATGCGCACAGATTCTCCCACCTGAGCTCTGAATCGCTACAACTCCTCCACAGTTACCATGGGCCTCTTGGCTGCTTCTCTGATTAATGCTCTCCTTGCCCTGCCTGTCAGTTTAAGTCATGATCACTGCCAACAACTGTATTTATACTGAGATTAAATTACACACAGGTGGACACTTATTAGGTGACTTCTGAAGGCAATTGGTTCCACTAGATTTTAGTTAGGGGTATCAGAGTAAAGGGGGCTGAATACAAATGCACACCACACTTTTCAGCTATTTATTTGTTTAAAAAAATGAAAACCATTTCCTTTCACTTCACAATTATGTGTTGGTCTATCATGTAAAATCACAAAAAACACTTTTACATTTTTGGTAGTAACATGGCAAAATGTGGAAAATTTCAAGGGGTATGAATACTTTTTCAAGGCACTGCATATAGTTTATTCAGGTCTTTACTGTGACACACGGAGGAATTAAAAGTAGAACTATAGGCAAAACTTTTTTTAAAATTTTAGATAGATCAAGGGAGGGTTATAACCCGTAAGATTTTTTTTCTTTCCATCTGTGTCCCATTGGGGCATAGCCATAGCCAAACAGGAAGTGAGAAGAAATCCCTACAAATTAAGGGAATTCATTGGGGACCCCCAGTTCACTAGAACTCGTGTCCCCATTGAAAGCTTTCCCCTCTTCCTTTTCTGGGGACAATCAAAAATTTGTGATTTTTTAAATTTGAATGAAATAGTAAAACGGGACAAATAGAGAGAGTGAATCTCCCTAATAGGGGCACAGACAGCAATAAAAACTGACACAGGTTCTAATCCCACTCTATCCAAAACTAAAAAAAGTTTTGCCTTTAGTTATACTTTAAAGCAGACCTACTGTAGAATAAAATTGTATGTTAAACCAATCCTAACAATATTGCTGCAGCAAAGTAAGAAAACCAAAGGGAAAGTAAAGTATAAGTTTGCCATGGTCACCTATAAGTCCTGTGACCAAATTCTGGAAGTTATCTTAAAGGGTTTAGGCTGGGTTCACACTTCTGTGAATCAGATGTGGTTTTCTCCACATCCAATTCGCATGACAGGAGAGTGTGACCGGCTCTCAAGCTGGTTCACACTCCTCTGGGGTGGCTGCAGAGTGCACTGGAAAAGGGTCCTGTATGTCTTTGGCTCCGTTTCAGGTCCGAATTCAGGCAAACATTTGGACCTGATTTGCACCTGAAATGGAGAACAGGGGTGCACCAGGCCCTCTGCGGTAAGCCGTGGCTGAAGCTAACGTGAACCTAGCCTTAAGGAGTGAAGACGATCAGTCAGCACTGGCAGGACATCCCTCCTATAAACCCTTGGCTGAGATCATGTGACTGGGGGTATACAGCAGGTATTGTAATGCACTAAAAAACTGAAAATTGTATGAAACACCATCATTTTCCTTTCCTGGAACCAATCCATGATAGCATACATGTGGTAGTATGCTGACATGCTGGCACCAGGAAAACAGAAAATAGTTTCAAATACTTACCATACTTTTTCCTTTCCTGGCATCACTCAATGACATCATACTACTGCATGAATACTGCTGCCACGTTGGCACCAGGAAAGTATACTTAGAGCACTTTTTTTAGCTGTGGATAGAGAAATGAGGGGTTAAAAACCTCACAAGGTTATTTTTTTGCTGCTATAATCACACTGTGAATGTTCCCCTTCACTCCCTAGCTTGGAGACGCAACTGGAAATGAGAGGAAATCTATTTAAAAGCGAACAGAATCCCCATCTCAGATAGTACTGCAACAGGGGCCCCATTAAAAAATTTCCCCTCTTCTCACATGACAACTCTAAAATTTGGATTTCTCCCAGAACAAGTACAGAGGGTGAATATCCCCAGTGGATACATAACAGTCTCACTATCATAAACTAAAGAAAAAAAGAATTTGCCCTTTAAGACTTGGAAGACCACTTTAAGAAATTTGCATTCTACTCTATTACATTTATCTGCTCCAGCAAGATTTTAGGTTTATGTCCATTAAATGTTCTTGGTTCCTGTTTCGTATACATTGCTTTAATGGAAAATGAGAAGGAAAATCCGAATAGCATCATGATGGTACATGAGTTTACTAATGAGCAGTAGATGTAAAGAAAAAGATGATTTACACCATCTTGGCCAAAGCTATCTTTCACTACACTAAAATATATACAGTATATCCATGTCTTTTCATTTTTTTTTTTTTTTGCATAAATATGTGGAGTAAAAAAGGCTTTGGAAGATCACTCCAATCACATATGCATAAGGACACTCATAAAAGATGTTCGAAATGTCTTGAAAATGCAAATTTGGTTTCTCAATAGCCAAAGGAAGAACTACATCTGTAGAGCCAGCTTTAAACATTGTGGATCAAAAAATGGTATACAACTCCGAGATTTAGGATGTTCCAATTAGCACATTGACAATCAGCTTATTAGATGTTAATTATTAGGACTGTTTTTTGCTGCAATGGTTCTGTTTTCTATTTTCTTTCAGCCTCATCAAATCCAATGTAACACACTTTGCTGTAAATAATCTAAATGAACTTTTTCCATAACAATGACAAACATATGAACATTTTTGGATGGGTGTATATCCACGCTCAATATAAAAGTTCATCACAACTGAGGGTATGTTTAAGAACTTTATTGAAGTTGACAATTCACAGGTAACCGGAAAGGCCAGCATATTTAGGGAGAAATGGACCCCCTTCATCAGAGCTGTAATGGTGAATGCGATTGGAACAGACCTGGAATTGGGATATGGTTATGTGAGGACCATTAGATGTGGTCATATTGTAGAGTGGTGACATGTCCATTACCGAGTGCTCCTCTACACCCATCCAAAAGTATTCTGTAGAGCGCCTTTTCCACTATAATCAGAGGCACAGGAGCCCAATACCCCAACACCCACCTCTATTGGGTACAAACCCCCAAGGTTAGCAGCATAGCCCACAGGATTTCTGTTAATATAAGACCCCCTCCCTACCGGTCCAGTGCTATGAGGACTCACATCAGAAACATGAAAATAACCATTTTACAGAAACCAGGCACTTTGGATAAAAGTTTTTTCCTCATTTATTTTATGAATCCAGGTGGATAATTTGTATTTAAAAAATGCTACTGCTTAAAACATAAAAAATGACAGGGATTTTCCAAATTATTTTTATTTTTTTGTTTCTTTTTTTGGGGAAAAATTTTGGATTTTCCTACCCCACCCACTTAAATAAAAATGCATTTAAAATGCAAACTGCATTACAGATAGTAAAATAAACAGCATTAAAAAAAAAAAAAAAAAAAGTAAGAGAAAGCAATCTATAACCAGGTACATTCATGTGCAAAAAAGACAGGTTAAGTTTTTTCTTATAAAAATAATATAAGTAACAATACAAATGGGGAACATTACACTTAGAATAATTATAAAATAAAAAGTTCACTTTATAACACAGTTACATTATTCAGATTTTCATATTTTGGTCAAACATTTCTTTTAACTGTATGCAGCCTGTAAAGTGTATAAAATGCTGCCTTGCTGATACTCGATACTTAACAGTGGTTCTTTAAGTTGTGTTTTTTTTCACTACAGCCTGTACTTTTTTTCTAGCTCTTAGGGGAAGTTTTAGAGAAGATCTGGGAATAATTTTTTTTTTTTTTTTTACTTTAAAGGGAAACTATAATCTTTTTACAGTGTTTTCATATATGAATGTGATCAACGTATTGTAAACCTATCAGTGAGTGTTAATATAAAAATTTGTGTGTGTGTATATTTTTTAAATCCATAATACAAGGGCCAAGTAGGTTTCCCAATTATACATGCAGGCTGTGTTTCCTGCTTAAAAGCACTGTTGCTAAAATGAAATCCTTGCGCAATAACAAAGCAAACGAATTGCCTGAAGACTCTTCAGAGTCATCTACTGGTCCTCAACAGCAGTGGCTCCTGCTATGGGTTCCCTGTGGGTTGGAGGGAGGAACCACTAAGTGAAGCCACCTGAAGCATTTTTTTAATATAAAAACTTTTTTTGTGTGTATAGATTGTAAAAGTATCTACAAGGGGCAAGTTGATTTGCAAACTATATGCAGGCTGTGCTTCCTGCTTAGGCCCCTTTAACACGTATGCGACTTGTCCTGCGACTTGGGACTGCAAAGCCGTATGACAAGTCGTTACCATTCATATATGTACGACTTCCAGTCATGCCGACTTCAAAGTAGTCCCTGCATTACTTTGGCACAACAATATGGATGCGATTTCTGTACTATTTCTATACGACTTTGTAATAGGTTTTCATTGTTCCAAAGTTGCAAAAAAGTCGGACCAAAGTCATACTGATCCAAAATTGCAGTAAAATTGCGGCAATAAAACGCAGTAAAATCGTGACGCACAAGGGTGAAAGGGGCCTTAAATGGACTGCTGCTAAAATAAAATCCCTTCCATTCACACTTGTACGACTCCAAAGTTGTGCGGACTTTGGAGTGCAACTTTGACGCAACTTTGGATGGGTGCAACTTGGATACGACTTTTTGATCAGTGATAATGGACAACTGTTGCATGTAAGTTGCACGTCGTACATTCAAGTACGACTTTCATGCAACTTCTTAGGGGTTAACATTGAAGTCTATGGCCCTCAAGTTGCATGAAAGTCGGTCCAAAGTAGTGTATGAACTACTTTGAAGTTTCTGCAACTTTAAGTCATGCATATATGAATGGTTATCATTGGAAAACATGGGGAACAACTGGTCATGCAACTCTGATGTCCAAATTTGCACGACAAGTCGCACAAGTGTGAATGGAGCCTTAACGATATTAAATACTTGCTCACCAAGCTGCTCTAATGAATCAAACTCATTGCCTTGAAGACTCTTGAGAAACCAAGACTTCCAAGAAAGTCAATCTCCTGGTCCCTAACTGCAACTCAGTGGTTCCTCCCACTGGTCCCTATAAGACAAAGCAATGGCATAGGGGCTGGCGGGAGGCACTTAAGCCAGCCATAGACAACTCCAATCTCAGCCAGTTAAGCCGGGAACAGCCGAGATTCCATACATGTATGGGCAGGTCGATTAATCAACTTGGGTACAACCAGCAAGTTGGATTTTCCATGTGATTATTGGCAGTGGCTATAGCCGCTAGCAATAATCACTGTGTTCTTCTGGCCTGGATGGCTCCCCCCACCAGAACACAATAGCTCTGCAGGAAGGATTCCCTCATCAACACCAACTGTGTTGATGGGGGAATTAAAGTGATTTTCTTTCCTGCAACCCGTGGTTGCAGGAAAGAAAATCACTCCATCTATGGCCAGCTTCAGTGTAGCTATCTGAAGTACATAGGTCAGGTCTAAGCTGATTTCAAAGAATAGGGTTTGAGTTCATCCCAACGGTCATTTAAAATGGAGCTGGATGGTCATTTAGGCACAATCCTACCAGGTGGCAGTTGTTGGGTTTACATTAGTGATAAGGACATATTCTAATAGGCTTAACAACCCCCACACACACACTTTTTAGGGCAGCAGGCATTTGTCTGCCACCATGGATGCACGTTTGTTGCCCAATTAGGCATCTAGCATCTCAGTATCCTTTAATAGATTCATAGAATAGAGTCATGGAGGCAGGGTAGAAGCAGTAAATCAGGAAAAAAAAATACGGCTTTGGCTCCAGATCACATGAGTTGGGAGGCAAGGGTGCATGTTAACCGAACATCAGTAAATACGACGCTAGAATGATTTTGGCACCCGCAAGTCAGTACTGCGGCTTTAGTGCCCAAGCATGCTGGATTCATGTCATGGAACCCTGACACAGAGCACTGTGAGATGCAACAGTGCAGAGAAAGTTTTTTATTCCCATTTTATTGCTCCTACAGTGTCTCCCCAATACCTACTCTCATCTATTCTATCGGATTAATCGATCTAGGTTTTATTTTAAGCATTGAATGCCATTGACTTCCCTTGCTATATAGGCTCTATCAGAAGCATTCAAAAATCTCTGTTTGAAATACAAGTATGGAGCAACAAGAAAACCTTAAAATGTCACATCCATTATTATTTTGAATTATATGCGACAACTCCTTAAATGTGTAGTTGCTGAAAATGCAGTATAGTTTCCCTTTAAGACAGGACTATATTGTAGAAATTCAACATTCATCCAAAAAGATGTGCATTGATCGAGGGCAGCTAGTAGCATAGAAAATAGATCTAACTTTTCTGTTTGCAAATTGACTGCGCCATTGCATATGTTGGCGTTTGATACATATCATTAGCCAGCAAGGGGTTAAATATTTCAGTTTCATGCCTTTCATGTCAACATGTCTTTGGGATTGTAAAACTAGCAGTGCAGAATAGTGTAAAAATATGCACACCTGCAAATCTAGAAATGAATAAAAGAAAGAATAGCAGCTAAGCATTACATAAAAATATTTATGTACACTGCGTTGACTACATGAATTCAAAGTGAACAGATCTAATGGTATTCTACATTGTGAATTGCCACAATATAAAGCATAACAGACAAGTGCTTGAGAGGACAGGTGTAGTACTAATCTTAAACCATCTTCATTCATGCTTCCTCTGCAGCGTTATTTCGTTTTGGAAAAGAAATGTAAATTGTGCCATTTTAACAGGTTAAAGTGCATATAAACGGAAAATCTATTTTTCAGTACGTTTAGCATTATGCCTCACTGTATACAGTTTTCTTAAGAAAATATTGTAATGTGGACTGCAAAGTTTGTTACCTAGAGATCCCGCCGGTATCCTTACTTCCTGTTGCAAGCCAACAAAACTGAAGCCGACCATAGATGGTTGGAATCTTGGCAGTTTTAGCAGGGGCCGGCCGAGCTTCAAACCATCTATGGGCAGGTTGATTCTATCCAAGCTGATTGATCAATCAACTTGAATACAACCAGCATGTCAGATTTTCCTACATACATTTACTGCCAGCGGCTATAGCTGCTAAGCAGCAACCTTTGTATTCTGCCAGCCAGGAATGCCCCCTGTGTCCCCTGCTGCCAGAATACAATAGGCATAACTCCTAACTGTCCCCGATTTCGAGGGACTGTCCCTGATTTGGAACAAAGTCCCTCTGTCCTCATTTTGGTCTGATCTATATAGCTGTACATAAAATGCAAAAATTATTTTACAGGACTAAACCTTTCATCCAGTTTCTAAAATTGCTGCATTTGTTTCAAAAGCCAATATAAAGGAATAGTGCTAATTTTTTTTTTGTATGATTCTTCTTTAAGGGGGTGTGTCCTATGCCTACATCTTTTTGCTAATAGGTGTCCATTGTTCCCATCTTAGAAAGTTCGGAGGTATGCAATAGGCATTCCCCCCATCAATACTGACTGTGTTGATGGGGAAATCAAGCAGTTTTCTTTACTTCAACCGGTCATGGAAGGAAAGAAAATTGTATCATCTATGGCCAGCCTTAAGTACCATTCACACCATCAGAGCGATTCATTTCAATGGGCTGCCCTACATGTGAAAATCACTCAAAAGTAGTCCCTGACCCCTTTGAGAAATTTTGCAGCACCATGCATTTTGGCATGTGCCTGTTCCCAGATGCGTAGGGGTGTCGCAGGTGGCAGCTGGTAGCACAATGCACAAAGCAGCAGCATTGTCAACCTGCAGTGTGCACTTCTTCATTTGGGCACCTGTCATGTCTATCAGTTAGGCAAAGCCAACTGAAGACGTGCACAGAGAGGCTGACAATGCTTCTGCCAACTGCAATGTCAGCCTGCACAGGCAGTGCTAATTCTGGCAAGCTCTCCTGGTAAGAAACTTAAAAAAAAAAACAAAAAAAAACACAACTGTACAGAGCGATGCGTGATCATAAAACGTACTAAACAATAGCTTTAGGGCTTGTTCACATGAGCTTTTGTCTCTGAAGAGCAATCCATGGTCAGACTGATTTTCAGGGAGCATTTGACGTTGTATTGTTTCAACATTGCCTGTTTCAACCGCCACACTAGTGTGCCACAGGCGCTTGCGTTGCACGTGGTTGCAGAGTGGCCCAATTCATTTGAAAGTAACAGGGGGTTTAATTCCTGCCATGGCATGTGTACACCCCCAGCAGCTGCCTCTGCAGCTAAAGGGGGTAGCAGTTGGAGGAGGTAAAAGCCAACTTAACTGTTGGGTTTTACTGCCCTCTAGCCTCATGTGTGAACAAGCCCTTAGGGTTTATATACACTATTATTACTAGTTCCACAGCTCACCAAATTTTTTTCCATTGTCAATTTTAATAATCAATGGTAAAATAGTTAAGAAAAAAAAAATCTGTATATTTCCAGTTGCAGCCTTGAGCACATGCTGGATCCACAAACCGAGGAATGGGAAGACTACAGGGGCACAGAGAACCTTTTTACGCATCAATGCAAGCATGCGCACATCCAAAAAAACAGAGGTGATGCATTTATCTCAAGCAACTCCTAGTTTTCCACCTTGGCAGAAGGTTTTCAGTTTGCAGTCCTCCAAACACTCACTTCAAAGTCCAACTTTCTAACACTCAACCTATTGAATTTCATTTAACATCGACGTTTCCATCCTTCCACAAATAATGCTTTGTTACATTTCACATAGCTTTCACAAGAGTAGGGCCTTGTCATTTTTGGAAAATCAAGCTGTGTCCACTTCAGTAACGACCCCAAACACATTTTAAGTAACTTACAAAAGCATGCAGCTGACTAGAAGTATACTTTAAGAACGTTTTTCTGTGATTGTGTTGGAATGGTTTAGGAAAACTAATTGTAA
>BLSH010489673.1:231708-252261 GCA_018402905.1 Glandirana rugosa
CAACCGAAGCAGTTTTCTTTACTTCAACCGGTCATGGAAGGAAAGAAAATTGTATCATCTATGGCCAGCCTTAAGTACCATTCACACCATCAGAGCGATTCATTTCAATGGGCTGCCCTACATGTGAAAATCACTCAAAAGTAGTCCCTGACCCCTTTGAGAAATTTTGCAGCACCATGCATTTTGGCATGTGCCTGTTCCCAGATGCGTAGGGGTGTCGCAGGTGGCAGCTGGTAGCACAATGCACAAAGCAGCAGCATTGTCAACCTGCAGTGTGCACTTCTTCATTTGGGCACCTGTCATGTCTATCAGTTAGGCAAAGCCAACTGAAGACGTGCACAGAGAGGCTGACAATGCTTCTGCCAACTGCAATGTCAGCCTGCACAGGCAGTGCTAATTCTGGCAAGCTCTCCTGGTAAGAAACTTAAAAAAAAAAAAAAAAAAAACACAACTGTACAGAGCGATGCGTGATCATAAAACGTACTAAACAATAGCTTTAGGGCTTGTTCACATGAGCTTTTGTCTCTGAAGAGCAATCCATGGTCAGACTGATTTTCAGGGAGCATTTGACGTTGTATTGTTTCAACATTGCCTGTTTCAACCGCCACACTAGTGTGCCACAGGCGCTTGCGTTGCACGTGGTTGCAGAGTGGCCCAATTCATTTGAAAGTAACAGGGGGTTTAATTCCTGCCATGGCATATGTACACCCCCAGCAGCTGCCTCTGCAGCTAAAGGGGGTAGCAGTTGGAGGAGGTAAAAGCCAACTTAACTGTTGGGTTTTACTGCCCTCTAGCCTCATGTGTAAACAAGCCCTTAGGGTTTATATACACTATTATTACTAGTTCCACAGCTCACCAAATTTTTTTCCATTGTCAATTTTAATAATAATCAATGGTAAAATAGTTAAGAAAAAAAAAATCTGTATATTTCCAGTTGCAGCCTTGAGCACATGCTGGATCCACAAACCGAGGAATGGGAAGACTACAGGGGCACAGAGAACCTTTTTACGCATCAATGCAAGCATGCGCACATCCAAAAAAACAGAGGTGATGCATTTATCTCAAGCAACTCCTAGTTTTCCACCTTGGCAGAAGGTTTTCAGTTTGCAGTCCTCCAAACACTCACTTCAAAGTCCAACTTTCTAACACTCAACCTATTGAATTTCATTTAACATCGACGTTTCCATCCTTCCACAAATAATGCTTTGTTACATTTCACATAGCTTTCACAAGAGTAGGGCCTTGTCATTTTTGGAAAATCAAGCTGTGTCCACTTCAGTAATGACCCCAAACACATTTTAAGTAACTTACAAAAGCATGCAGCTGACTAGAAGTATACTTTAAGAACGTTTTTCTGTGATTGTGTTGGAATGGTTTAGGAAAACTAATTGTAAGAGCTATCCTTCCCACCTGGGGAATGGTAGGCCATTAAGTGCTAAGTGTAGTGCTAGCGTTAACTGTATATATGGATAATTTTATTAAGCATAAAAAAAATCCCCAAAAAAGTTGCTTTAAAATTTTTCAAACTTCTATCAGAAGTAAAAACTACTCTTACAATACAACCCAACAGTCTTCATGTAATATTTATATTACACTGTGAAAAACAAAAACCTTTTAAATTACCAACGTAAAAAAAAAAAAAAACTAAAATTCATGTGCGAGAAAAGTGCATACCACTATTCATTGGTAGGTAGAAATGTAGTGTTGCATCAACTTTGTTTAAAAAAAATTATAATAAAAATGCCTTATCCTACAGAAGACTTTTTTTTTTAATATTTATCAGCACTACTTTCTTCCTTTTGTGTTTTGCATTTCTGATTAAATTGCTGTTTGAGTGTTTTTGTTTTTTGCAGGCTGTTTTACTAGCATAAAACTATAGTTTTATTTTTAAAACGTATGCTTGAAAATACTGGCTAATCTATATAATTTACAATTACGTCCGCTAGATCTAGAGGCTGTTTCGCAGGCAAACCCAAAATATTGTCAAACATGCTACAATTGTAAAAGCTCTAAAAATTTAATTTTTAGATATTGAAATAAAACCCAGCTAATTGGATATGTATTGTCTTTCTACAACAAGATAAGAATGTTTGTTTCATGATTGACCTCACTGAGGCTATAATTGCTGGTCCAGTTGTTGGTCTCCTGTATTAACTGACACTTCATTTTTTTAAAGGGGAAAAAAAAAAGTGACTTAAGTACTCACAACACATTCACTTTCTCATTATTGCACTATCAACTATGCCTTCTTTTATTTCCTAATTACATCAAATTTCCCACACTTTGAAAAGTTAAAAACTCTAAAAATAAATAAAAGAACATTGCTTATGGTACAGGGTGACCAGGGAAATGAGAATAGCAACTTTATTTTTTTTTTCTTTTCTTATTCATGATATGCTCATTCTTCCGTAGTTCCGTTGACAACTTGTGAGCACATTCTCAAGACATTGGCTGTGTGGCATCGTCCAACATAATGTATATGAATGTATGTATATTAAAAAAAAAAATACATACATAAAAATTGAATGGAAGGAATATTTTCATCTTTGCAAATGTGAAATGAGAGAACCGTTTTCTTTTTTCTTTTTACGTACGGACTTTTTCCCCAGACATTCGTCAACTCTTTTGTGGTCATACAAACATAGTTTGTAATTCATAGGCTATAGAAAGTCCTGTACAAAGTCTGATGAAATTAGTGCCCAAATATGAAGTCTGTGTTGCAATGGAAAAATAAAGGAAAAAAAAAAAGTTTGTGAAACATCTAAGCATTTCCACTTGCAGAGTAGGAAAATTGGGGAAAGTGCGGCCGTCTTTCATTGTCAACAAATTCCAGATTATCATCTGCAGAGGAAAAAAAATTAGACAAATATTATGGAGTAGAATAGCAGCCCAAACTACTTAACATATGTACACTAAAATAATTTTAAACTGCATCATATACATGGTTGTGAACTCAATATATAAACATTATGGGTTTTCCTTTACACAAATTTGGTATAAGGCCCCTTAAGCACAGAGCGGACTCTGATTTAATCAGCAGGTGATCTGTCCGCTGATCCCTACAGAGCAGGGGATGACAGTTCGGTGTCCATGCTCTGTTCCATGGGTGGCCTGATGTAAATGGACTCCGCTGTCCATTTACACACGACTGCCCTCCGATCTGATCAGACCGAGTGTGACGGATCTCCCCCCCCCCCCCCCAATTAGACCAGATCGGAATTGGAGGTAGGTGGGTGTAAACTGACACAAGTCCATTTACACCGCTGGTCCATAGGAGGTGAATGGAGGGTCCAATCAAGTCCACGTGAAAAACTGATTCACTCATGTGAAAGGGGCCTAAGAATTCGGTTACTTTTTTCTATGATGATATGATAATTTTCAGGATTTATAGACCACTTTGCGCCTCACTTTACAATATTAAGGGAGATTCACAATACAATACAATACAATACAATACAGGAGTGTTAAAAGGGGTCCACAAAAGGCAACGCCTGTGGGGGGATAAGTTTATGGCGAAAGTAAAATTCCAGTTGTTAGGTAGAGGCGAGATAAGCTTCCCTAGGCAGATTCGTTTTCAAGGATCGCCTGAAGCCGAACAGAGAGCAAGATCGCCGTATGGCTTAAGTTAGCTAAATACACATGGATCAACCTCATTTAGACTCAGATTAAAGCCTAGTACATTATATGACAAAAATACCGCGCTCATTCAGCAGCTACCAAACCCATAGAGATAGGGAATTCTCTCATATGTGTATTGATCTCTCTGGTATAGAGAACAAATCCAGAGATGGTAATGCTGCATTAATAAATCATAGCGCTATTCCACAAACTTATTTTATTGTCCTTGACACCAAAATAATTGTGCTAAAATGAGACCATAATAAATGAAAGTCCTATGAGTGGAGTAGCTTCTTGATGATACTTGAAGATGTGTAGTAATATAAAAATCTCCTTCTACAGAAAAAAGATCCCGTTCTTAAGTTGCTTTACATCCACTTGCTTCCCCACTTACCGGATTTCATTGACCACAAAGGGTCGCACAAGCAATGAGGATTTTTTTCTTTCTCGCTAGGCTTCACATACATACATATGAATGTACCCCTCAACTTCAGATAACCTCCGCTAGGAACCCCAAAAGGTACCCCACTTACCAGATCTTGAAGTGGTAAAAGGTGATTGTGGACAAAGGAGTGTGTTGAAGAGTCCTCCAAATCGCTTCCTATGGTGTGTAGTATGGCTCCAAAGACCCGGAGTAGGAAGGGAAGGAAAGAAACTTCCAATAGTGAAGCCAGTTTTATTTTAAAATTTAAATGTAAAAGTTAAAAAAAAAGCAAAAAAAACAAGAACAAAATGCAACCCCCTTAGCGGGTGATCGCATACACAAAACGATAAATGGATATACAGGGGACGCCTGGCTGCGATCCACCTGTGTAGCTCAGGCCGGAAGTGATGTGCTCAGGGTGGCAAGGGATTAGCACATCACTTCCGGCCTGAGCTACACAGGTGGATCGCAGCCAGGCGTCCCCTGTATATCCATTTATCGTTTTGTGTATGCGATCACCCGCTAAGGGGGTTGCATTTTGTTCTTGTTTTTTTTGGCTTTTGTTTTTAATTTTTACATTTAAATTTTAAAATAAAACTGGCTTCACTATTGGAAGTTTCTTTCCTTCCCTTCCTACTCCGGGTCTTTGGAGCCATACTACACACCATAGGAAGCGATTTGGAGGACTCTTCAACACACTCCTTTGTCCACAATCACCTTTTACCACTTCAAGATCTGGTAAGTGGGGTACCTTTGGGGTTCCTAGCGGAGGTTATCTGAAGTTGAGGGGTACATTCATATGTATGTATGTGAAGCCTAGCGAGAAAGAAAAAAATCCTCATTGCTTGTGCGACCCTTTGTGGTCAATGAAATCCGGTAAGTGGTGAAGCAAGTGGATGTAAAGCAACTTAAGAACGGGATCTTTTTTCTGTAGAAGGAGATTTTTATATTACTACACATCTTCAAGTATCATCAAGAAGCTACTTCACTCATAGGACTTTCATTTATTATGGTCTCATTTTAGCACAATTATTTTGGTGTCAAGGACAATAAAATAAGTTTGTGGAATAGCGCTATGATTTATTAATGCAGCATTATCATCTCTGGATTTGTTCTCTATACCAGAGAGATCAATACACATATGAGAGAATTCCCTATCTCTATGGGTTTGGTAGCTGCTGAATGAGCGCGGTATTTTTGTCATATAAAGTCTATTTAATGTAACTATATTTAGGTTATATTATTATACCAGCTGCTCTTGATACTAATTGATTTGTTGATAAATCCCAAGGCGCGGGTAAATCTGCTTTAGATTTAGAGAAATTTAAAGCCTAGTACACACGGGTTCAATAGAAACTGAATGACGTTTGGCTTCTGTTAAAGGGGAATGACCAAAAACAGGTCTGCCAATGGCTGAGAGCACTGACCGGAGTGTTCTGGCGTGGAGGGGATGTCAAAACACAATAGCACCAGAGGGGAGATCGCTGTACTAACATTGGATTGTTAGTACAGTAGCTCTGTCAGGTTTTGTTTTTTTTCAGCTTGCTGAGTTGAATGAAAAAACCTATTAGTGTGTAGAAGGCTTTAGGCTGGCCAGACGCTATGCAATCTGAGTGTTCTGCTTTAAATATACTATCATCTGTGTAGTACATGGGCCAGCCTGGATGGTTTAGATTTGGCTTTAGATTACATACCTTTGGTACATCTAAAGAAGATTGTATGGGATAGTTCAAACATATTGTATTGTGTTAGGCATTATGATCTTTAAGAGATTTGGCCATAAACATGTACTGCCAAATTAGAACAATTCTGTGGTTCCAACAGCCCTGCTTAGGTCACAGATTGTCCAGGGAACAGAAGGAGCTGCATGGTTACAGTACACATATACAGACATCAAATTGCAACCACATTTCCATCCAGCTCAAACAAGATCTTGTAATCATAGGGTAGCAGCATTGTGCGTTTTCCATACATGATCATTAATGAAGCAGATCAAAGAGTACCTGTTTGAACACTAAGGCTGTGCACTTAATGGGACAGATGCCACACATTAAGACATTGGGTCAAAAAATCTAATCAACCAAGTCCCTAAATACACGCTAAGCATTTCCTTACTGAACACAGGAGCAGCCACTTTTTGCTTCAGCTTTCAAATATCCACCCTGAATTATTAATTTCTTAAATTAAGGATGTAAAAAAAGCCTTACTCTCATGGTTTCAAACACATTAAGCCCTTCAAGGAAACCTTCAACTGCTTGTAAGTATGTAGACTACCAACTGCTCTAGAAACAAGTTAAAAATCAAGCGACTTCCTATAATGTATGTAGGACTTATCTTTGAAAATGTTGCCAGAATCCACACAAGGATCCCCCCCACTTTCCACTCAAGAACTCCTAGATCTGATATTACACCGAGGGAGGCAATCCAACGTGTGTCCTGGCAGGATGTATGAAGTTATTTAGAGTGGGTGGTATCCGTAGGCAACATCTAACAAATGGCTTTATCCTGTGAAACCGTATGCCTCTTCTTGAAGTTTTGGATCTGGCGTTGAGCCTTAAAGTTTTGATCAGGAAGTAAATACCCTGAATGGCTAGAAGATTAACAAGCAGAGGACTGGCCAACAGACAAGACGGTCAATGATTAGAGAATTTCTCGGTAGCGCATGAAAGCTTGAACCAGCTGCTGCAGAACCTCTGCTTACAGCCAGCAACATGCAGCTTCTTGAAGTTTTATATGGGGTGGACATAAAAGTTCAACAGCCCTTCAACATCGCAAGTGCGCTTTGACTTTTCCACTTGTCCTGTGCACTTGGGACTAATGGGATTTTCAGCTTCAGTTATCCATGTAATGGAAAAAGAGACAGCTGTTCTAATCTGCAGTGTCTGAATCTAGACTGCCCATTGTGAATCAACTGCCAATCAGCCAGCCTTCGGTGCTACAAGCACAGGACAGCTACCAATGCATTTAATTTACGAGTGCTTACTGCAGAAGGGCAGAGCCTAAACTGAACATAAAGAGTGACCAAAAATTCCAGATTGTATTACTGCTTTTTGCATTACTGGTAACTCTAACATATTATAGAGCAATTGACTCACATAGAACGTACATAGCACAGTCTACCAGTAGATCGCAGCCAAGTGACTGGTAGATCGCGGTCTGGGCTTGCCGGCCCACCATCCCAGAGCATCAAACAGAGTGCAATGCAGAGGAACTACTTGTAAAGCTGGAGCTGTAGTAGGGCGCAAGAGCCACATAAGCCAATGCCTCCTCTGTAGTGCTGGCTCCTGTCCCATGCAGAGTTGATGCCAACTGCACTCCATCGCTTATCCCAGCTAGCAGTCTCCAGAGTGGTTCCAGAAGCAGTAAATGGTTATAGGTTGCCTCCTCACCACCTGATTTAAAACCATGAATGTTGTGCAGTGCACGTGATTGCAACTTTCTAGTGCAATCGTCCTCAGCCTGGCCTTTGTATAGCATTCAGACCTTATTGGAATGGATATTGCAGGGATCAACATCCCCAACTCACATTCTACTAATGGTTATGAGGTTGCTTGCAGCGCGTTTAACAGTGCTGAGATCTGCAGCCTAAAATCATGTTATGCCACGATCTTTGATTCTATGCTGTCCTAGACTCAATCGTGTGTTTCTGGGCCCTCTTATTTCTCGACTTAGGTTTTTACCATAGGCATGCAAGATTTCATGATCCAAATTACCCATTAATTTACCAGCATTGGTCAAAGAAGCATGCTCCTGCAGATTCTATTCCCAATTCACCTGCCTTAGCAGCTTCCGAGCTATTGGTCGCAGAGAGTCTGTTTGATTATTTCCAATCTTTTACTGGTGAGCTTTCCCCTGTGGAGTCACAGTCTACTGCTATTACTCCCAAATTAAAGGAGACCATGTTGTCCCTTAGTAATGCAGCATGCAGCACTCTGAAACTAGAGGATCTGCCTTTTGCTTCTGCCAGTGTTGGGTCATTTAAAACTCCTGGGGCCCCAAACATATATGGAGATTGGAAACAAAAACAGTTTGCTTCCAATAAATGCTTATTTGCCTTGTTTCCATTTAGTAAGGATTTGTGCACAAGTGGTCTGTTCCCATTGTGGATCCAATCAGTTCATATTCATAAGGTGCTTTGGCACAAGTGCTGAACTGCGGAACCCTTGTGTAAAATAAAGTTTGATCTGCATGGCCTTCAAGGGACAGTGTCTGGTTGGACCAGCTGGTGGTAAAAATCACCCATCTTCTTTTTTGGAAAAAGCATATGGAACAGAGTACAATGTCTTCTCTCTTCTTATCGGTCATATCATCTCTCGACCTTCACGTCAAGACTCCCCCAACTATTCTTAAGCTTTGTGGATGCTTAGAGACCTTATGTCCCAGATACTTAGGTATGGGAGGTGGCCTATCAATGCTACAAACAAGTTCCTCACCTCCAAACTTCTGTTGCCGCACAGATTAACAGATCTCCATCGAGCACTCTCAGTTCCTCTGGATCAAGGAGTTATTGCACCAGTTCCTGTAAATGGTTGCAGGGGTTTTAACTCCAACCAGTTCATAGTTTCCAGGCCCAAAAGGGGCATGCACCCCATTTTTGCATTTTAAAGCTCTGCACATCTTCGAGTCCAAAAAATCTTCATGAAATCTACCAAAACTTTCAGAGCCCTCCATCACCGGGGAGATTTTCTGACTTCTGTGGACATCAAAGAGGCTTACTTATATGTCCCAGCTTTCCAGCACATCAGCGATTTCTATGCTTTGCTGTGGGGCCCCTGCATTAACCAGTTCATGGCTCTGCCCTTCGGCCGCTCGTCTCATGTATTCACCAAAGTGCTGGCCCCCGTACTAGCCCTGCTGCATTCTCATTGAATCCCCATTATGGGATATTTAGACAACTTACTGTTGAGGGAACAAGTGGAGCAAACTTATTTTGAACAATGGGAAGTTGACTGTCCAGATGTTAAAGTGATTCGGATGGATGTGGAACATGCAGAAATAGTCACTGCAACACCATCATTTGGAGCATTATGGTCTAGTCCTGGACAAAGCTCAGGTCAGATTGTTCCTTCAAGTGGAGAAAGTTCAGACTCTCCAGTCCAGGAGATGTCTGACAATTCTATCTTTTGATTGAGAGCCCTAGATCTGATGGTAGCCTCTTTTGATGCAGTTCCATTTGCCCAGTTTTACAAGGCAACATTCTGTTCACATGGGACGAGCTGATCAAGTCTCTGGACAGATGGATGCATCTATCACCAAAGACCAGGTTTTTCCCTGACCTGGTGACTCTGGAATCTGGCTCTGGAGTCAAGAAAGTCCTTAATTGCCATCTTTTGGAGAATCTTAACAATGGACTATAGCCTAGAGGCTAGAAAAGAGTCCTGGGCACCATGTTGAATGGGAAACAAGATTTCTCTGACAACCATCCTGGAACTATGGGTGATCTGGATCTTTTACAGCATGTACCATCCCACTGGAGAGTCTTTCAATTTGGATTCAGACAATGTCATGGCGGTGGAGTACATCAATCATCAGTGAGAAATCAGAAGTCTCATTATTGCAAGAGAGGTAGATCGGATCTGGTCCTGGGCAAAACTTCACATTCCTTGTCAGCCATGTACATTCTACCACCTTGAGGTGTCACAGGTGGGGGACACTGAATGTGGACCTCCAGGTTCAACAACAATGTGGACAGGTTTGTTTCCAGGTATAGGGATGTTCTAGCAGAAGCAGTAGATTGTTCTGGTGGCTCTGAATTTAGTACACCCTGATCTATGCTTCTCCTTCCCTGAAACGTAGTCCTTGCTCATTTCACAGGACTGAGCTGTAGGGCATTCTGGTGATTTTTATTGTGCCGGACTGGCCCAGGTCGATTTGGCACACTGACCTCAAAGGATCCTAGCAGACAATCTGTGGGCCCTACTGGATCTTCTATCCCAAGGACCGGTATACCATCCTGCTTCATGGTCGCTGACTTAATTGCATGGCTGTAGAAGCCCATGTTTCTGAGCGCCATGTGCATTTAGGAGTCAAAACCTTATTTCAATGCTAAAAGCTAGAAAATCCACTTCTTGCAAGATCTATTATTGGACATGAAAAGCATGCTTCACATGGCGAGAGTCTCAGGGCTTCCACCCCAGGAGCATCTCCATTGGATGAATTCCCTCCTTCCTGCAGCTGCATCTGGGATCAGCATCTTGTTCTTGGCATTATCAAGGGTCAGGTTTCTGCCCTTTCGATTCTGTTTCAGAGACCTCTCATGCTATGATTGTGCAGGCCATGTCCTGTGTAGTTTACTCTGCACTTTAGAAACTGCTGTTTAAACCTAACATTACTCTCGCTACTCTCACCCTTAAGGAAGTGCTTCCTTTAGCCTTTACGTCTGCAAGGTTGAGTATCTGAACTGGCAGCCTTATTATCTTGTAAGGAACTCGGTTATGCATAGGTGGTGTTGAGGTCCGGGACTTCCTTATTTAATTTCTTGAGGTAATTTCTGCCCTTCACCTCAACCATGAAATTGTTCTACCATCTTCTCCATCTGACTTCACCAAAAGTAAAATTTCCCTTGATATTCTGGATGTGGTTCAGGCTGTAAGAATCTCTCAGTCACTGCTTCTTTTAGAAGATTGATGCACTTTTTAGAATTTTGAATGGATCCTGTAAGAGTTTAACAGCTTCTCCTTCCACTACCAGATTTGGGCACAAGGTCCTTGCATGCAGTTCCCAGCTTATTGGGCCTGATGGTGTTTATTTGCGGTGTTGCCCACCGCTCAGTTGGACTGCTTTTGGATATCACAAAAGGTTAAGATTTAATGTGTCCGTCAACTGATGAGGAAGAGAAGACGATTTTTGTATTTAACAAATTCCTTGGAGTCCCAACCCCTCTGTTTTTATGATAATGCTTTTGGTACTGCTTATATACTGCGGCATGCTGACAAAGGGAGGGTAACTGCATATAATCAAATTGTAATGACTACAGTTCCTGTAATTTGTAACTTCTTACAAGTATTCTGTGTAGGGAGGTGCATTATGAGTATGTGGTTATACTTTTCAAATGATGTATGAAATACATGGCTAATGCCTGTTGGTGTCACTATTGAGGTTTTACAAGCTTTAGTCTTTAAATAAACACAAAGTAACTCAGCTTCTGCAGATTTTCCCAAGTCTGTATTTTCAAATTATGCTATGCTTGAAATTTCCCTACAAACCCTAGTTAAAGTTGAACTCTGGACAAGTACACTGTGCCACATAATTATGAAGTGGAAGGAAAATGATAAATGGTTTTCAAAAATGTTTTAGAAATAAAACGTGTGAAAAGTGTGGCATGCATTTGTATTCAGCCCCTTTGAGTCAATACTTTGTAGAACCGCCGTTCTCTGCAATTACAGCTGCAAGTCTTTTTGGGGATGTCTCTACCAGCTTTGCACCTTTATAGAGTGACATTTTGCCCATTCTTCTTTGCAAAATAGCTCAAGCTCTGTCAGATTGGATGGAGAACGTCTGTGAACAGCAATTTTCAAGTCTTGCCACAATCTCTCAATTGGATTTAGGTCTGGACTTTGATTGGACCATTCTAACACATGAATATGCTGTGATCCAAACCATTCCATTGTAGCTCTGGCTGTATGTTTAGAGTCGTTGTCCTTTTGGAAGGGGAACCTCTGCCCCAGTCTCAGGTTTTTTGCAGACTTGAACAGGTATTCTAAGATTGCCCTGTATTTGGCTCCATCCATATTCCCATCAACTCTGACCAGCTTCCCTGTCCCTGCTGAAGAAAAGTATCCCCACAACATGATGCTGCCACCACCATGCTTCATGGTGGGGATGTTGTGTTCAGGGTGATGTGCAGTGTTAGTTTCCTGCCACACATAGCTTTTTGCTTTCAGGCCAAAAAATTCAATTTTGGTCTCATCTAACCAGAGCACCTTCTTCCGCATGTTTGCTGTGTCCCCTTCATGGTTATTCACAAACTGCAAACTGACTTCTTATGGCTTTCTTTCAACAATGGCTTTCTTCTTGCCACTTTTCCATAAAAGCAAGATCTGTGGAGTGTACGACTAATAGTTATGGACAGATCCTCCCACCTGAGCTGTGGATCTCTGCAGCACCTTCAGAGTTAGCATGGGTCTCTTGGCTGCTTCTCCGATTACTGCTCTCCTTGCCGCTTAGTTTAGGTGGAGGGCCATGTCTTGGTAGGTTTGCAGTTTTGCCCTATTCTTGCCATATTTGGATGATAGATTGAAACAGTGTTTCGTGAGAAGTTCAAAGCTTGGAATATTTTTTATAACCTAGCTTTAAAGATTTAAACTTCTCCACAATTTTATCCTTGACTATGGTTCACCATGGTTCTCTAACAAACCTCAGAGGGCTTCACAGAACATCTGTATTTATACTGAGATTAAATCACACACAGGTGGACTCTGTTTACTAATAAGGTGACTTCTGAAGGCAATTGGTTTCACTAGATTTTAGTTAGGGGTATCAGAGTAAAGGGGGCTGAACGCCACTCTTTTCACATATTTGTAAAACATGTTGAAAACCATTTATCATTTTCCTTCCACTTCACAATTATGTGGCACTTTGTGTTGGCCCTATCACATAAAATCCCAATAAAATACATTTACTTTTTTTGGTTGTAACATGACAAAATGTGGAAAATTTCAAGGGGTATGAATACTTTTTCAAGACACTGTATATGAATGGTCTTACCCACCAAAGGAATTGTTAACAGCAAAGCCAAGCAGTAGTAACAGAAAAGCAGTGGCAGCACAGCTTGGTCCAGGACAAACTCCAACCTGCAGGATAATGAATGAGCAGCAGCACACTGGTCGTTTGCCCTTTTCTCCAATGCCAATGCGCCATCTACTTTCAGTCATTCTTTACATTTCCTTGCGATTTTATCATTTTTATACCAGCATTTCACAAACCTACCTACACACACAGCAAAACAGATAAATAAGTCCTTGCATACCTTGATCCGGCGGTGTAATGGTGATCATCTGCGCCGTGAATTCTTCATCAAAATACCTTGTATCTGTCTCAGATGTAACTTGTGGTTTAAATGGTTGTACAAGCTGAAGATGGAACACAAAATTACTATATTAAAATATATATATATATATATATATATATATATATTATATTATATGTGTAAGGGATATGTTTAAAAGTAGAAATGTGGACATCAGCACGTTCATGTACAAAAGGCCCAGGGCTTGTACCCACAAGTGCCAGAGAATAGGGTCCTTCTGCTCAAGCTTGACACTTGATGAGCACTTGCATGCCTAGGTCAATATACAGTTTTAAAGACAACCAGTCAACACAGGGATCATGAAAGAATCTCAATAATCAATTATAACAGCGTTGAAGTTCTTCTAGATTACCACCTTATGATATTTTTCCAGAGCTCCTCTGAAAATGTCTGCTTGTCAATACCCTAGTAGTTTCTGAATCCCTAACCTGGAACAAGCATGCAGCTAGTAACGTCAGAGGAATGTCAGATATTTTTCTCTGCACACTTGTTCTGGGTCAGTGACTCAGAATGTGCTGAAGCTTTTGGGTTGAAAGAATCTTGTGACCAATTCAAAATTTCAAAAGGAGAGTTTAACAGATTTTCTATAAGCCCAATCGTGACTGGTTTAAGAGAAATGGTTATTCACATAAAATGTTAGGCGATGCACTGGCTTGCTACGGTCTGAAAAATGGGAGAGAGTGGAGAAAGCAGTCATGGTGGAGAAAAATCCAAAAAATGGTGCACTTCTGCCCCAAGCATGTCAGAGCAGAGACTATGGGGGAGATTTACTAAAATTGGAGCATACAAAATCTGGTGCAGCTCTGCATGGAAACCAATCTGCTTCCAGGCTTTACTGTCAAAGCTTAAACTAAAGGCAAACCTCTTTTTCTTTTATACTTTTGGAGTACAGAGTGATTAAAACACTTGTTAGTTTTTATTACTGTCTGTGCCCCGTTAAGGAGATACACCCTCTCCATTTTTCCTGTTTACCATTATCATCATTGAAAGTAGGATGGGAAGAATCGCATCAAGTCCCTGTTGCTGCTACGCGTCGTTTTCAAACACAAATCCACCATTATATCTGGGGAAACAAAGGTCCTAGAATAGCTCGGGCTACGTTATATGCCCCCCAAAGACCTGGGGGGTTTGGGGGTGCCTGAGTTTCGAAAGCATTACTTGGCTACGCAATTGGCTCAAGTACTCCAAATTCACAGCCATCATTATTGCCCTGAGTAGGTTTCACTGGAGTCTCAGGCGTGCACTCCGTTAGCAATGGACCTTATCCTCTGGACTGCCTCAAAACACCGTAAGGCTATTCTAAGCCAAACGCTCTCCCACTCTTTACATGTTTGGGAAGCGAGTTGCAGGACATGGTCCTTACGGTCTGCACATACCCCAGTGGCCCTTCTTTTCGGCAATCCCCTGTTCCCCCTCTGGCATACAGGCAGATTCGGTTGGTGGGTGAATAAAGGATTATATCGTATAGGCGACTATTCTAGACCATAGAGGAATACGCCTTCTTTCGCACTTCATAGACAGTATGGGGATGCCCCCCACGGAGAGCTTCCACTTAAAACAAAATTAACACTTTTCGCAATCATTACGGAAAGACTGATCGGACTTGGCGGTCCGCACCATGTTCGAGAACAGATGCATGCAGTATGCTGCCCCCCCCCGGGGGGCGTCTCCATGCGCTATAAACAACAGCTCACCATTCCTCTCACCAGGCTATCATACCAGGTGGCCTGGGAGAGGGATCTGGGAATCAGCCCTGAGGTGGAGGACTGGCGCAAATGGAGTACACAAATCCACAAAGGCATCCTCAATGTAGCCCTGATAGAGGTGGGATACAAAGTATAGGCCAGGTGGTACCTGGTACCAGAGCGCCTCTCCAAAATGCATCAAGGAGCTTCAGACTCCTGCTTCAGGGGATGTGGACAGGTGGGCTCTCCCTTGCATGCATGGTGGACATGCCCCAGGGTTCACCGCTTCTGGATGAGGGTACATTCATTTAGATTTTTGATCACAATGGTCAACATTGTCAAAGATGCTAGGATCAACCTTCTAAACAAACCAGTGGAAAATATCCCCAGGCACACTCAGATGTTGATATACTTTATCTTTTTGGCAGCCAAAATTGCCATTGAGTCGGCTTGGAAAAGCCCCATTATAGACATAGCATGAAACGTGGATAATTCTGTACAAAAAGATAGTGAAAATCTGGTCCCCTTGGCTTACATACTTACAGACCCCTGATTAGTACAGATGTTCACGCGACTAACCAATGGAGGATTCCCAGATGGACCCATTCTCTTTCTTCTCTCTTTCTTTTTTTCCATATCTTTACTTCATGTTTATCTATGGTATCTTGTCTCTTTGTTCCCCTTGCTTCTCTTTTTCTTTGGTTAACCCAAATACCTCTGGGCAGCTCATTGGGGACAGCCTCCCCCCATGAGGGACAGTTATAATTACCTATCTCTGAAAGTATTTTACTCATTACATACTTATGCTACCTAGACTAGTGGAAGTTTGTTATTTTAGCAATATAGCACATTAGAGACTACGTTATATTACAAACACGCAATGTGCTGAGATGTTGGCAGAACGATTGTATCGTAAAACACAAGTAGCGGGGATGTTATGCCAGTATCCCAGTACTGGTTACTGTCCTGCCTCATATCTTAGTTGGCATGTATTAAGGGGCCCACATGGTTGACCTAACCTGCGAGTTGGGACTTCATCAAGCTGTAGTAACCCCCACAGTCATGTACCGGTCTATGTTTTTACTTGACATATGGAGTAAGCGAGGACTGTTGACAGCTCAAGCATTTTCGGAAAACAATAAAGAACAAATGGTAAATAAAAACCATTGAAACAGAAAGTGAAAGTAAAAGACAACCCCAAATTTTGGGCTGCCTCCAGGAAAGTAATAGAGAGGAAATCTTCCAGTGGGAACTCTACCTTACCTGAGGTTCCCCAAGGAATTCCTTTAATTTGCAGCAATTTCCTCTCACTTCCTGTTTGGTATGGGACAGGAAGTGACGTGGAATCTCCCCAATAGGACATGGATGGCAAAAATCTGACAGGGGTTACAACCCTCCCTTGCTCTATCCAAATATATATATATATATATATATATATCCCCCTATGTGTGAATTACGGATTGTGCGCAAAAAGGGCAAGGATACGGCACCAAAAAGAGCATTACATATACACTCTCCGGCCACTTTATTAACTACACCTGTTCAATTGATTGTTAACACAAATTGCTTATCAGCCCATCACATGGCATCAACTCAATGCATTTAGGCATCTAGACATTGTGAAGATGACTTGCTGAAGTTCAAGCTGAGCATCAGAATGGGAAAGAAAGAGGATTTAACTGACTTAATGTGGCATGGTTGGTCCCAGACAGGCTGGTCTGAGTGTTTCAAAAACTGCTGATCTACTGGGATTTTCATGCACAACCATCTCTACGCTTTACAGAGAATGGACTGAAAAAGAGAAAATATCCAGTGAGTGGCAGTTGTGTGGATGAAAATGCCTTGTTGAGGTCAGAGGAGAATGTGCAGATAGACAGGCAACAGTAACTCAAAGGACCACTCGTTACAACCAAGGTATGCAGAATGCAATCTCTAAAGGCACAACACATCAAACCTTGAAGCAGATGGGCTACAGGAGCAGAAGGCCACACCATGTGCCACTCCTGTCAGCAAAGAACAGGAAACGCAGGTTACAATTCGCACAGGCTCACCAAAATCGGACAATAGAAGAATGGAAAAACATTGCCTAATCTTGATTTCAGCTGCATCATTCCGATGGTGGGGTCAGAATTTAACGTAAACAAATGAAAGCATGGATCCATCCTGCCTTGTATCAGCAGTTCAGGACGATTGTGGTGGCATAATGGTGTTGGAGATATTTTCTTGGCACCATTTGGGCCCCTTAGTAACAATTGAGCATTGTTTAAACAGACTACAGTGACCCATCTTCTGATGACTACTTCCAGCAAGATAATGCACCATGTCACAAATCTCAGATAATCTCAAACTGGATTCTTGAACATGACAATGAGGTCACTGCACTCCAATGGCCTCCACAGTCACCAGGTCTCATCCAATAGAGCACCTTTGGGATTTGGTGGAATGGTAGAGTCGCATCATGGATGTGCAGCCGACAAATCTGCAGCAACTGCATGATGCTATCATCTCAATATGGACCAAAATCTCTGAGGAATGTTTCCAACACCTTGTTGAATCTATGCCACAAAAGCAGTTCTGAAGGCAAAAGGGGGTCCAACCTGGTACTAGCAAGGTGTACCTAATAAAGTGGCCGGTGAGTGTATATTCCCTGTGAAGAGAAGGTAAGGTAATACTCCTCCCCAAAGCCACAAGACATAGAGACAGATCAGAGAAGTGATGGAGAAAAGCAGCAGTCATTTCTCCTTTTCTCCGATCTCTTTTCATTTAATGGCCTTAGGAGCAGAAAAAAAAGCACAGCTGTATGGAGAACAATGATCTCTATACAAGCTGTACTCTGCCAAACCCAGAACAGGGAAGAGAAGGATGACCTACATGCATAAATGTCTTCAAGACGGTGCCATTGTTATATGGTGCATCTTTTCCATACACTGATAAAAATAAGGATCACTTTTCCCTATGACTTGAGGGTGGGAGTAGCGTGATCAACTACAAGAATGCTGTAAGCAGCTTTTTTCTTTTCTTTCTAAGGTTGGCCGCACTCCACCACACACTGGGGACAGCGATCCGCATTCAAATCTGAGTCAGCAGAGGGTATAGAAGCAGCAATGTTCGATTACTAAACGCGCAGCGTCTCCAATCACTATAAACTTATACTGAAACACTCACATTTCAGAAATCATTTTTTAGATGTTTAGGCAAGTGGTTAAAAAAAAAAAAAAAATTACCAACTTCCCTTACTTTGCTGAAATAGTCTATGAAGCAGGATCCACTAGCCTAGATAAAATCCAAGTCTGGAAACAACTGAGCACATTAAATATTAATAGGAGGTCCTTAGAACTGCAAAGGGCATTCGTTTATCGCTGAACCGCAAACATGATGGGAATAGAGCAGTTCTATGACAAAGTGGTTATTCATAATGCTGACAGATTGTCACCCTCCCCCCTTTCACACAGACAGGACACTCCATTTCTCTTTGGCAGGACATTGGTTCATATAGTAAAATCAATCTGAGGCCTTCTGCACCATCTTGGCTCCTGGAATCCAGTGTGCGCAAGCTGCTAGGCTCTGCAGATTGTGCCAGGATGCCCCACCCCTTGCCAAGCAATAGTGTGCCAACACAGCTGCCATAATCGGCAACAGCTGTGCTTTTCTTCACTCTGGAGTAGGGGGGCAGACTAGGAAGGGTCGGGGGGAGTTATGCTGCAGCATAAAGCAGTTTTACCACGCCAGATTTGTCACTGCTAAAAACAACTTTTTTTTTTTTTTTTAGAAATGTAAATCCACAGTTGCAAATGCAATGGTCTATAAGCATTTTACTGTAACATGTAAAAAATATGCTCATTAGGCCTTACTTGTTTTAGGTATGTACAGTCTGTATTGCTCAACAGCAGCCAATCAAGTTCAAAGCAGTGGAGCAATTCAGATTAAAACACATATGGTACAATTAGCGTTTTAACTAATCTGGAAGAAAAATGGAGATTCTTACAGTGATAAAGCATGAATCAAGAAGCTGACATTACCTTTTTCTCATAAACGTCCTGCCATACGATTCCTGAAAAAAATTTGTGTTGCATGATTTCTTTTGCATCATCAGGGCCGCCACCTAACCTGCATGTGTGAAGAAAAGTGTTAAATACACTGAAAATGCATACTTCACCCTGCTTTTATGTATGCAACCAATTCAAATGACTCCTAATATAAAAGGACCAATACACCCAAAACTGTTCTATTAGTTGGACAGATCCTGGCCAGTTGAATCACCTCCACTTTCTTCGATCTTTCAAGGCCCCCTAAATGGGATCTCTGCAACTGTGGTCTACGCTCCACTCATCTGCCTAGAGGGTCAAATCCAGCCTACCACGCATGTACAAGAGGCCAATAGAGAAATGTAGGTGGTGGGGTGCAGATTGGAAGACAACCTTTTGTACAGAAGCCTAGAGCCAGAGCACCCTAGGCTTTGGGTTTTCCCAGGGGAGCAGCAGCTTGTCTGTGCAAGCATCTGTAGGCATTTTCTGTGCACCAGTTTAGCTTCCTTGCTTTAGGTCAGTGGTCACCAAACTGCAGCCCAGGGGCCAGATGCAGCTCTTTGCTTGCCTTTATCTGGCCCTTGGGGCACTATTCTTCCCACAGATACAAGGCACTATTCCTTCCACTGACACAAACAGTGGGGCATAATACCTGCAGTTGATACAAACAATGGGGCACTATTCCTCTCATCAATACCAGCAATGGAGTACTATCCCTCCTACCAATATCAATGATGGGGAACTATTCCTTCCCCTGATACCAACAATGGGGCACTATTCCTCCTACCAATACCAATGATTGGGCACTATTCCTCCCAATGATACCGATTATGGAGCATTGTTTACTCCCATTGAGGTCAGGGCATTTTCTACTCGCACTATCTACAGCCCGGCCCCCTCAAAGTCTGAATGACAGTAAACTGGCCCCTTGTTTAAAAAGCTTGGAGACCCCTGCTTTAAGACATGGTAGATGTGCTTTATGTAAAAAATGTAACAAGATTTTTATGAGAACGTTAACATCTTAAGCAAAGCATTGTTTGAACATAAAAAAGGAGGAATAAAATCTTTCCAGTTACCAAAAGTTATCCTAAACTTTCCAGAGTAGCAGTTGTCAAACTGTGGCTGTGGGCTGAATGCAGCCCTTTGGCTGCCTTTATCTGGCCCCGGGGAAACAATTCTTCACACTGGAGCATCATTTCTCCAACTGATGCCAATGATGGGGCATTACTTCTCCCAATGATACCCACAATGGGGCACTATTCTTCCCATTAACACCAATGATGGGGCATGGTTTACCACCACCGATGCTGGGGCATTTTGTACACCCACTGACCAGTCTGGACCCCCTAAATTCTAAAGGACAGTAAACTGGCCTTGTATTTAGAAAGATTGGAGACCCCTGGTCTAGAGAGAAAAGCTACTAACTCAAAAATTGGGATGGGGTGCTGCATAACTAGATGATGTCCAAGCCAAAAGCCCTGCTATTTACAAGTCCAAAAAAATACAACAGCACTGCTGCTTAATTTGTGTTTTGCCCACTCCTGACCTTGTTCAAACTCCAGAAAGATCCAAATTGTCTGAAACATAACTGCTACCAGGAGCAATAAGCCTGAACTAACAAGCAAAGTAAACAGCGGAGCTTTCATATTTCACCGGACGTTGCTATGCAGAGCTGGTGGACAGCCAGCAAATGCCAACATTGCCACAGACTGCCAACTGTCTGATGGCAATTTCTGGTTTGCTAAAAAAAAAAAAAAAAAAAAAAAAAAAAAA
>BLSH010489673.1:252271-278518 GCA_018402905.1 Glandirana rugosa
TAAAAAAAAAAAAAAAAAAAAAAAAAAAAACGTATGCAAGTTTTAGCAAGTGTGTGATGTTTATACAGCTTTTATGTATAGGTTTATGTATCTATCTACCTTTTTAATTAATGCAAATGGACCAATGGTTTACCATCACTATGAGCAAACTAACCATCTATTTTGCTATATAACTTTTTTAAATGAATGGGTGTGCCCTCAAAGGAAACCCACCACAAGGGAATTCTGCAGGGTGCCAAAGAGTCTCCAGTGCATTCCAAGACACTGATCTGAATGCAAATATGGAGTTGTGACTTTTTATTTTTTTGCTGTGGAGAAGGCCAAGGTTGTGAATATGATAGAAGATATAAATAACTGTATTTTATAGATTGTAAACCAGATGAATAGGAAAAATCCTATAGTCCTTCGTACAGTCTGTAGGTCACAAATGGTACATGAGAAATGAGTGTTGGGTTTGCACTGAATTCTCTATTCCTTGTAAATCTATTCACCTTAAATAATACATCAGACAGTATTATAAATTCATGTTTTTTAGCTCAAAAGTATAAGCCAAATGGATTCAGAAGATAAAAATATTGGAACTGCCAATGCCGACATGTTTCCGAAGGTGTGAGCTCCAGGTCTGTTATCTTCATCCTTCTGTCACAGAACGTGCAATGTGCATATCATATCATAGCGCCAACCAGAAAGCAAGGATGAGGATGACTGCTTCAGGGCTTGTCAGATGTAATAACTGTTTCCATATTTCAGTCTTCGAATACCTTGAAAAGATTTAACCCAGCACCTTCAGGTCTTACCTTTGTTTTGGATCTTTCTTCAGCAAACCCGATAGCAAAGATTTTGCTTCAGGTAATAAAGTGCGGGGGAATCTAATTTCTTCCATAAGAATAAGTTCAAAGAGTTTTTCATGGTCCTGGTTGTAAAAGGGGAGGCGTCCACACATCATTTCATACATGACCACACCTAAACCCCACCAGTCCACTGCCCGGCCATAGTCATTATCTTCTAGTACCTGTAAGAAGGAAAAAAAAAAAGACAAAAGGCCATATATTAATTAACGTGCGTTTCTATTGTCTTTAGAGCAGAATTAAAAAGCCTTTTTTATAATAAACCCACAAACTGAAGTTCAAAAATAGTTCATGCGTGTACGCTTGCAAAAAAGACACGCCTTGTGGCTTTCTCAATCGGTTTCCCAGTGCTGTGCAGTCATAGTAGCTGGACCTAGGATTCTATGACCTCTTGGCTTGATCTCTGCTGGCTGCACAAGCCATAGATCATAGGCTTTGAACTACTCCCTCGTATTATGTCATTACACACCAACATTTGTATAAGGGGGAGTGATCATCAATGCTCAGAACAGCATGGCTTCTCCCAGTTCTGCCCTGTGTTCTCCCAATCAAATTGCCCTATTACATCCCTGGATTCAGGCAAAAAATTAAAATAATCCCTACAGAAAACTTTCTGAGAAGGAAAGATCACATCACGGAGGAAGTAAAAACAATAGATTATACGAGATGACACATGAATAATATAAAATAATAAAAGTGTTTGTGGTGCTCAGATGCAGTGTAGTTCCACTTTAAGTGGTAATATTGTATTGTTCCACCAGAGCTCCTGACTCAGTCCCTTCAACACCACCACAAGCTCTAGAAGTCTCATTATCCTAACTGCATCTTCCATAATAGTTAATCCATTTAGTAAAAAAAAAAAAAAAAGAATAAAGCTGACAGGGAAGTAGACCATCTACTAAGTGAAATAATAGTCAAAGAAAAATGTGATCGGAAACCGCAGCCTTACCCGGCCCCTAAAGAAAATTGGACAGTATAGCAAACCGCAATTGGTCAGGCGGGTGGGCAGGGACCTTGTGGGTAATGCACTACATCACAACATATTTGTGTAAAAGATCATCAAACAAAACTTTATTGAAACAGCACAGATAAACACATTCAGGCCATTAAATGTACATACATAAAAACTTTTTTAGAATCATTATAAATTGATGTTATACTTTATCACTGCTCAAACCCTCCCCATGGGAAAGACATAGTATCTGATTGTGCTCAATCTTGCCTACCCAGAGCCCAACGCGTTTCAAGACTTTGCTCTTCTTCAGGGGCTACACAGTGGACCTTTATAAGAAGTCAGCAAAAAAAAAAAAAAAGCCACACATAAAACACCACATTTTATTTGCCTCAATATTAGCCATAATATATAAATCAAATTTCCCTATTACATCCCTGGATCCAGGCAAAGAATAAAAAAAAAGTCCATACAGAAAACTTCCGAAGGAGGAAACATGAGGAAGTAAAAACAAACAATAGGCTCAAATAAACTCTGCAAGGTGGCATATGCAGAATAGAAATTTAAAATTCTTAAAAAAAATGTTTGTGGTGCCCAGATGCAGCGTAGTTCCATCTTAAGCTGTAATATTGTACTGTCCCATCAGAGTTCCTGACTCAGCCTCTCCATCACCACCACATGCTGTTGAAGTCTCACTCCCCTTACTGCATCTTCCACAATAGTTAATCCATATAATAAATGAATAAAGCTGAGAGGGTAGTAGACGATCCACTAAGTGACAATAACTATCTCTGTTAAAGTGGCATCCATTACATTTTAGTACTTGATGGGTTATCCCTAAACGCATATTACACTCAGGATTTTTTGGTGATCGTTTAGACAGGAGGTTTACCTTCTCTGGTTAAGTTGTGACTTTTTTGTCTCCTATGTGCTAGTCCTAGCCCCTGCGTGGGCAGTCTAGGTGCTTTTGACATTGTATGTCATTGTTGTATGTCTCAATACTTTTTCTGTAAATAATTGAACCAGAAAATGGCATCCATTACAGTCATCATTCTAAATTGCTGCATGGCTTGGCACCTTTATCCTTAAATTATCCAGAGGCGATTGGATAAACCTACAGGTAGATTAAAAACATGCAAAAAAACCCACAGAAATCACCATTGCCCATGGCACGGAAATGGTCCTTGGCTGGAAAACTTATGGCTAAAACTTGGTTGACGGCCCTGCCATCCCACCGCCTTAGTGTCTGTTCATGTTAGAACTTCATATACTGCATATGGCCCTTTTATATCTCCCCACATGTTCATAGTGTACTGCCAGTCTCTACTGATAAGCTCTTAAAAAGCAGGATGGCCCATTAATTCTATTACAAGACTGTTAATGGCTCCTGAATTCACATTACTGTACTAAACGCTGCTAATGATTGCCAGTTCTGTTCGAGAGTACTGCTCCCGCTCACCAATCCATCTCTTCAATGGATCCCTTGATAGAGTTAAACAACAACAGCAGAACGCAAAAAAAAAAAAAATTCTGGCTGAATTAAGGAGAGTGATTAATGAGAAGAAAGAGGCGGGTTTTATTTAATAAGCTGAATCATTTTCTGCAGTTTTTGTTTAGAGGGCAAACTGTCTTTTAAATGGAACTTTAACCATGGCTGGGTCTAGGGGGTGGGGGGGGGGGATCTCAAGTCCCTCTGTAAGATGCAAAAGCTGGTAGGTATTAGATTACTACACTCAGGTCTATTTACAGCATCTATTGGCGTATGATTCACAGCACACGACAGCTGGCTCTGCAGCTGCCCCATATAAGTACAAGGCTAGCACAGCTGCCGGTCTGCCAGGAGCCAGCCTCATCCGTTACCAGAAAGCTCACAAGTTCATGCTCCCAGAGACTGGATTTCAATCACTTGCTTTAAAGAGGAAGTCCCAAAATTTTCTTTTTTGCACTCATTGGAACATTCTTGTCTCTGCATTGATTGGAGGACACAGCACATCTGGATTGCTGCTGCCCGATTGCATAAATACTTTTCTCTTCTAAACACTGCTATGCATATAATGAAGTTGCAATTTAATTGCACCTAGCATCCTACTCCTTCAGGAGGCGATATACTCAGTCGGTGATTATCTAAAGCAGAACTGTCTTCCAATGAATAGAGAAAAAAAAAAGTACTTTTCAGGATGCTATAATAAAGAATAACAGAGGAATATACACTCAATGGTCACTTTATTAGGTACACCTGTTCAATTGCTTGGTAACACAAATTACTAATCAGCCAATCACGTGACAATGCATTTAGGAATCTAGACGTGGTGTAAACGATTTGCTGAAGTTCAACCGAGCATCAGAATGGGGAAGAGAGAAGATTTAAGCGACTTTGAACATGGCATGGTTGTTGGTGACAGATGGGCTGATCTGAGTATTTCAAAATTTGCTGATCTACTGGGATTTTCGTGCACAACCTCTCTAGGGTTTACAGAAAATGGTCAGAAAAAGAGAAAATATCCAGTGAGCGGCACTTGTGGAGGAAAATGCCTTGTTGATGCCAGAGGAGAATGGGCAGACAGTTTTGAGATGATAGAAAGGTAACAGTAACTCAAATAATCGCTCGTTACAACCAAGGTATGCAGAATACAATCTCTGAATGCACAACACATCGAACCTTGAAGCAGATTGGTTACAGCAGCAGAAGACCACATCGGGTGCCACTCCTGTCTGCTAAGAACAGGAAACTGAGGCTACAATTCACACAGGCTCACCAAATTGGAAATAGAAGATTGGAAAATTGTTGCTTGGTCTAATGGGTCTTGATTTCGGCTGCGACGTTCAGATGGTAGGTCCGAATTTGGCGTAAACAGCATGAAAGCATGGATCCATCCTGCCTTGTATCAATGGTTCTTTTCCTGACACATGTTGGGCCCCTTAGTACCAATTGAGCATTGTTTAAATGCCATGGCTTACCTGAGTATTGTTGCTGACCATGTCCATCCCTTTATGACTACAGTGTACTCATCTTCTGATAGCTCCTTCCAGCAGGATAATGCACCATGTCACAAAGCTCAAATCATCTCACCACTTGACAATGAGGTCACTGCACTCCAATGGCCTCCACAGTCACCAAATCTCAATCCAATAGAGCACCTTTGGGATGTGGTGGAACGGGAGATTTGCATCATGGATATGCAGCTGACAAATCTGCAGCCACTGCATGATGCAATCATGTCACTATGGACCAACATCTCTGAGGAATGTTTCTTTGTTGAATCTATGCCACAAAGAATTAAAGACAGTTCCGAAGGCAAAAGGGGTTCCAACTCAGTACTAGCAAGTTGTACCTAATAAAGTGGGCGGTGAGTGTAAATTCACATTCAGGAGAAAAACAATGACCATAATGGTGCTGGAGCTTCTACAGGATTTTTGTTGGGCCATTGTTGCCCTTTTAGTAGTCAAGCTCCATCCTGTCCCCTCCCCTGTGTGCCACAGTGGACCAAGAAAGAAGTTCAGCAGCCTCACGTCCACTAGAGAGATGTAGGAGACGGAAGGGGGCTGGTCAGACGTTCTAAACACTAGGAGGAGCGGAAAGATCCCTGGTACTGCACATCCACTGAGTCCTCTGGTGGTATGAGAGAGACAACCTCAGCCTGGGCAACCACCAGGCCACGTCCCCAACACGTTTCACTCCGCCCCTAGAGCTTAGCCATGACTAAGCTCCAGGGGTGGAGCAAAACACGTTGGAGGCGTGGCCTGGTGGGAGCCCACGCTGAGGTTGTCTCTCTCATACCACCATAGGACTCAGTGGATGTGCAGTACCAGGGATCTTTCCGCTCCTCCTTCTAGTGTTTAGAACGTCTGACCAGCCCCCTTCCGTCTCCTACATCTCTCTAGTGGACGTGAGACTGCTGAACTTCTTTCTTGGTCCACTGTGGCACACAGGAGGGGACAGGATGGAGCTTGACTACTAAAAGGGCAACAATGGCCCAACAAAAATCCTGTGGATGTGCCGTACCAGGGATCTTTCCGCTCCTCCTTCTAGTGACTATAGGAGCTGGAATGATCTCCATCCCTTGCTGGCACTCCTGCAGTGGTTGCAGCATCACCCTCACTACTCCCCATAGTGATCGAGCCTGAGCAGCACACTAAACAGTGGGTCACAGAAGTTCTAAACAGCCAGTCAAGTATGTTTATCTGCATACTTGTTCCGAATCAGTGATGAAGTCTGAGGGTCAACAGGACAGCCAAGCAACTTGAACTTTACAGAATAAGAAGTCAGCAATGGATGGTCCATGTTTTTCATCATCAGTCCACCCAAAAATGAGATTTCTGATTTAGGTGGTTTAACCCTGCAGTGCCACACAATTTTATAGTCAGATCTATGCGCTTGCAGGATTGCACAGCTGCCCCAGCCATTACAAGGGAGGCCCATTCTCTTGACATTATTGGGATTACAAGAGTAGTGGAGGAACTTCAAAGTAGGGAAAGCACACAACTGCATGGCAGGAAGCTCTGTCCAGATCATTGCACTGTTAAAGACCTTAAGGGCCCGTTCACACAGGGGTGACTTGCGCTCCAACTTGAGTTGCCTGACAAGTGAAATCCCATTGAAATGAATGGGAGCCGTCTTAATGTACACTACTGAAGTCGCTCCAACTTCAGAAAAGGATCCTGCAGAACTTCAAGGCGACTTCTATCTGACTTGTGCCCTTAGGATTCAATAGAAGTCGCCTCCAAGTGGGATCCCCCATCTTAATGCAAGCAACTTTACAGTGGAAAGAATAGAATTTATTTGGGGCAACCCCTTCCCTCCCTTCTCTGATTGGCCACAGGCAAAGTCGCCTGGCATAAGTCGTGTTGTAAGTCGCACTGAAAGTCGCCTAGCAAATTCCCCTGAAGTCTGATTGCCCCTGTGTGAATGGGCCCTAAGAGTTTGTTCACACCAGCCCCATTGCCCAACGCAGTCTAAACGCATAGCCAACGCAATCTTTTACAAAAAAGTACTACAAGTTACATTATTATACAGAGCATTGTGACACACTACACTGCATTCCAATGCTCTGCGGCTTAGGTATAATAAAATATTGTGACATTTTAATAAAGTTTAAAAACCAAGATAAAAAGGTAAACCGTGCAATGCCCTACACAATGCACACCAGTGGGTGCATGTTATACAGAGCATAATGCACGCCCGCTGGTGTGAATGGATCTAAGAGATACAAGACATCAGCGGATTACTAAACCCACCAGACTCCTCCTGGAACCACAGATTTTTAATGGAAATCATGGTGTGAAAATTCCCCTGTAAGATTATGAATGCTGTATCATGGCAGGGTGGAAGTCAGTGGGAAATGCTCTGATCCCGTCAGACATGCAGTTGTATTTTCAGAGATGATTTTCTCATCTGCTGGCAAGGAACACTCTCAAGATCCTAGCCATATAATGGAGCATTACTGTGCCAAATAAAAAGGCTCCTGCTCCAGCTAAAACTGGGGCAAGCAGCCAACCTGCAGAGCCTGTGTGCTGTATAGAAACAGCAGAGCTGGACGGAAAATAAAACCACTCAGCTCACTTCCCTATGTACGCTGCATCTCTAGGATACATTACACAATCTGGATTCATAGATTGCTGCCGACATCCTCTGACAGTTAGAATTTGCAGCCGTAATTCCCAACTCTGTTCCTGTCCACCTGGGAGCACTGCCTGTTCTTGCAGGTAGTAATAAAAAAAAATATTAAAAATAAAAACTTCTCAATGTCCTTCCTGGTTACCAAAATCTTTGGTTAGATGATGCTCCAGGTTCAGAGTCGCCTTTTTTCAGGACTGCCGAGTGGGAGGGTCCTTGTCCAGGTGTCAACGTCCTTGCCTGGTGATGTGGACCCATTGTCTGTCTATCGGGGGTCTGTAGACAGGTGCAGTCTGCTTTCTTCACTGCAGGTGGCGCTCAAACCACAGCGGCATTGCTGAGGGAGACTAAGTCAAGTGGAACATGGTTTCTCTATGTTTTCCTGGGTCACTGGGGGAGCTATACAATTATATGCTGGTGCCCCATGTGACTGGTGGCTATCTTGGGTCAGGCAGACTCTATTCAAAGACCCTGGCTCCCAGGCTTGGCATGCATTTTGTGTGTGGGTAGTGTAGAGACTAGTCACTGGTCTGGCAGGAACAGTAATTAGCAGCAGGAAGAGGTTCCAGACAAGGAAAGTGCAGGGGCATTCCATGTTTCCTGGAAGCCTCCTGGCTTGGGTACCGACCAGCCAGGCCACATTCCGCCCCTCCAGACAGATGCTGTCGGCACACCTAAGACCTACTGCTACACCCAACAGTAACATTCTGTAAATGAGCCTGGTCGAGTTGTTCCCCCACATGTCCTCAAAGGTTCCTGAAGACTGTAGCAGTGGAAAGATGAGGTCATAAAGAGCAGACACAAGATCAGGGAGGGGCAGGCCAGGACTCAATAGTTGATCCACCAGTCTTTACACATGGTAACCTGGAGTGTCACAGCACAGAGACTTTGGGGGGTATAAGGTGAGGGATTGGGGACACTTAATTTGCCCAGAGATGGGCTGTAACCAGGGGTATCTAAATTCTTTGGGGGCATGGGACTGGACCTCTGAAGGAATATGAAAAATTTTAACTGGATTCTCTACTTTATTAAACCTTAAATCAAAGTGGAGCAATTGACTTGATGTGTTAGAGGATTAGCGAGTAACATTGTCGGTAACTGAACCTCAATTCCATGTTTTGATTGAACAGCCAGCAAATATCGTATTTGTTTTAAATAACTTGTGTATTAATGATTTGCCATTTCAAAAAATATATATAATTAAATGACAATATGTGATGTTCAGTCTCTAGTTATCTATAACCACAATATAGTAAAACCAAGCTACTGACATCTTTTAAAGTTATACTGGCACCTAAATCGAACTGGTGATGGTGAAGGGGGTTTAGGCACATACTGGCCAGTCTTTTGGGGGTCTCCAATAGTAAAAAGGTTGGAATCCCAATTCTAAAGCATGTATCACTTTTTTGTGAACCAACCTTGCCCAAAGGTTGAGGACTATCCAAGCAACACATAAATTTGACCAGAACCATAAGACTTTTTTCCTGGCTTCAAGGCAAGTCTGTATCCTATTGTCAACTGATGCCTAGGTTTTCACTAGTCCCCTCCTTTAACATATTTTTATTACCTGTTGATCCTGCTAGTAGATGAAGCCTTAGCTGACCTCCTGGCATTACTTGGATTTCTAGCTCCTGTACAGTTGCAAAGGAAGTATGACTGAAAATACTTGTTAGCTGGTTGTTATGCTGCCCACCCCCTGGTCTCAATACCATGGGTCACTGGCAAGTATGGAGATCAAGAATGCCAGATTAGATTGGTAACGGTAGTGCAGGAGCCAGCATGATTCCTAAATATGCTTGATTTTACTCAACTCAATGCATGATTATTACTAAATATGCTTGGTTTTACTCAACTTTTCTAGAAAGCACAAGTATTCCACAGCATTCTTGTACTACATTTCAATCTATGTATTTGAGCTGACACAGACATTTTGTCCAGTCTATGTTGGGGTATGGAGATCCTACACAATGACAATAAAATTGCAAATCAGAAAGCCAGGTCTGGAGGGGAAAAGAGATGGAGCTTTTACATTTCTGAGCCATAGAAGAGTCAAGACAAAGCAGGCCTCTTATCTTCTATTCCCAGGTCTACACAAACAATAGCAATGGAGTAGCCCAGCTGTCCTTTTCTCTATTATCCTACATTTTTCTTTTTACCGATAGGAAACTTCAGTGACTTCAATGCATTCAGCTGCCCCTTACCAAAACACAGCACATTATATTGCTACTGTAATATTTTCTGGGGTGGCTCTGCCTAGGAAGCCATGCTGTATTCATCTGTTACTAGTTGACCTTGTATTGTACGCCAGTGACAGTACATACAGTAACGAATCCAAAAAAGTGTGTTTTCAAAAGAGCCTGTGTCTCACTGCACAGCAATACAAATGGGCTTATTCATGGTAAATCCTGAACAGTTGCTGTTGGTGAATGGCCTTTGCACCTCGTTAATATTAAGAGTACATCTATACTGAATCAGCCTGGCTGTTTCTGCTCTCTGATTGGACAGCTGATAGGACAGACTCTGATGGGATCTCCTACCTCAAAGTCTTAGACTAGGACTGGTATATAACAACTGAAATAGAGTAAACGGGTACCCCCAGCAATGAATTGGACGGCATCATTTCCTCTATATGGGAAGGATACACAGAATCTGATTGATTGCTATGGAAAGCAGCAATGGCTGTGCAGGTGGGTTGGGGTGAATAATAGGAATGGATAACCCCCACCTTCCCTTATCTCTTTATTAATTACTATGGATGCTCTGAGTTATTACTGTAACTTTTACTTGCTCGCTGATGCATAGATGTATTCTTGTATTTCGAGTACTGAACTGTAAATAGTCTCTCTACTGGTCACCTGTATCTCAGGGAATATGCCTAAAGTGAACACCGGGCAAAACACATTCCATACAACTCTGCATTTCATTACAAATGCTGCATGTACACAAATACCTGCCAATCTGCCAGAAATCCAGCGAGCACTTAATTTCCGGTTTGAGCTGACAACAGTGTCTTTGTTGTACTGAAATCCCAAGCAGTGTTTTCAAATCTACCCAGATTTCCCCGCAGTGTTGTCAGCTCTACCCAGATTTCCCCGCAGTGTTGTCAGCTCTACCCAGATTTCCCCGCAGTGTTGTCAGCTCTACCCAGATTTCACCGCAGTGTTGTCAGCTCTACCAAGATTTCCCCTGTTGGGCTGCAGAACACCTCCACCCTCCTCTCCATAAAATAAGAGGGAGTAGGGTCACTAGGTTTCAGTACAGCGTGTCAGAGGTGGTTAGGCGCTCGCTGGATTGTGGCACAATCAAAGGGTATTTTTCTGTACTTCGAGAAATATGCATGTACTATATTGCAGATACATACTACATGTTTTTCATATTTTACCTAGGCATACTGATATGCTCTGTAGCTTACGTATGCATTTGCAAATGTGTGAAAACTGAACCCCTATTTTTAACGTATACTGTTAGACAGGACAATTCAGTTGGTTGCAGGCTGGTCGGTAGGTTGAGCTGGAAATTACTTTGGCTTTGTTTTGCATGCGTTGCCCTTCCATGTGCTCCTTGCTGCAAAAGCTAGTTATAGGTGAGGGCAGTGGCCATTTGTTTGTACTGTTGAAATATTAGTGAGAGGATGCAGTAGACATCTTTGCTGCCATTGTGCTGTATACTGGGTGTCCAGTGTGCCCCTGTGCCTTTAATGAGAGGTGGGCTCCTTCCAGGCTCACCTTGCCTCTGCCTATCCATTGTAATGCATGTGCTTCTACTATGGAGACTCTCAAAATTTAGATTTAGGTCTACAGAAAATACTGGGGTGCTTTGAGGGGGCTCTGTAGCTTACACATATATTTGCAAATGTGTGCAAACGAAACCCCTGTTTTTAACGCATAGTGTAAGGGTCCTTTCACACTAGCGGAGACCGTTTTGACGGACTCCGCTGCTCGATCCATTGATCCCCTCTGAGCCGGCAGATGACAGCTCCGTCTCTGCTCACTGTGCAGAGACGGACCTGTCAGAGCCCCCGCTCTCCTCTATGGGGATCAGATGAAAACAGATCTGCTTGTTCGTTTTCATTCAATCCGCCAGACAGATGGAAAATAGGGTTTCCATCCGTGTGGATTTAGCGGATCGGATGTCAGCGGACATGTCACCACTGACATCCATTGTTCCATAGAGGTTAATACAGCGTCCGTTCAGGTCCGCCTGAAGAACGGACAAGCGGACCTGAACGGTCTGTACGTGTGAAAGGGGCCTTAAACAGGATAATTCGGTTGGTCGCAGGCTGGTCGGTAAGTGGAGCTGGGATTTTCTCTGCTTTTGTTTTGCATGCTGAGATATGCTTGATTAAAAGCATAGTCCCACCTTTTGCAAAAATGTAATAAAATGCAGCCACATTCCCACATTAATGGCTTCCCGACCACCCACCGCAGTATCGCCGTAAGTGTACGTTGGTCCGTGCATGTATATAGCAGGAGCGCGTGCGCAGCTCGGATGGACTCGATGTCCACCGGCGAGCTGTGATTGCGGCATACAGAGGCAGAACGGGGGATCTGCCTATATAAACATGGCGGATTCCCGTTCTAACAGGGGACATCTCAGAGATCTGCTGTTCCCAATCATCGGGAATAGCGATTGCTGTGGTGTTCCAGGCAGCCCATCCCCCCTACAGTTAGAACACACCCAGTTAACCCCTAGATTGCCCCCTAGTGTTAACCCCTTCCCTGCCAGTGTCACTTATACATTGATCAGTGGATGTTTATAGCACTGACCAATGTAATAAGGTCACTGGTCCCCAAAAAGTGCCATTTGGGATCAGATTTGTCTGCCGCAATGTCACAGTCCCGCAAAAAAATAAAAAAATAAAAATCAGCAGATCGCCGCCATTACTAGTAAAAACAATAAAAAATAAATAATAAATAATAAAAGTCCCTAAATCTATCCCAGAGTTTGTAGACACTAACTTTTGCGCAAACCAATCTATATACGCCTATTGCGTTATTTTAAACCAAAATATGTAGAAGAATATATAATCGGTCTAAACTGATGAATAAATTTTTTTTTTTTTTTTTATATGTATTATAGCAGAAAGTAAAAAAAAAAAAAAAGTTTTATTTTTTTCTTTATTTTGTCACACTTTTTTGTTTATAGCGGTGATCAGAAGTGACCAAATACCACCAAAAGAAAGCTCTATTTGTGGGGAAAAAAGGACCTCAATTTTGTTTGGGTACAACGTTGCACGACTGCGCAATTGTCAGCTAAAGCAACTCAGTGCCGTATCGGAAAAAAAAGGGCTGGTCAGGAAGTGGGTAAATCCTTCCGAGGCTAAAGTGCTTAGTAAATGAATAAATACATATATGTAATTAAATGCATTGAAGCCTGCAGAGAAATGCAACTGTGATCAGTGCATGGGGGGGGGGGGGAGAAGGCTCCTGGGACTAACAAATGGATTACAAAGTGCAGTAACGTCATCACATTTGTGCTCCATTGAGATCTGCGAGCCCCCTCTGCCGAATTGGCAGCTGGGATGCAACAGTAAACTTGGGGGATAAGCACCCCAAGATTTAGGTATATGGAATGGGCAGTTTGAGGGTCGGGGTGGGTAATGTGACCAGATTTCTTTTACAAAGGGTTTATTGAAACTTTTAGGAAAAAAAAAAAAAAATGTACAGCTCACAATTTCAATACAAGCAGGTAATAAAAAAAAGTAGTAAAAGAACAAAACAATACAATACGGGCTAGTGGGTCAATAATAGAGAGAACAGTGCAAGATAAGAAGGCTATTGATACAATAACAGCCAAAAAGACCACATGTGACCGTATTTCATGTTGTACCTTAAAAATAGGTGCAACATAAAGCATATTCAGGAAAGATGAACTAATAACCTTCTTGAGTCTCTAATCTTTCAGACACGTCAGACCTGACCCACAGAGTAACAGTAAGCAGTATCACTGTGCAATATGACTAAGCAGGAAACAGAATCTGCATACATAACAAACAAATATGACTGCCACCAATAACATACTTTAATGTGTTAACCATTCAAAACCAAGCTGGAGCACCGATTCCAATCATACAAGGCTTTGCAATAAAAAAACATTGCAAACTATGCAACCAGATCAATCTAGAAGTGTCACACACACACACACACACACACATGAAACCTTCAATATCATGGGATTATACAGCTGTACCTCCAGTAATGTGGTGTACCTCATTCAATGCAATAGGTGCAGCAAAGGATCCAATATTGGGGAAAAACAGGACAGAAATTGCAAACAAGGATGAATTTACACAGACATTCCATCAAGGAACATAAAGAAGATGATTTCTGCACACCGGTGGGACATCACTTTTCACAACCGCACCATACTATTGAAGAGCTCAATGTTTTAGTTCTTTAACTACTTCCTTACTGGGCACTTAAACCCCCCTCCTGCCCAGACCAATTTTAGACTTTCAGCGCTGTCCCAATTTGAATGACAACTGCGCGGTCGTGCGACGTTGTATCCAAACAAAATTTTTATCATTTTTTTCTCACAAATAGAGCTTTCTTTTGGTGGTATTTGATCACCTCTGCGGTTTTTATTTTTTGCGCTATAAACAAACAAAGAGCAATGATTTTGAAAAAAAGAACAATATTTTTTTCTTTTTTGCTATAATAAATATCCAAAAAAAAATATAAAAAAGAAAATTATTCATCAGTTTTGGCCAATATATATTCTCCTACATATTTTTGGTAAAAAAAAAAAAAAAATCGCAATCGGCGTATTTTGATTGGTTTGCGCAAAAGCAATTGCGTCTACAAACTATGGGAATTGATTTATGGCTTTTTTACTATTTTTTTTACTGGTAATGGCGGCGATCTGCGATTTTTATCGGGACTGCGATATTGGGACGGACATGTCGGATGTTTTTGACACATTTTTGGGACCAATGACATTTATACAGCAATCAGAAATTTAAATGTCCACTGATTACTGTATAAATGTCATTGGCAGTGAAGGGGTTAATATCAAGGGGGCAGTGAAGGGGTTAACAAATGTTCCCTGGCTGTGTTCTAACTGTGGGGGGGATGGGCTGGTTGGGACATAACAGATCTAACTGATCCCAGTGACAGGGATCAGTAGATCTGTCATGTCCCATTCACAGAACGGAGAACCGCCGTGTTTACATCGGCGGTTTCCCCGTTCTGAGGCTGCTACAAGTGATCGTCGGGTCTCGGGCGGACTGCGAGAGCGCGCCGCCGCAGACTGCAAGTGCGCGCGGGGAGCGCACGAGGCAGGACGTCCATGGACGTCCTCCGGGATTTTCAGAGCCGCGCTGTAGCCGTCTTTCGGCTATAGTGTGGTTCTGTACTGGTTAAGGGAATTTCAGAACTATCCAGGAAAGGAAAACTTTTGAACTAAGAATGACTCCTATTTTTGACACAAAAAATAATGGTTTAAACTTAGATATAAGTTTTCTTACTCAGTCTAAAGTTTTAAGCCCCCCCCCCCCCCCCCCCCGTGTTATCTCATTGACTCTACTGGGAACTTTATTACCATTTGCCTTGTGTTTGTTTTGTTTTTCCTTGCCCTCATATTTGTTTTATTTTTTCCTTTTAACATTCTGCTAAAACTCTTGTGAATCAGTACTGCTTAGACCAGGGTTTCTCAACCAGCGTTCCGTGGAATCCTAGGGTTCCTCCAGAGGTTGCTAGGGGTTCCTTGAGCAATGGTATCAGATAAATTCCCAATGGCATCACTGATCTTTTTAGCTATTTGTAAGGGGTAATTCTTCCCAATGACCACAAGTGTAAGGAGCATTCTTCCCATTGACCATCACACCAATGTATCATGAGTTGTAGATTTTTAATTTTTAGCAGGGGTTCCCCGAGACCGAAGAATTATTTCAAGGGTTCCTCAGTGTTGAAAAGGTTGAGAAAGGCTGGCTTAGACCTTGAAGAAGGGGACACACCCTGAAAGCTTGTCCTGAAAAATTGTATGTTAGTGCAAATAAAAAAAAAGTATCACGGACAGTACTTAATTTATTCTGGCACAATTGCACTAATACCGCTACAATCACCTCAACCTTGACTGTAGAAAAAAATGTCTGCAGCTAAAAACAGCTGCTATAAAAACTTCCAAAAATGTCCAGTGTGCATGAGGCCTAATGGTTAAACTATATTACCCTCTGACAATGCAATGACACTAAAAACACACCACAACCTACCAGAGAGGATACAAATATAATTGCTCTTTAAAAAGCCAAAAGGTGCCTCTACAGGCACTGGATGGTGGCCAATCGGGGATGCATGATCTGGACATCAAATTAGGTTTTTCAATATAGACCATTGTACAAACACCTGCATACACATTGGGTGAATGTGCGCATTTAACCACTTGCTCTCCAGAAGATTTACCCCCCTTCGTGGCCAGGCCATTTTTTGCTTTTTGGCACTGCATTAACTTAACTGGTAATTGCACGGTCATGCAACGTTGTACACAAAGAAAATTTCTATCATTTTTTTTCTAACATATAGAGCTTTCTCTTGGTGGTATTTGATCACCACTGTTTTTTTTTTATTTTTTGCGCTAAAAAAAAAAAATGAAAATAATTTTGAAAAAATATATGTATATATGTTTTTACTTTCTGCTATAAAACTTATCCAATAAAAAAAATAAAAAAAATAAAAAAATCAAATTACTTAAAAAATGTAGACCAATACATAGATATTTTTGGTAAAAAAAATCCCAATAAGCAAATTTATACTAGTTTGCGCAAAAGTTATAGCATCTACAAACTACGGTATATATACTGGAAATGTTTTTTTTTTTTTTTTATACTAGTAATGGCGGCAATCAGCAACATATAGTGGGACTGCTATATTGCGGTGGAAATTCTGACACTGTGGGAACCAGTGACACCAATACAGTGATCAGTTCTAAAAATATCAACTGTCACTGGTTGAGAAGGGGTTAACATTTAGGGCGAAGGGTTAAATTTGTGGGCCTAACCAGGGTTTGTGTGTTTACTATGTGCTGTTTTTAATTGAGGGATATGGTGGATTTTATTTTGCAGGGAAACCAAATCCACCAAATCCCTGCTGACAGAACAGAGCTCTGCCTTGTTTACATAGGTATAGCTCTGTTCTGTGCCTCTCCTTGCTGATCAGTGGGTGCCAGCGGACATCCATAGGCTGGCACCCGCTGATCTGCTTGTGCTGTGTCTAATCACAACACAGCTGTGGCGCCGGCGGAGCGTGCCCCCTACCCGGACGTGCTGGATCACGTACCAAGTACAAGATTCTGTGCAGGAGAGCTCTGCAACTGTACTCCTACGTGAGGCGGTCAGCAAGCGGTTAAAACGGAACTTCACTCTCTCAATCTACAATGACTATTTTTAATCCCTATGCTGTTACATTAGTGGATATATAGGAGGAAAGTATATCATATTTATTTGTTTTAAACTTTTACACTTCTTCAGTTGCTTCTTGGTTTCCAGGCCTAGGCTAATGATGTCATACATCCCAGGAGCCTTCAGGAAGGGTTTTCGCAGTTAATACCCCCCTGCCTGCATGCCTGAGCTAAGGGTAGATGCATTCCAGGAAGTAAATGCTACAGGAATCACCTGCCCTTACTCAAGATGGCCATGGGCAGAAATGCTAGGGGGTGGTTTTCAAAGTAATTTCTCAGAAAAATAAAGTATGGTGACATGGATTGGATGGGGGAGTTTGCTTTAAGGGTCCTTTCACACTAGCGGGGCCTGTTTTGACTGGCTCCGCTGCTCAGCGGGGATCCATCCGTTTATCCCCGCTGAGCCGGCGGATGACAGGACAGCCTCTGTGCACCGTGCAATGACTGTCCTGTCACAGCTCCATTCTCCTCTATGGAGGATCGGATGAACAAGGACCGTCTGTCCGTGTTCATCCGATTCGATCCGCCAGACGGATGGAAAATAGGGTTTCCATCCGTCTGTTTTTGGCGGATCAGAGTGGATTGGATGTCAACAGACAGGTCACCGCTGACATCCGTCACTCCATAGAGGACAATAGAGTGTCCGTTCGGGTTCCGCCTGAAAAACTGACAGGCGGACCCAAACCATCCGCTAGTGTGTAAGAGCCCTAAATATTAAAAATTAATGAAATAGCATTCTTGGTTTGTGGTGCTCAGATGCAGTGTAGTTCCACTTTAAGCCAATAGACAAGGGATGAGGTTCAATCAGGAATCTGACTTGGTCGATTACTTCTTCCCTCAAGAGGTAGAGGCCATCGAGGGTTGGGTTGACTTCCAGACCTTCCCGCATTTTCCTAATTACACTACAATTGGCTAGATTGGGAATGTATGGTAAGTTATAGGTCTCATCTATTGCTCCAGAGGCTACCAGTGAAATTTCAATATACGTCCACACTACATTGGTCTAAGACCATCCCTGTCTCACAGTTGTCCTATGCCTGTGCGACGTGCTGCCAAGTCTCTTCAAAATGCCCCAAATAACGCAGACAGACAAGTCAGACAGACTGATCAAAACTGAAGCATGCAAACATTCAGTGGAACAAAAAGAAAACATGAAATAATTCAGTAATAATTTAGGAGGCCCACGTTGGAATGTGAAGGAAACTCCCTTGAAATTTAACTAAAGGTGCTGCACCTTTGTGCCAGTTTTTTCTAATATTTTGAAAACCCTATTTTAATGCAGAGTTTTCAACTAAAGAGCACCTGTGCCCGATCCCCCTAATCCCCCACCGTGACAGCGGGCTGTGGTCATTCTCCCCACACCCGCTGTCACAATTTAAAAAGAGCGTGGCCATGCGAGGCTCCGCCCACACTGCCGTTTCACTGAGTTCCGTGAATGGGAAAACTATGACTACCATTAAAAATTGTGGCTGATGGCTTGTAGTTCTCAATGAACTACGAGGGTGCTGGTGATGATCCTTGTAGTTCATTGATCTTCATGCTCTCCAGTTATTGTCTGCAAATAGGTTGGGGGGGGGGGGGGGGGAATATGGAGGTATGGGCAGACAGGTATAGTGAGCAACTGTAGGAGCCTGACATTGCGATCGAGGGTGCAATGCTCTGCAGGCTACAGACAACAAAAAATAATAAAAGCACATTTTTGCACCTGCAAAATATGTATTTTAAAAGGTGAGCTTAGCCTTTAAGGTAAGCACTGCAATTAGAATTCAAAATACTGGCTTGTGCCTTCCACATATTCACTAAAGAATCTACAAATAAATGGTCAGTAGATCAGTGATGGGATTAGTACCTCTGCATGATGACTGTTGGGAGAGGCAAATTAAACCTTCAGCTTTTGATTTGTCAACTGTGTAGTTCAAGGGCCTACCTCTTTGGATATAAATCCAGACTGCATTGTTTAGACAGGCCATACATGGTTCGAATCTCGGTCGGTTCAGCAGGAATGAGCCTAGATTCAAACAGTGTATGGGCAGGCCGAATGTACCAAGTCGATCAACTTGGGTACAACCAGCCTGCTGGGTTTTATCTAGCAAATGTATTTCCTGAAAGAAATTTGCTCTGTGTATGGCCAGGACTTAGGCACTACATAATTGTTGGTAAATCTAAAAAACGGGCCATGCACAATACCCCCATTTCACAGAGCACACAGGAACAGAGCTGAGCCTGCCAATCAACTGAACATCCCTCCCTCCTCTGTCACCACTTTTCTCTTGGTGTCAGGAAAACTTGTCAGAAGAAGTGACTCATGCCAATAGCAGAGGAACGGAGCAGCAGACAATATGTGTGCAATCTTTATGAAGACCGTGTTTTACAATCATGTCAGATCTGACCACAAACTGGCACTGAGAAAGGCAAGGAGTAAGCGGCAATAATTGTACAGTACTGAGCAGGAAGTAGAGCCTACATACTGTATGTAATGAATATGCACACATTAACTGATATGACTATTTACAAAGCATATATGTGTACATAAAGAACAGTTCTGGGTGCAGCTGTTACAATGCACTGCTATTAATTACAGTAAATACAGAGAAAGGGAAATGTCAGTTGCCCACAGCGACCATAATCTGTCAGATCTTTTCAAACCACAACTGGAAAAACCGTTCGGACTTAGATTGGCTGTAAGACCGACACCTTCAATAAGCTACCCCTGTCACTGAAACTCAGACCCCTAAATTAACCCTCCGGCACATCTTGTGCCAGCATATTAATATCTGCCGTACAAATTTCCTGGGGAGGTCAGCGTGGTTGCCACACGCATCTATTAACGACAGGCAGTTCTATGCAAAGAAGTCATATGCTAAACCCGGCTGACCATCAATCCACGAGGAACAGCTCTGGACAGCTGTAGCCTGGAATTTACAAGAGACAGCACAACAGCTGTACCCACTATAATCGAGGGCACATCAAAGCCCAACAGATCGCCAGCGCTGCTGCTCATGCAACAGATTCCAAACAGAAGAAAAACACAAGCGGGCAGCAACTGCATAAACATCAGTGCTGGGTTCACCATGTTTGGAAAATATCAGCAGTCTGCTGTGCCCAGAAAATACATCTCTTGCCATATATTGGAATTAGAGACAAAGTATCTACTGCTGCAAGTGTATATATATTCTTCGGTTCTTTGGCATGCTATAATATAGCTGTGTAGGGCTCAGAGGGTACATGCAGCACTACAATATGGATACAATTTCTCATGTGCCGGACTTTGCTTATATTGAACCGGTCTTATTTTCCTTGCAGATCAGTTTAGGGATAATGAAAATTAACCTGAGATGAAAAAACAAAAAAACATCAGCCTAACGCACTCAGCACTGAAAAAAAAAAAGGAAGACATTTTGTTCGGATTTCCTCTTGAAATATGACCGCGAGTTTCCTGACATTTAGGCCCATCTGTGACTTCTACCTCATAAATTGAAATCTGCATTGTAAGATCATCCAAGATTTCCTCTGATTACAACTCTCACAAGATTTGGGATGAGATTTGGTGATGTCACCACTGAGCTGCTCACTGTTCTCCTTGCTGGAGAGGAAACTGTACCCGAGAAGCTGCAGTACAAGAACCTTCCTTCTTCTGCTTTATCTATTGCGCAGTCATGTAGGAACAGGAAGAGGCCATCCCCAAACTTTTCCCACAAAGTTAGGAGCATGAAATTGTCCAAACTGTCTTGGTATGCTGACGCCTTAAGAGTTTCCTTCACAAGAACTAAGGGGCCAAGCCCAACCCCACACCATAATCTCCCCTCTACCTAATGATTTGGATTGGGGGGGGGGGTGGAGGGTTATACCCCATGGTTGGTATCAGTGGATGAAATAATGCCCTAGGGCCAGATAAAAGAAAGCAAAGGGCTGAATCTGGCCCCCAGGCCACAGTTTGGAGACATCAGCCCTAGGACATGTTTGTTACTGGCAGGTGCACCAGGTAAACATTACATGATAAAAGCTTAATTCAGCCACCACAACCAAGACTGGTAAACTGCAGTCATTTAAATTTTTGTTGCAGAACATTCAAAATGCAGGTTTTGCAGGCACTATCATAGGCACAAAGGTGTGAATTCAGCCTTCAAGTGGACCTTCACCCATCTTTTTCTACTCCTCTCCACCATTTTTTTCTTCCAGAATCGCAGATAAAAGTTCCCCTTTTTTTAGCCAGCCCTGTGCTTTCTGATTTCTGGCCTAGGCAAGAATGACATAGTTGTGCTTCTATCACACAATACACATGCACAGCAGTGGATCATCAGGAGACCAGCTGCAAGCGACCTCCGGCTGTGATCATGTAAACAAAGATAGAAGCAGTGCATGGTGATGGATTACAACTGACAACACTGAATTTGCTCAGTGGATGAGTATGATTTTTGAGGACAATCCAGTGGAGAAGGTATGAAGGCATGATGCTTCTCTTTAAGCCCCATAGGGCCAGGCAGTAGGGTTACATTTTCAGTTGCCCTGGAAAACCATTAAAGTAGAAGTATGGCTAGGTAAAAAAAACACACACACACACACACACACACACACACACACACACTATATACATCTGCACTTCCAGTTTATTTTCTGTTCGTCCCTCTTGCAAAGCCCCAAAAAAACTTGTGGATTCTGCCAGTGAAGTCCAACTAAAGGAGCTTCCTGTGGTGGGGTGGCAATGATACACTGCTTCTAAATTCAGTTTAGAGTTGAGACACTCATGTAGGCAGTGGCTGCTTGCACTTTAATGGGATGAAGGAGCATGGCTATCGGCTGCTTTCTGGATTGGCAGCATTGCCTCAGTTGCTGACACTCTCCCACTGTGAGCTGCAGTGTCTGGGAGGGGGAGTGTGTGAAATACTAATGAAGGAGAATTTGTCTGCTAAGGAAGATTTCTGATTGCTTTACAATTCTTGCTTATCACATAGTGGGGTTAATTTACCAAAACTGGAGTGTGCAAAATCTGGTGCAGCTCTGCATAGAAACCAGTCAGCTCAGTTTTATTGTCAAAGCCTAATATCACAGGTGTCAAACTGGCGGCTCTCCAGCTGTTGTGAAACTACAAGTCCCATGAGGCATTGCAAGGCTGACAGTTACAAGCATGACTCCCACAAGCAGAGGCATGATGGGACATGTAGTTCCACAACAGCTGGAGGGTCACCAATTTGACACCCCTTGAACAAGCTGAAGTTAGAAGCTGATTGGCTACCATGCACAGCTGCACCAGATTTTTCCTCAGGGTCATCCCTGAGGAAGTTGACGGGCTGTCAACGAAATGCCGTGTCGGGTGGCGAGGGCTCTCATGTTGCTTCCGCTCTATAGGACTTTGGGTTGAGCGCGGTTTGGCGTCCCCTAGTTCTACCTGTCTTGTTTTTTGTTTACTGTTTTTATGCCTTTAATGTGTCCGTTCCTTTGAATGGCCACACTTCAGTACTTTTGGATTTTTATATTAAACGTTTTATCGTACGTACTTCACCATTGGAAGCCCCGCTTTTGTTTTTGCTTTCTTTCCTGGGACCCCTGCCATGGACGGTTGCCATCCCTGGAGCCTTTGAGGCGATCTATACATTTCCTACACCTGCTCCCACCATTCATCTGGTAAGTGGGGTTTTTTTGGGGCTGCCGGGAGGACTCGCATCCGCACATAGCAGTACCTTCTGTTCCCATAGCTTATTGGCCTGGTTCAGGCCAGGGGAATCTGGTAAGTGGGACCACAGACCGACCCCTTAGGCATTGCACAGGAGCTACAGACAAACCGGGATCAATGGTCTAATTTAATTTCCAGCAATTTTGTACCTGCACACAGAGAGTTATTAACCCCTCAGTCAACTGATAGGACTTCCGAGGGACATATTGCAGCAGCGTCCAATTAATACATGTTCAGTCTAAAGACTGGTGTTTAGGCACTATATCGCTGTTTAGGCGCTATGATTCCAACTGAACAGAAAGTGTAGTCTCTGGTTTTATCCATGAGACAACACACTTACCATACATGAGAGATTCCTTTCTATGTGTGAGTTACTGCTCTATGAGCGCGGTATCTTTATATTTTGTGTTTTATAAAATTGTAAACTTACTTAAAGCAGAGTTCCACCAAGAATTTTTTTTTTTTTTTGGCATCCACTCTTAATACTAAATAGATGTAACCCTTTTGTTTCCTTACTTTCAAACCGCCTAGTAATTACATGCATTTTTTATTCACACTTTTGTTTCTCTCACTGCTGGACTTTTCCATTTTAGGTGAGGGCATCTGAAGCCCATCCGTAGTCTCCTGGCATCTCTTCCTGAAAGAAGTGCATGGTGGTTAACCATCATGCACTCCTCAATCTCGGTCCACCTTAAATCGTGTCATTTCCTGTCTGGAAATAACATGATTTTACAGTACAGGGAAGCCCACTGACTCCTGGGAAATGAGTCACATCTCTCAGGAGGCCAGGGGAAGCAGGAAGTGAGAAGAGCCTAGGACCTAATAGGGGCAGAATGCAGAGACCACCTAGCAACAAGCGACTTAGGGTGAGTATAAAAAAACTTTTTCCTTCAAAAAGGTAAGTCTATATATGCAAAGGACTTGAATGATGTAAAAAAAAAAAAAAAAAAAATTCTGGGTGGAACTCCGCTTTAAAAATGTTGATTTTTAAAAAAAGGTTTTGTAAAAATGCGATTACACTTTGCAAACACATGCAAAAAAATTTACAGCGTCTCTCTACTGGACTTTTATAAGTTTTATCTTCCCAAGGAAAAATCTCCCACTCTTCACAATCGCACCTTTTCATGGCATCAGTTTTTGTTTTCGGCAACACCTATATTTGTGAGCAGCTATTTTCAAGGCTGAAGCACACGAAGGGCAAAATTAGAACAAAAATATCTGATGAGCACCTTGACATTTCATTGAGAATTGCTACTACATCCCCCCAACCTGATTTTGATGTGTTAGGTTTATCAAACACAGTGCCAAATATCGCACTAGTTTAATGTTGCCCAGTGGCGTAGCGTGGGTTGTAAGCGCCCGGGGCAAGGAAAGTAATTTGCACCCCCCAATCTGCGGACTTTTAGGACTCAGAGTTCCTTCCCTTCCCCTTCTTACAATAGTACTGATCAGCTTGATTCCCACACTGACCTACCCGATTCCTACACTGTCCACTACCCTGACCTACCTGAATCCTATACCGACCACTACACTACCTGATTCCTACACTGTCCATTACACTACACTGACCATTACACTATACTGACCTACCTGTGGGTTACTACACTGTCCACTGCACTATACTGACCATTACACTACACTATACTGACCATTACCCTACACTGACCTACCTACAGTATTCCTACACTGTCCACTACACTATACTGGCCATTACACTACACTGACTTAGCTACAGTATTCCTACACTGTCCACTATACTGACCATTACATGACACTGACCTACCTACAGTATTCTTGCACTGTCCACTACACTATACTGACCATTACATTACACTATACGGACCATTACACTACACTGACCTACCAACAGTATTCCTACACTATATTGACCATTACACTACACTGACCTACCAACAGAATTCCTACACTATCCACTATACTGACCATTACACTACACTGTCCACTACAATATACTGACCATTACACTACACTGACTTACCTACAGTATTCCTACACTGTCCACTATACTGACCATTACACTACACTGACCTACCTACAGTATTCCTACACTGTCCACTATACTATTACACTACACTGTCCACTACACTATACTGATCATTACACTACACTATACTAACCATTACACTACACTACACTACACTATACTGACCATTACACTACACTGACCTACCTACAGTATTCCTATACTGTCCACTATACTGACCACTACACTGTCCACTACACTATACTGATCATTACACTACACTATTCACTACACTATACCTACCATTACACTGAACTGACCATTACACTACACTGTCCACTACACGACACTGATCTACCAACAGGATTCCTACACTGTACACTATACTGACTATTACACTACACTATATTGACCATTACACTACACTGACCTACCTACAATATTCCTACACTGTCCACTACACCAGTGGTTCTCAACCCTGTCCTCAAGTACCCCCAACAGGCCATGTTTTGGGAGTTTCTCCTAGATAAAGTAGCTGTCCAAAATACCAAGCCATTGACTCTGATTTAAGGCACCTGTGCAAGGTAAAGAAAAACCTGAAAACACGGCCTGTTAGGGGTACTTGTGGACAGGGTTGAGAACCACTGTACTACACTATACTGGTCATTACACTACACTGACCTACCTACAGTATTCCTACACTGTCCACTATACTGACCATTGCACGACACTGACCTACCTAGAGCATTCCTAAACTGTCCACTATACTGACCATTACACTACACTGACCTACCTACAGCATTCCTACACTGTCCACTATACTGACCATTGCATGACCCTGACCTACCTACAGTATTCCTACACTGTCCACTATACTGAACATTACACGACACTGACCTACCTACAGCATTCCCACACTGTCCACTATACTGAACATTACACGACACTGACCTACCTACAGTATTCCTACACTGTCCACTAATACTGACCGTTACACTATACTGACCATTACACAACACTGACCTACCTACAGTGTTCCTACACTGTTAACTATACTGACTATTACACTATACTATACTGACCGGTACCCTACACTGACCTACCTACAGTATTCCTACACTGTCCACTACACTATACTGGCCATGACACTACACTGACCTACCTACAGTATTCCTACACTGTCCACTATACTGACCAATGCACGACACTGACCTACCTACAGCATTCCTACACTTTCCACTATGCTGACCATTACACTACACTGTCCACTACATTATACTGGCCATTACACTACACTGACCTACCTACAGTATTCCTACACTGTCCACTATACTGACTATTACACTACACTATACTGACCATTACCCTACACTGACCTACCTACAGTATTCCTACACTGTCCACTACACTATACTGACCATTACACTACACTGACCTACCTACAGTGTTCCTACACTGTCCACTATACTATTACACTATACTATACTGACCTGTACCCTACACTGACCTACCTAAAGTATTCCTACACTGTCCACTATACTGACCATTACACTACACTGTCCACTACACTATACTGACCATTTCACTACACTATACTGACCATTACACTAAACTGACTTACCTACAGTGTTCCTACACTGTCTACTATACTGACTATTACACGACACTGACCTACCTACAGTATTCCTACACTGTCCACTACACTATACTGACCATTACCCTACACTGACCTACCTACAGTATTCCTACACTGTCCACTACACTATACTGTTACCAGTCATATCA
>BLSH010489673.1:286299-299466 GCA_018402905.1 Glandirana rugosa
GGACAGTAGACGGACGAGTCACCCCTAGTCACCTCACTAAGGGGGGGGGGGGGGGGTTCGTTCGCCTTAGAAATCACTCCACTGATCCCCACTGAGCAGGCAGATGACAGGTCCGCGTCTGCTCCGCTATGCAGACACAGACAGTCCCACTCTTCTCTTTGGGGAAATTGGATGGAAACGGACCATCTGTCCATTTCCATCCAATCCGATCTGTAGGACGGATGGAAAATAGAACCACCATCCGTCTGTTTTTGTAGGCAGAATTGGATCTGATCATGGTCCGCTGACATCCGCTGCTCCATAGGAAACTGAAGAGTTTGAGCAAATCCACCTGAAAAACTGATTGGATAGCCCGTGTGAAAGGGCCCTAAGGCTGCTTTCACATTGCTCTGTAGCAAAATCGTGGTAAAAACGCATATGCGTTTTCTGATTGCCTGCACCTGTCAAAAATGGACACGTGACTCAAAAATGCACCAAAAAAGCAAAATTGCTGTGTGTTTTTGTTGCATCGTCCATTCATTGCAATGGGGAGTTGCTTTTTTTGTGCGGTTATAAAAACCGCACCAAAGATGCAGAATGCAGGACTTTTCAAAACACACCGCAGCGCAGTGGTGTGAAGAGTCCCATAGGAAACATTTTTCTTGCGTTTTTCTTGCAAGGTAAAAAGGCAGGAAAAATGCATCAGTGTGAAAGGGCCCTTACACAATTGGCTAGCTGCAATCAGATGGGATGGAGGATAAAGCAAGGTTAAGCTAAACCTTTTTTGAAGCAGTCAGGTCTGTTTCACCAGTGATTACACAAGTGGAGAACAGCAATCACCAGCATTAATGGTTTACATTGTGAAACCGGTACTTGGAAGAAATTACGTCTTTGTTCTTTTTGCTGGCTGAGAGGCAGCAGTAAGGGCTAATCTGTATGAGACCTTTGTGAGCACAGCACCAAAATGGACATGAATGCGTCATCTCTGAGCCCGAATCACAGGAATTAGATGCTGACTCTAAATGATGCCTGAATAAACATGGAACTGCCCTTTATTAAAGAAAACAAACAAGGACATGGTGGAAGGGAGAGAAGTTGATGTGATCTCAGAGAGTGGTAATGAATACCTCCAAGTATTGGAGCTCATTTACACCTGTGTTGGTCTCTGAAAAATGATCTGCGGTATATCGCTTTTCAAACAGCAGTACAGGATACTGTCACCCCCGGAATTCCTGTTTTTTTTTTTGACAGCCAAATTCAGTTTTTGAATGAGAATTCCGTACCACAACCACAAGCCTAGTTTTTTTGTACGGTTGCACAAAAAAGTGTCAACCTCCCCAACCTATAACTAGCCTTTGCAGTAAGGTGCACATAGAAGGGCAATGCACATTTCTAACAGATACAATCTTCCCAGCACACTTACCAGCCAGCCTGCAAAAAAAATACACAAAATCGACCCTGGGAGTCCTCTACTTTTCCTGTGCCTTTAAGGAGGGGTGGGCTCCCTCCAGGTACACCTGCCCTTAATCCACCCACTGCTATATGTGCTCCAATTTGGGAGACTGAAAATGTACCGAGTTAGGACCTCAGTAGACAGAAGTGCGATGCAGGCACTGCGGCTTACACATATATTTGCAAACAAAACCCTCTGTTTTTAATATGAATGGTTAGACAGGGTCAATTCATTTTTTTTTCGGGCTGGCTGGTAAATGTGCCGGGAAGTTTGTGTTTGTTAGAGATGTGTCTCACGGTTGTGGTGCATTTAATGGCACTACTTTCCATTGAAAGCAACAGGAGGTATAATTTTTGCCATGACATATGTACAACCCTGTCTGGGTGCCTCTACAGCTTATTGGTGAGGTGAGGGGCATTAAAACTGCAGCTCAACTGCCTTTTTTTTTTATTGCTCCTGGACTGCAAGTGTAAACTAGGCCTTACTCTTCCAGATTCCTAACATGTGCATGTTAAATTTGTAAGCATGCACAATGAAAATTCTATCTGATGCTAGGTCCTGTTGAACTGTACAAAAAAGTGGCAACCACCCCAATCTATAACTGGCCTTTGCAGTAAGGTGCACATGAAAGGGCAACGCACATCACAAACAAAAGATTTCCCAGCACACTTAGACCAGCCTGCAAAACAACCAGTGTCCTAACCGTTTAAAAAAACGTTAAAAACAGAGGGTTTTATTTGCACACATTTGCAAATATAGGTGTAAGCGGTGCCCACACCAAGGGATATCTGTATACAGTGGGGAAATAATTATTTGATCCCCTGCAGATTTTGTAAGTTTGCCCACTTACAAAGAAATGAAGGGTCTATAATTTTTATCATAGGTGTATTTTTAAATGATAGAGACAGAATATCCAAAAATCCAGAAAAAACACGATACAAATGTTATAAATGGAGCTGTATTTCAGTGAGGAAAAATAAGTACTTGATCCCCAAGCAAAACATGACTTCGTACTTGGTGGAGAAACCCTTGTTGGCAAGCACAGAGGTAAGACGTTTCTTGTAGTTTGGCTACCAGGTTTGGACACATCTCAGGAATGGATTTTGGTCCCCTCTTTACAGATCTTCTGTAAATCCTTAAGATCTCTATGGCTGTCACTTGGCAACTTGTAATTTCAGCCCCCTCCATACATTTTCTATAGGATTCAGGTCTGGAGACTGGCTAGCCCAGTCCATGACCTTAATGTGCTTCTTCTTGAGCCACTCCTTTTTTGCATTGGTGGTATGCTTTGGGTCATCTTCAGTGTTCTGGCTGAGGGAAGAAAGTTCTCATCCAAGATTTTACAATACATGGCCCCGTCCATTGGCCCCTCAATGCAGCAAAGTGAGCCTGTACCTTTAGCGGAAACAACCCCAAAGCATAATGTTTCCACCTCCATACAAGACTGTAGGGATGGGGTTCTCAGGGTCATAGTCAGCATTTTTCTTCCTTCAAACACGGCGAGTTGAGTTAATGCCAAAGAGCTCAATTTTGGTCTCATCTGACCACAGCATTTTCTGCCAATTCTTCACGAAAACATTTAGATATCCATCTGTAAACTTCAGAAAGGCCTGTACAAAAGAAAGGCCTGTAGACGTGTCTTCTTGAGGAAGGGGACCTAGCGGGCACTGCAGGATTTGCAGCGTATTGTGTTACCAATGGTTTGTTTGGTGACTGTGGTCCCAACTGCCTTGGGATCATTCACAAGCAAAGTCCTGCATGGAGCTTCAGACCAAGGGTAATTGATGGTTATTTTGTTTTTGTTTTGTATTTCTTCCAATTGAGAATAATCGCTCCAACAGCTGTCTTCTTCTCACTAAGCTTCTTGCTGATGGTCTTTTAGCTCATTTCAGCCTTGTGCAGGTCTACAATCATGTCCCTGACGTCCTTTGACAGCTCTTTGGTCTTGCCCATGTTAGTGGGTATGAATGGAAGAAAGATTGTGTGGACAGGTGTCTTTTATACACATAACGGGTTGTAGTTAGAAGCCCCTTCTTAAATTGACAGGACTAATCTGTGTACCACATGAGCACCTACTGTAGCCAGTTTGAAAAATCCAGAATTATTGGTTGGTAGGAGATAAAATACTTATTTTTACTTACTGAACTGCAACTTGATTTATAACATTCTCGTGTGTTTTTTTTCTGGATTTTTGGTTGATATTCTGTCTCTATCATTTAAAATATACCTATGATAAAAATTATAGACCCTTCATATCTTTGTAAGTGGGCAAACTGACAAAATATGCAGGGAATCAAATAATTATTTTCCCCACTGTATACTGCAGTCCTAACTCTTAAATTTTCAGAGCCTCCATAGTAGGAACACAAGTATGGATAGATTAAGGGCAGGTATGCCTGGAGGGAGCCTGCCACTCCTTAAAGGCACAGGGACGCACATGACGCCCAGAAAGAGCACAGTGGCAGTGAATGCATCCCGTACCTTTGATGGGTGGGCTCCCTCCAGGCATACCTGTCCTTAGCCTATCCATTCTTATGTGCGCTCTTACTATGGAGGCTCTGGAAATTTAGAGTTAGGACCGCAGTAAATACAGAGGTCTGTTGGTGGGGGCACTGTGGGTTACGCATATATTTGAAAATGTGTGCAAACAAAACCCTCTGTTTTTAACGTAAACAGTTAGACATAACAATTCAGTTATTTTGCAGGCTGCTCCTTAAGTGTGTTGGGAAATCCTTTATTTGTGATAGGTCCTGTTGAGTCCATTAACCAAATCAGAGGCTACGTAGTCCGCACACATGGTGCTGCATTGTGGTGTAACACATTAGGTGTCCTATAGGATCCAATGGTGCCCCAGCAATTTGTGCTAAGCTCTCCCTTCTGGTACTCGAGTCCATTAGGCCCTAGCCTCTAGCCAACAAAGCCAGCAAGATGCCTAATCATATTCTGAACACTGCTGTATCTGACAGATCTACAATGAAAAGGGGTCTGACATAACACAGAACAGGACCAAAACAAAGCAAACAAGACATCAGTTTACCTTTAAATCTCTGTAAACTACATTTTTTTCCGAGTGAAGATAATCTAACGCAGACACAATTTCTGCTCCATAAAACCGGGCTCGATCTTCAGAAAATATACGTTCTCTTGATAGATGAAAGAATAACTGAAAAGTAAATCACTTTATTAGTAACACATTCATTCAAAACCTACATACTGTAATAGCAAACAAACATTAGAAAAAAAAATAATCAAAAACTTTCTGTTCTAAACTAAAATTAGAAACGACTTTAAACAAGACATAGATTACATACATAGCCACCTAATAAATTTATACGAATAGATACATTTTTTTCTGCAGTTTAAGCTCAAGTGCCAGATTGCTAATAACTTCTTTATATATATGTGTGTGAACGAGATCTGCTGGATATTAAATATTCCTATCACCCGATGTTATGGGTTTAAAATCCTGGTTTCTATGTATAGTTTGTAATTATATATGTATATGGGCCAGCCATATTTGCTCACTACATATGTAGGTTCTGCTGCCTGCTTATTAATGCTACAGGGCTTATGTGCCTTGCTGATCTCCATCTCCCCGAGGCTCCACTTCAGAGTATCTGTCTGAATCTGTTGACAATAGAAATCATGCAATTCCTAACTATGTGAAACACCTACAATGCTCCTGGTAGCATAAAGATCACATTATCTGGGCTGCCTAGGCTTTGAGACACAGGAGATAGCTCAGTATTGACTGTTTTGTTATGGTAAAAATCTGCTAGTTTTTTCCCTTTTGTCTGTATTCATCATTGAGTGCTTATTAACACTCACATTTAAATTCATATTTACATGGGTTGCAGGAAAGAAATTTGCTTGATTTCCCCATCAACACAGGCAGTGTTGATGCGGGATCCCCCCTGCTGTGCCATTGTCTTGGGGTGGGGCCCTCCCGAGAAGGCTGTGATGATTGCTAGCGGCTATAGCAGCTGCTTTCAATTATCACAAACAAATCTGGCAGGCTGGTTGTACCATAGTTGATCGATCAACTTGGTACATTCAGCCTGCCCATTAATGGTTTGAATCGCAGCAGTTTCCTGCTGAACTGTCCAAAATTGGAACCATGTATGGCCGGCCTAAACTCTACTAAGGGGTGAAATGTGTTAGAAGTGGAGCTGGGGGAGGTATAAGATTGTGCTGGAACAATTGGTGGGCTGGATCGAAGTAATGTGATCACCCAAGGCTTGATGGTAGTAGAGACAGTCCTGGGAGCTGTATCACGGCAGAAGTGATTGGATTTTTCCACCACATTTGATCTAGGCAATTTCAATCCCACTTCCTTACAGTAAATCAAAATCACAATTTTGGCTTTAATCAGATTGCAATTTTAAAAATTAAATTGAAAGTGTGATTTCTACTTGTGCTGCCAGTGGAAGACTTTACATCATGCTTTAAAATTGCATGCACTCGTGGAATGGCGCTAAACTACGGTATACAAAAATCTGCATAAGCGACACATTAAAATTATTTACAGATAACCAGTTTAGCGTTACAGAGGAGGTCTGGCACTAGAAATATTTCTCTCACTCTGACTTTTACGGCGATACCTCACATGTGTTGTGCAAACACCGTTTACACATGTGGGAGTAATTTATGTGTGCATTAAACACTGTGCATTTTTACGTTTTTTTATTTTTACACTGTGCCTTTACAAAAAATGTTTTTGTCACTTTTATTGTCATTGCAAAAAATGTAAACATCCCTTGCGATAACAATACAGCATGACAGGTCCTCTTTATGGAAAGAGCTGGGGTCTGTAAGACCCCAAATCTCACCTCTACCTTTAAAAGCAAAAAAAATGGATCTTCCGTTAAAAAAAAAAAAAGAAAGGCATTGTTTACATAGGACCGGAACCAGAAGTGATGTCATGTCGTCGCTCCGGTCCTCGTAGGCCATAGAGATGAGCAGAGAGGACATCACACACACATCACAATCATTTGGCTACCATGGGAATACCCACTATGTAGGGGATCCCTCAGAGGCGACAAATTTGTTCATCCTGACCACGGATAAAGCCATATGAGTCACAAACTAGAAATAGTGATCCAGGTTTTGATGTCTGTGATGTCTTACAATTGCGGCCCTCTTTGAGGTGGACCTCCGTAGAGGCATCCCTGGCTTCAGGGGCAGTTGACTCTCCATTTTTCTTGTCCTGCCTACCCTGTGGCAATTGACCGTATCCAATTTTTTTACGATTATATGCATGACCATACAATATGCTAAACAAACTACTATGTGAATACAGATCTCTGTTTACCCCTGAGGTAAGGTGCTTAAAGCCAAAAATTCGTAGGGTTCATTGGAGATAACTAAGTATCCGTATATGTATCACATCAATGTATTTAAATACTTACACAGTGCATATGTCTCTGTATAGACATGATTTTACTGCTATGTTCTACAGTATCTCACAAAAGTGAGTACACCCCCTCACATTTTTGTAAATATTTTATTCTATTGTTTCATGTGACAACACTGAAGAAATGACACTTTGCTACAATGTAAAGTAGTGAGTGTATAAGTGTAAATTTGCTGTCCCCTAAAAATATTTATACACACAGCCATTAATGTCTAAACTGCTAGCAACAAAAGTGAGTACACTCCTAAGTGAAAATGTCCAAATTGGGCCCAATTAGCCATTTTCCCTCCCTGGTGTCATTTGACTCATTAGTGTTACAATGTCTCAGGTGTGAATGGAGAGTAGGTGTGTTAAATTTGGCTCTCACTCTCTCTTACTGGTCACTGGAACTTCAACATGGCAACTCATGGCAAATAACTCTCTGAGGACCTGAAAAAAAATGGTTGCTCTAAATAAACATGGCCTAGGCTATAAGAAGACTACCAAGACCCTGAAACAGAGCTGCAGCACGGTGGCCACGATTATAGAGCGGTTTAATAGGACAGGTTCCACTCAGAACAGGCCTCGCCATGGTCAACCAAAGAATTGGGAAATAGACGTATGAGTGCTGCCAGCATTGCTGCAAAGGTTAAAGGGGTGGGGGCGTCAGCCTGTCAGTGCTCAGACCATAAGCCGCACACTGCATCAAATTGGTCTGCATGGCTGTGATCCCAGAAGGAAGCCTCTTCTAAAGATGATGCACAATAAAACCTGCAAACAGTTTGCTGAAGACAAGCAGACTAAGGTCATGGATTACTGGAACCATGTCCTGTGGTCTGATGAGATCAAGATCAATTTATTTGGTCCAGATGGTGTCGAGCGTGTGTGGCGGCAACCAGCTGAGGAGTACAAAGACAACTGTGTCTTGCCTACAGTCAAGCACGGTGGTGGGAGTCTCATGGTCTGGGGCTGCATGAGTGCTGTCGGCACTGGGGAGCTACATTCATTGAGGGAACCATGAATGCCAACATGTACTGTGACATACTGAAGCAGAGCATGATCCCCTCTCTTGGAGACTGGGCCGCAAGGCAGTATTCCAAGATAACGACCCCAAACACCTCCAAGATGACCACTGCCTTGCTAAAGGAGCTGAGGGTAAAGGTGATGGACTGGCCAAGCATGTCTCCAGACCTAAACCCTATTGAGCATCTGGGGGCATCCTCAAATGGAAGGTGGTGGAGCGCAAGGTCTCGAATATCCACCAGCTCCGTGATGTTGTCATGGAGGCGTGGAAGAGGACTACAGTGGCAACCTGTGAAGCTCTGGTGAACTTTATGCCCAAGAGGGTTAAGGCAGTGCTGGAAAATAATGGTGGCCACACAAAATATTGACACATTGGGCCCAATTTGAACATTTTCACTTAGGGGTGTACTCACTTTTGTTGCCAGCAGTTTAGACATTAATGGCTGTGTGTTGAGTTATTTTGAGGGGGCAGCAAATTTACACTGTTATACAAGCTGTACACTCACTACTTTACATTGTAGCAAAATGTAATTTCTTCAGTGTTGTCACATGAAAAGATATAATAAAATATTTACAAAAATGTGAGGGGTGTACTCACTTTTGTGAGATACTGTATGTCTTTTTGTATTAAAATTTTTACTTTTTAATGATTTGGTGTTCATATCGCCTTGAAAGTCCCATTCCTTAGGGGGACATTGCTTTCAGATAATTGGGATGTTGGCAACAGGACACTTGGTTCTGTTGATGGTGGAATCTTTTTCTAGAGATAAGTGGAGACTATCTTTCCTTTGCTCATCTCTGTGCCCAGCCGCCGCCAGCACTGGATCTGTTCCTGGAGCTACGGATCGCTCGGGTGAGCCCGAGAATCACCGGTTGCCCCTCCCACCGCTTCTTAGACCCCTTTCACACTTGTGCAACGTGATTTTACAGTGATTTCAGATCAGTACGACTTTGGTCCGACTTTGTTGCAACTTTGCCACATTGGAAACATATTACAAAGTCGTACAGAAATGGCATCTATATTGTTCAGGTGCAATTTGCATACGACTTTGAGGGTTTAACATTGAAGTCTATGGACCTCAAGTTGCATCAAAGTTGGGCCAAAGTAATGCAGGGACTACTTTGAAGTGGACAAGACTTCAAAGTCGTACAGATATGAATGGTACTCATTGAAAATAATGGGGAATGACTTGTCATGCACATTTGCAGTCCCAAATTGCAGGACAACTGAAAGGGGTCTAAGAGTGATCCAGCGGCAAATACACTGCTCAAACCACTTTTATCAGTAAGGCCAGTGCCTGAGGGAAAAATGAATACCGGGGTTATGGCATCTTGCTGCAGGCATAACCCCGGTATAGAATGGCAAAGTAATGATATTTTCCTAGTTAGGCGGTCGGAAGGTGGTTAAACTATTACCAGATTATATTGTTGATTTTCTATTTTAGAATGACAATTATTTGTAGTTTAGCTTTTAGAGGGGTCCTGTAAAGGTTCTGGTTAAAGAATTTTGTTCTAAATTTTTCATTTTAAGAACATTCGTTTGATTTTCTAATTTAGTTAGTGTGATCAAAATCGACATTCATTTTCAACTGCACCGTAACTATGCAGTGACGAGAAAATGTGCAGCAGGTTGAAAACTTTTTCTCAAAAATTTTTTTACTAGTGTGTGTTTTCTTTCAGGAAATTAAATTCATTGCAAAACTGAATGGTAAAATCAAATTAAATTTTGAAGTGCTTTTGAATTACATTCGTCAAGTCATTGAAGGTACTGAGAATTTTTGCGTACAAACGTGCGTATGAATATTTGTATGAGCGTAGTGTATGGTTAGCTTGAGCTACTTCCAAACAAATGTAAAATCCACAGGAGTGAAACTCTCAAATTGGTAAATAGCCCTTATTACCTTATTATCTAGCTTCTATCGAGAGTGAACAGATCAAAGTTTACTTTTTAATTTGGGAAAGCTGTAAAACTCAATGGTGCCTACACCTGACTGATAACAATCAGCATTTCCTACTGAACACAAGAATCCATTATTTCCTTATTCCACAATACAATATAAAATTGTGTTATCAAGTTAGGCAGGCCATACATTGGTCGAACTCCAAACAAATTTTTCTTTTGAAAATCTTATCTAAGAATTTTCGTTCGTATTTCGCACCATTCGTGGGCTGCAGCAATAGCCGATTTTTATGCGGTAATCAAATTTGAGTAATCGAGCATGTTGGAAATTTTTTGAAAAACGAACGATTTTCTGATCAATAATGGGAGAATAGTGCAAGAAATGTAATAACAAAAGGAATGCGCATGAGCGCAAGAAAAAAAAATTCCAGGAAAGAAAAGAAGATTCCCAGCCAAGAAAATCCTTTTCTGTTGCAACCAGTGTTCATTTCATCGACTAAAACATTTTAGTCGACTAACTTAACCCCTTCAGCCCCGGAAGGATTTCACACTTCAGGACCAGAGCACTTTTTGCGATTCGGCACTGCGTCGTTTTAACTGACAATTGCACGGTCGTGCAACATTGTACCCAAACTAAATTTGTGTCCTTTTTTCCCCCACAAATAGAGCTTTCTTTTGGTGCTATTTGATCATCTCTGCATAATTTCTGATCACCGCTATAAACAGAAAAAGAGGGACAATTTTGCAAAAAAAAAAAAAAAAAAAGACGACTATTTTTCTTACTTTTTGCTAAAATACAAATCGAAAAACAAATATAAAAAAAAAAAATTTTCATCAGTTTTGGCCGATTTATATCCTTCCTCATATTTTTGGTAAAAAAAAAAAATCGTATTCTGCGTTTATTGATTGGTTTGCGCAAAAGTTGCCTCGTTTACTAATGATGAGAATACATTTCTGGGGTTTCTATTTATTTATTTATTTTTTTACTAGTAATGGCGGCGATCTGCGATTTTTAGTGGTACTGCGATATTGTGGCGGACATGTCGGACCATTTTGACACTTTTTTGGGACCATTGGCATTTATACAGCGATCAGTGCTATGAAAATGCACTGATTACTGTGTAAATGCCATTGGCAGTGAAGGGGTTAACCTGGAGGGGGCGCTCTATGGGTTAACGGTGTTCCCTCAGTGTGTTCTAACTCTATGGGGGCTGGGCTGGCAGGGGGAGTGATCACGGCTTCCATATACAGGAAGCCTATGATCACAGCCCTTCCCCCCTCTGTCAGAACGGAGATCCGTGTTTACATACATGGACCTCCGTTCTTTCACTGCGGGGGAGCCATCGCAGGTAGCCAGCAGCGATAGAGTCCGCCCTACCCGCTCCCTGGCCCCCCCGGAAAACACAGTGAGCATGCTAGTTATCACAGCCGTCGTCAGGTGACGGCGGTTTGCGATAACTAGCCACTTTGCCACCGTCAGGCGGTTAATACCATTTTAGTCGACTAAAATATGACTAAAACTAAAACAATTGAGACTTTTGATGACTAAAACCAAAATGCCATTTTATAGTCAAAAGACTAAGACTAAAACTAAATTGAAATTTGACATCAAAATGAACACTGGTCTGTAGTGCATGTTCATACCTCAATACCATAAATAATAACATTCGATTTTTCACTCCAGCAGTATATGAGTTTGGAAATTGTACAGCAATGCTTAAATACTGCATTACAATTTAACTACGCCCATTCGATTTTAGATGACTAAAATGTCTTGGAGATTTAGTCGACTAAATATGACTAAAATTAAAACAAATTGCAGAAGTCTAAAATGGGACTAAAACTAAATCGAAATTTGCTGCCAAAATTAAAACTGGTAGCAACATGAGGTCAAATTGGTTGAATTTCCAAAATCAATGGTGGCACCATCGGATCACAAAACGCATAAAATGTCTGATTTTGAAAAGAAATTTCTTTGGAATTCGACCATGTATGGCCTGCCTAATACTAAAATGACATGCCTATTTATAGCACAATTTACCATCTTAACCACTTAAGGACCATATAACAGGTATAAGGCAGCAAGGCGGCTCTGCTGCAGCAGATCACATACTAGGTACGTGATCTGGCACTTCCGGGTAGGGGGCGTGTGCGGTGATTAAACACAGATGTCAATCAGTAGGTGCCGGCCAATGGATTACTGCCGGCACCCGCCAATTGTCTGGAATTTACACAGGACAGAGCTCTGTAAACAAGTAAAAGCACCACACACAGTACACCAAAACATTGGCTAGGCACACATTTTACCCTTTGATCGCCCTAGAACCCTTCCCAGCCAGTGTCATTAGCACTGATCACTTTTAGTGTCAGTGGTTCCAAAAAAGTGTCAAAAGTGTCAGTTAGTGTCTGAATGTCCACCACAATATCGCAGTACAGCTAAACTGCCATTGCTAGTAAAAAATAAATAAATAATAATGCCAGTATATTTCCCATAGTTTTTAGACACTAACTTTTGCGCAAACCAATCAATATACACTTAATGGGATTATTTTTTTACTTTTTTTATTGGATAGGTTTTATAGCAGAAAGTAAAAAATATGTTTGTTTTTTTTTCAAAATTGTCTGCCTTTTTATGTTTATAAAAAAATTTAAAAAAAAATGTAGTGGTGATCAAATACCAGCAAAAGAAATCTTTATTTGTGGAAAAAGGGGGACATTAATTATGTTTGGGTACAGTGTCGCACGACTGCACAATTGTCAGTTAAAGTAACACAGTAAAAAGTGGATTAGGAAGTTTAGTAGGGTGTTAGCTGGGCCACTAAGTATCCATAATTGATTAGAGAAAAAGGTTATATATTAAAAGATTTTATCCAAATTTTATTGATACATCTACTGTCTACATATACAAAAAGAAATTTACAAAAGGCACACAGAGCTAAGTGTGCCTTTTGTAAATGTCTTTTTTTTGTATATAGAGACAGTAGATGTATCAATAAAATTTGGATAAAAATCTTTTAATATATAACTTTTTTCTCAAATCAATTATGGATACTTAGCATGGCCCAGTTAACACCCTACTAAACCTCCTAATCCACTTTTAACTTATTTTTTCAAGGGTGGGCACTACTATTTTTGCACGCCCTAGGTGGCGTATCGGGCCTATTTGTACACATCCAGCTTAAAACTCTTTTTGTAAAGTAACAAAGTGCCGCGTCGCAAAAAATGGCCTGGTCATGAAGGGTAGTAAACCTTCCGGATCAAGAGGTTAAATAAAGAAAAGCTAATTTTTATTTATATTTTGAATTAAAAATAAAATTTTAAATTTAAATCAAGTTGAAATCTAGTCAAACATTAAAAACACAACTGAAATACATAAACCTTAAAGGCTACGTTCACCTTTTTTTTTTCTAAATTCCAGCT
>BLSH010489673.1:313555-324245 GCA_018402905.1 Glandirana rugosa
AAACAAATGGACGCTGCCATTACACCCGCGCGGTCGGCCACGAACGAGCGGTGCTCTATCTTTCAATGGCGGTGACCCGCCGAACACAGCGCTCCGGACGGTCGGTGCAGAGTCGAGCGGTCAGTGCAACAGTGCCGTACTGGAGGGAGTGGGAGGGGGGAGGGGGGGGAACGGAGGCTTAACCTCACAAGGGTACTACCCAAAATGTCCCTCTACTGAGCCCCCACCGGCCGGCTTACCACCAAAGCTGCCCAGACGCCCACTCTCCACGCCCTAAGGCGGCAGAGGAGTCCACTCACCAATCCTCGACGGGCGCAGCGGTAGCCACCGGAGCAGACCTACCATCCCCTAGGGGAGGCATGCTGCTGGCCAGGCCCTTGGACAGGCGTACCTAGTCACTGGGCTCTAGTGGGTTTTAGCCACTGGCCGCCCGCACGGAACGGGCTCTATGCGGGGGACACCCCGAAGGGCGGTCGCATAGTGTCGGCCGGACTGGGGAAAGATTTGGATTCGAGATATCCTCTATACCACCAGCCAGCTTCTTGATAGCAGTCTTCATCAGATGAATCTTCAGGAGACCGCAGATCCCAAAGGGAACCAGGTCTACTCCTTGCACTAGGCAAAAGAAAACTGATGTGCTATGCAGAGCAGGGGGATTATATGCTGAGGTGAGGACGGCCCCCTGGGAGGGGCCAACCTACGCTTTTGTTTGGTTTTGCCTAGTCTACTCCTAGTAGGATGAGCATAACCCCATGTGTCATAAGAAGGCTGCGTCTGTCAGTGAACGGAAGAGAAAGCCTCCTTATTGCCCCCCTTCGCAGTGGGCGACAAAAAAAAAATTCCCCCTTAGTATCTGCACAAAAATTCTTTTGGGCCATGAATCTCACACCTACAGGATTCACCTTGAGCCCATGGGAATTGCAAACCTGAATCTTATCACTCATTATTGAGGGGAGTAAGGTGGCAGATAAGCATTATTATTTGCATATCAGAGCCCCCATTGTATATCAAAAATGAGAGATGAAGGTATGGGGGTGGGGTGTCCCGCTGGCAACCCAACGCCAATATTGCTGTAGGCATGGACTATCTCGGCACTCAGGGATAACACAATTGTATATTAAAACAATTTATTTGAATCAATTACAAACATGACATATAATAAAATCACTTGTACAATATGGAACACAACCCCCAGTGGGGTTTACACAAGGTGCCTATAATGGTCCCTCAAAGGGGCACCAATGGCCCATCATTTGTAGGCTGTGAAATAGTCTCTGATGTTCTCGACCGGTTTTTCGGGAGTTCCGCTTCTTCAGGAGATTAATCATCAAAACACAGCTAGGGTATTAACAAACCCACAATGGTTGTAGCCAACTTGGGGGCCAGAAACACACCCACATGGGGCTATCCCCCCATGGCAGACATGGAGGACAAATGGAGCAGAGTAACTCCAATTGTAGGTGCGGCAATTGTAGTTTCCCCAGAGACACTGTTCAGAGCAAATTTAAATATAACCAGATCCAGGGTACTTAGAGGGAGAAGATATACTGGATTCCAGAGCCAGCTGATAGGACACAGCGCGTATATCAAATCACGGGACACAACATGCTCTGTCTCTGGGGGACACCCCACCCCCATACCTTCATCTCTCATTTTTGATCTTCTAGGATGATGGCACTCACTATACCTAGTATTATCTCATTGGGGCTCAATACCCAAAATTAACCATTGTATATCAAGGTAAAGTGTAGACGAACAAAAAACTGCTCTAAAGCCGGTCACACGTGGACCAAATGTCAGGAGACAACAACCGGTTAAAAAAAACAGCCAACACTCCACCGGGGGAAAATCAGTTCGTCCGGCTTCTGTTGGACATGCATGCTGGAAAACCAGCATCCGACCAACTCCCGATCAGGGATCTCCGCCAATTGCAGAGAGCGCTAACTGGAGTGTCCTGACCACCCCCCCCCCCCCCCGTCATAACACAACACCTCAGCGGAGAACGCTGAACTAACCTTGCATGGTACAGGTCAACTCGCGGGGTTGAATGAAAAAAAAAAAAAAAAGTAATAGTGTGTACCTGGCTTAATGCTCCAATTGCTGATATCAGCCAACATGGCATGTAATGCACTGGTGCGATCATATAAAACAGCCTGCCAAGTTACAATATGCTACAGAAAAATGGCAACTGGTACTGGCACAGTATTGTAGTTCAAATTAATAGCCAAGGAGATTCAGCAATGTCCTTTTCCCAAATTCTATCCAAACCCATCTCTGACTAAGCTCTATTATACTGGTGCAAGAATGTGTAATATAATGTAAGTTACAAGGTACTTTATGTTTTTGTACTATGAAAGTGACAGCTTAGTTTTGTCATACTTCATGCCATCGGCTTTTTATGTAAATGAAGAAGAGGGACAGGAGTCAAACATTACAAACGTAGACATTTCTGGGACAAACAGCTTACAAGTGATGAACGAGAAAATCAGACAAGTTTAATTCAGAATGACAGATCCAAATCTGGTGCACCAGTGTAGGTTCCATCTGTATTAATATGTTCCTTCCCAGCAGAACATGCAAGTATCTTAGGATGCTTGTCTGCAAATTTACTCCTGGACCTGACTAGCTGTCAATAATAATGACTTTTTACTACTGTATGCTTGAGTCATTGAACGTACAAAGCCATTGCTTTTTTATTAAAAGAGTACAAAGTGCATTAAAGCTAAACTGCAGGAATACAGCAATAAAAATATATGAAAGTGGGTTACCCAACAAACAATATATTATTTCTATCCAATTCCATAATTTACTCTCAAATAGCAGTCAGGTGGATCAAACCACTTACAGGTAAAGCAGACCTTCACTCCCTGGAATGATTTAAAGTGTTACTAAACCCAGGACCCTGCATTCACTATATCTGGTCTCCCACAGTACAGTGTTCAGCCAAGCACTGGCTAAAGCTTGTAGGAGGAGTTTTCTGATTGTCCTATGAGAATGCAAGACCCCTGACCCTCTGTCTGGAGAGTGCTGATTGGACCTGTGCTGATCACATGCACCCTCCCAAGAACAAAAAAAACCTCTCCAGCAATACACACCAAACTGAGCAGCCTGACTCCATAGACTGTGTTATCAAGAAATTATTAGGCGATAGTGGAAGGAGGGGAGGATCAAAGAAGACAGGATCAAACAGCCTTTTTACACAATGCAGAAGATTAACCCCTTAGGTTCCACAGTGAGTATAACAAGCATGGTTTACTGCATGCACAGACTGATTTTACAGTTTTGGGTTTAGTAGCACTTTAAGGTCCCTGCTCTGCTCACTCTCCCTTTATTTTTTGCTGGCCTCCTCTCCCACTATTCTTGCCTAAGCAAGAATGACCTGTTCCTGTTCCATAGGCTACAAGATTAGGGACTCACAGTGGGGTACACAGTGGGCTGACTGCCTGAACCCAAAGGAGGCAGCCATCTCATGATGGCAGAGGAGCACCAAGATGGTGCCACAGAAACCAGGTTGTGACACCTGATCGGCAGATCACAGCAGGACAACACTGGAGCTGCTGGGCAGATGAGTATGTGTATCAAGGACAATGTTGCACACCAGATAAGATGGGGTTAAAAAAAAAAAAAAAAGGTGAGAATGTGAAGTTTCTCTTTGAATCCCAAGTGCAGCCAAAATATAAAATCATATATATTTTTTTTTTATCTCATTGACCCCAGATGTCTCCATAAAGAGGACCTGTCATGCCTTATTCTTCTTACAAAGGATGTTTGCATTTCTTGTAATACGAATAAAAGCGATAAAAAAAAATTAACGGGACAGTAAAAATAAAATACATTTTTTTTGGATTGAGGGGTTTTTTTTTTTTAATTCATTACAGTGTATTTTTTCCCAAAATATTGAGTTTGAAAAATTGCTGCGCTGTTGCGTGTGGCATAATAAATTGCAATGATCACCATTTTATTCGCTAGGGTCTCTGCTAAAAAAAATCTAAATATAAATGTTTGGGGGTTCTGAGTAAATTTCTAGCAAAAACATGTTTACATGTAGGAGAAGAATGCCAGAATTGGCCAGGTATGGAAGTGGATAAAATTCAAAAACACACATTGCAAAAATAATTCCTAATAATTAAAGATTCTGATAGGTTTGGTTGAAAACAGTTTTTTTTTTTTTTTTTAATGGTGCTCTGGCACAAGTAGTCAATGGAACAAATCATATAGACTTTGACACAGTCATACAAAACAGAAGGTAGAAGTATCCATGGAATATTTAGTTAGATGCTGCCAGACCAGACAGGATAACTACGTATAAGTATGTTGTTAAAGAGGAACTGCATCCGTGTTTTTTTTTTGTTTTTTTTTATCTCGCATTTCCTTTTTCACTGGTTTATCCCCAAAACAATGTACTTACACACCCAGTGAATCTAGCAGTGTTCTACAAGTGATCCACGGCTGTCATCTTATGTTGCGCCATTGGGATTCAGCTGCACCAAAGGGGGCGGCTGCAACAACCAGGAAAAAGCATTGGGCCCCCTTGATTTGCTGCCTAGGCAAGAAATCCGGAATTTCGGGGCAACTGGGCAGAAAAGAGGTATTTATAAAGTAAATAGTGTCTGAAAGGAGGGGGGGACGGACAATTGTTAAAGTAGAACTAAAGGCATTTTTTTTAGTTTTGGATAGAGTGGAGAGGGATTAGAACACCTGACGATTTTTTCACTGTGTCCCAGTTACGGAGATTCACCCTCTATTTGTCCTGTTTACCATTATCATTGAAAGTGAAAGCAAAAGAAAATCCCAAATCTTGGGTTGTCCCCAGAAAAGTAATATAGGGGGGAATCGTCCAATGAGGACACTAGTTCTGGTGACCTGGGGGTCCCCTAAAGATTCCCCTTAATTTGCAGGGATTTCCTATCATTTCCGGCTTGACTATGGGACAGGAAGTGAAGGGAAATCTCCCCAACAGGACAAAGATGGCAAAAATAAACCATACAGGGGTTATAAACCTCCCTTACTCTGTCCAAAATGAAAAAAAAAAAAAAAGTTTTGCCTATAGTTCTACTTTAAGTCTTGTTGTTAAATCTTAATATACGAGGCCAGGCTGCAGTCTCCAATAATAGGAGACAAAGAGACCCATGCAAGGCAAAGTAAAATGGTCACTTAAAACTAATTAAACTCAAAATTAAAAAATGCTGACAGGAAGGTTTTCATGACAGAAGAGACCATATTGGCTGTTCTGTCATAAACCCTTTTTTCTGTCTTTCAATGGTAATGTACACCAAGCCTCGCAGGCACACCTCAGCATGTGTATACTATACACCACTGCTCTGTGCCATGATGATCTCAAATCCAGAGCAAACCCAGAAGGAAGACGGCAATGCCCCCGATTAGCAGAAGCACATACAGCGCACTGCTGCAGGGCATCATTTGACAGGCAAGTCTACCATAATGTGTATGCTGTTCATACTAGCACATTATGGCATAAACCTCTTGGGGGCCCATCATTTACTTACCTAAGTGGATGCAGCAGTAACAATGCTGCATCTGCCCCCCTCCAGCTCTATGGTTGAGAACAGAGTGGTCAAACACCACTGATTGCTTGATTCTCAGAGCTGGTGACTGTCAGTCATTGGCTCTCTGCTCTGACCTCCTCCCCACACTCACTGGAGAGCTGGGCGGTGCAGGGGGCAGCAGCGGCCGTCTTAGGCTCTCTGTGACTTGCTGAGAGGCTGGGCCAGGTGCCGGTCCAGGCATGTGGGTGGATCCCAACTATATGATCACAATCTTCATCAAGCCTGGACCGGCTCTGTGACGTCAGCTGACAGCAGCGTTCAGCCCGCTGCCGGTTGAAAATGGGCAAAACGATCTGCGCTCCTGTGATCCACAGGAGAAGTACAGCCAAACAAGCTTTGGCTGTGCTCCTCCTTTAAAAAAAGAAATATAGCGGAGTTTCATTTTTGTTTTAACTACCTTTCCCTAACAGTACACCACCCCACCCCCTGCACTGCTTAATTCCAACTCTAGGTCTGGAAGAAAAAGCTCTGCATGAGCTCCAACCTGACTTGCTGGAGCTTGCACAGAGCTATGGACTCCTTTGGCAGAATCGTATGACAGGACTGGGCCAATCACAAGGCACCTAGTGCTGTCACATGGAATAAGGGGAAGGAGTCACCTGTTCACTCATATCCCAAAAAGCTGCAGAATTCACTTTGCTCCCAGCAGCTGAATGGAGTGGAGGAGGAGCAAATAGAGGTAAGCATTGTACTGCAGGGAAAGGGGGTGTTAAAGCGGAGTTCCACCCAGAAATTCTTTTTTTGGCATCCACTCTTAATACTAAATAGATGTAACCTTTTGTTTCCTTACTTTCAAACCGCCTAGTAATTACATGTATTTTTTCCTCACAATTTATTTTCTCTCACTGCTGGACTTTTCCATTTTAGGTGAGGGCATCTGAAGCCCATCCGTAGTCTCCTGGCATCTCTTCCTGAAAGAAGTGCATGGTGGGTAACCATCATGCACTCCTTGATCTCAGTTCGCCTTAAATCGCGTCATTTCCTGTCTGGAAAAAACATGATTTTACAGTACAGGGAAGCCCACTGACTCCTGGGAAATGATGAGTCACATCTCCCAGGAGGCCAGGGGAAGCAGGAAGTGAGGAGAAGAGCCTCGGACCTAAAAGGGGCAGATTAGAGAGACCACCTAGCAACAAGCGACTTAGGGCGAGTATAAAATAGGATTTTTTGACTTACCGTAAAATCCATTCCTCTGAGTTCATTGACAGACGCAGACTCTTATTCATGACACGTGGGTTTATGCATATTTTACCAGGAGTAGACTAGGCAGAACGAAGTTCAGAAAAGCAAAGCTGGCCCCTCCCAGGGGGCCGTCCTCACTCAGCATATAACCCCTCAGCCCTGCATAGCATATCAGTTCGTAACAAGCCGTACAAACACAACACAGAGGGTGGGTGCTGCGTCTGTCAATGAACTCAGAGGAAAGGATTTTATGGTAAGTCAAAAAATCCTATTTTCTCTTACGTACATTGACAGACGCAGCCTCTTATTCAAGACACGTGGGGACGTCCCAAAGCAGTATCAAACAAGGGGGTGGGTACCCAACAGAATGATCTCGGGAGGCGCCAGCCGTGCCTATACCGCCTCCTGCAAAACTTTGCAGCCAAAAGCAGGGAACCGCAGATCCCAGCAGGGAACCAGGTCTAATTCCTTGCCCTAGGCAGAAGAAAGCTGATATGCTATGCAGGGCTGAGGGGTTATATGCCGAGTAAGGACGGCCCCCTGGGAGGGGCCAGATTTGCTTTTCTGAACTTCGTTCTGCCTAGTCTACTCCTGGTAAAAGGTGCATAAACCCACGTGTCATGAATAAGAGGCTGTGTCTGTCAATGAACGCAAGAGAAAAAAAAAAATTCCTTCAAAAGGTAAGTCTATATAGGCAAAGGACTTGAATGATGTAAAAAAAAATTCTGGGTAGAACTCCGCTTTAACTGACCCCTTTCCTTTGCTCTGCATGCAAAAAAGCTATTGGCCACACAAACCCCTACCTTCCAAAGCCTGTGCACTAGATACGGCCAAAAGCTTTGAGAATTACACAAATATTAATTTTCACAAAGTCTGCTGCTTCAGTGTTTTTAGATCTTTTTGTCAGATGTTACTAGAATTACAAGCATTTCATAAGTGCCAAAGGCTTTTATTGACACTTATATGAAGTTTGTGCAGAGTCAATATTTGCAGTGTTGTCCCTTCTTTTTCAAGACCTCTGGGCCACATCCTGACTGATGGCAGCCCATTCTTGCATAATCAATGCTTGGAATTTGTCAGAATTTGTGGGGGGGGGGGGGGGGTTTTGTTCACCCGCCTCTTGAGGATTGACCACAAGTTCTCAATGGGATTAAGGTCTGGGGAGTTAACTGGCCATGAACCCAAAATTTTGAGGTTTTGTTCCCCAAGCCACTTAGCTATCACTTTTGCCTTATGACAAGGCGCTCCATCATGCTGGAAAAGGCATTGTTCTTCACCAAGCTGTTCTTGGATGGTTGGGAGAAGTTGCTCTCGGAGGATGTTTTTGTACCATTCTTTATTCATGGCTGTGTTCTTAGGCAAAATTGCAAGTGAGCCCACTTCATTGGCTGAGAAGCAACCCCACACATGAATGGTCTCAGGATACATGACGCAGGACTGATGGTAGCACTCACCTTTTCTTCTCCAGTTTTTTTCCGGATGCCCCAAAAGGGGATTCATCAGAGAAAATGACTTTACCCCAGTCCTCAGCAGTCCAATCCCTGTACCTTTTGCAGACTATCAGTCTGTCCCTGACGTTTTTCCTGGAGAGAAGTGGCTTCTTTGCTGCCCTCCTCACTGTGTGTGCCAATGTACTCGCACCAGCCTGCTGCCATTCCTGAGCAAGTTCTGCACTGGTGGTGCCCCGATCCCACAGCTGAATCAACTGTAGAAGATGGCCCTGGCGCTTGCTGGACTTTCTTGGGTGCCCTGAAGCCTTCTTCACAAATGCAGTGGAAGTGTTTTTTATGGGAATAGCTTCATTTGCATGGCAAAGAGGGACTTTGCAATTAATTGCAATTCATCTGATCACTCTTCATAACATTCTGGAGTATATGCAAATTACCATCATAAAAACGAAGGCAGCAGAATGTGAAAATGAATTCTCAAAACTTTTGGCCACAGCTGTATAATAAAAGAAACCTGAACTGAAGGCTGTCATTTCTGAACACATTTTGCAAATGCTAGTTTACTGGCAGCTTTAATACTCTGAGTCTAAAACTTAGAACAAGTATGCAGCCAGTGAAGTAAGAACACTTAATCAGCATATTTGTTGCAAGTACGTAAAAAAGAAACCATTGAAACCACATGGTTTTAGGGTACCTAGTATTTTGCAGAAACAGGCAGGTCATGGTTGCCTAATTTATTTCTCTGAGCACAGATTTCCTTTAAGTCTGTTCCTATAATGTGGTGCAATAACCAAACCACTAGGTTTAGCCTTCAAATAAAATTGTCCAACCATTTTTCTATACCTTTTATACGCCACACTGAAAAATCTCCAAACATGCCACTTGATCTAGATTTTGTTCAGCCTCCTCTCCGCATGTCTAGACACAACAGCAATCAGGAAACACAAATTCTCTGCCTTGCTCCGGCCATTCATTTGTAACCATTGCTTCGTGATTAGCTGGCATTATTCTGCCTAATTTACACAGCCAGTGAAACTTCAGAGCTGCAGCAAACACGCCACCAAACAGGTCTTCAAAAGGGCCAGTATGAGATCATGGTTTTGTCTGTCTGCCTCCCGGCATCCCTCTGCCACCTCCTCCCAATTGTCCTTGTTGGAGCACCATGCAGGGCTCAGATCTCGTCTGCTCTTCTGAGATTACACCAGCATTCTACATCAGAACAGCTGGACGGAGGGACATCATCAATAGGCCTAGACGGGCCCAGTCCTGTGGTTTGAAGGAAACGGCTTCATAAAAGAGCTACAGGACAAACAAGACTAGCTGCTTCCTTGTGTAGTCATTATATTTCTGGAAGCAGAAAAGCTTATGATCTATAGCAGTTTTTAATATCTAGGATGTTATCAGCATGGCGTCTCTATGTTGTCACCGTGTTTGTGTGCGTTTCTACTAGGTACCCCTAGTTTCTTTAATAATACAAAATTGTTGACCTGTACGGCTCAACTGCCTACCAGCACAGGAAAGACCCAAGTCTATGCCCTGTAACTCCAAATATCTGTATGTGAGTTCAGATTGTCTATGCATGTGCATGAAAGACACAGCAGACTGTGAGATATCAGACATACCAGTACTGAACAATGCTTCAAGGGACTCTGCAGGTTCTGGAGTTGGAAAAAAAATCTGTACTAAAGTTTCTAAACTGGCAAGAAAAGTGAAAGGCAGGCACCAACCAATGTCCATCATATCTTTACGTAGCCAGCCATACACGAGTCGAATCTCAGCCAGTTCAGCAGAACCGGCCGAGATTTGAACCGTCAATGGGCAAGCTGAATGTACAAAGTTGATCGATCGATCCTGCCAAATTCTGTTGCGCTTGTCGCTAACAGCTGCTATAGCCACTATAGATAATCACGTCTTCCCCAGGCAGGGACTGCTCAGCAGGAGGGAAATCCCTCCCAGCACTGTCTGCAATGATGGGGGAATCATGAAATGCTTTCTTGCAATTCTTGGTTGCAGGAAAGAAATTCACACAGTACAGTTGTGTTCAAAATTATTCAACCCCCAATGCTGTAAATGGTTTTAGGGAATTTAGTGTACATTTGTAATTGTATTCTGAATGAAATCCTACAAGGACTTCTTAAATGATGACATAATGTTTTGATTAACTACAGTAAAATCAACGTATACCAAGAAATTCTTCAGGAACATCCTAAAGTAAGTCTTATGTTAATGTTTACATGTGATTTAAGGGATTTTGGTAAATGTCGTAACCCCCAACTTATTAAAACTTGTGTTGACATGACACACTTAAAGAAAGGACGTTGGTTCTTAACGTTCTTTCGTAAAGTACTAAGGGGGTAGTAACGTCTGTCACGACCCTCCCTAAAGGGAGGACGACTCGTCAGGGACGGACCCCTTCTGCACTAATAGATATCACCGATATCGTCGACAATCGCTGTTCGCGTTGTCTTAAACCGTCCTAGCTAGCTAGTTGAA
>BLSH010489673.1:327249-342061 GCA_018402905.1 Glandirana rugosa
CGCTATTACTAGTAAAAAATAAAAAAAAATAAAAACCCCAGAAATGAATTCTCACCATCCGTAAACGCGGCCACTTTTGCGCAAACCAATCAATAAACGCTGATTGCAATTTTTTTTATCGCAAATATGAGGAATTATATAATTCGGCCAAAAACGGTGAAAAAAAATGTTTTTTTATATTTTTTTTTTGGATTTGAATTTTAGCAAAAAGTAAGAAATTTGGGTTTTTTTGCAAAATGGTCGCTCTTCTTTTGTTTATAGCGGCGATAAGAAATGACGCAGAGGCGATCAAATACCACCAAAAGAAAGCTCTATTTGTGGGGAAAAAAGGACGCAAATTTTGTTTGGGTACAACGTCGCACGACCGCGCAATTGTCAGTCAAAGCGACGCAGCGCCGAATCGCAAAAAGTGCTCTGGTCCTAAAGCTGCAAAACCTTCCGGTTGGTAAGTGGTTAAAACAGCGATCCAGCGGCTATTTAGCTGCTCCGAATGCTATTAAGGCTCTAAAAAAAACACCATCAGGATGATGTCTGCAGCTGGAGGCATCATCCCGGTACAACCACTTGAAGACCAGTGTAACAACCAGATACGGGACTGGTCGGCAAGTGGTTAAAATAGAACACTGCCCAAAAACGTCCCCGGCTTATTACCTCTCCCTGGTGACAGAATACTTAACACATTCCCCTACCTGAAGCCCATCACCTAATACAACCCCTAATATTAAACCGTTAAGGGATTTTACCTGCTCTGTGTAATGGTTTTGCACAGAGTAGCCCAGATAATCCTCTTTTTGGGTCCCCTGCCTGGCTCCTTTTCCCCCTGCCGAGCGCCCACCATAGCAAGCCGCTTGCTATGGGGCACTCATGCAGGCCCACTCCCGAGCTGCGGTCTGTGTGTCCATTGACACACAGAGCTCAGCTTGGCCCCAACCTCTGCTTCCCCCTCATTGGCTGACTCTCTTGCGTCAATACCTTAATTACAGAAAACTAATGCAGATAAGGACTTCTTACTTTGCTTTTTATATGCTTGTTACTTGTCTGACCCAAAATGCTGAAGCCAAAAGGATCAACATTGCAGCCAGGCAACTCAAAGTTTCAAGAGGATGGGAGCAATGGTGGCCCCACGATCTTAGAAAATACAGTCAGCTAAACCCTAACATATAGCCAAACCAATAACGAATTAACACCAAACATATAATTTAACCCCATACCTGTAAACCCCAACTTTAAAGCTTACCAATCATTAGATGTAGTGGCTGCATTACTTTTCTTTTAGACTTTTTTTTTTCCTTTATTACCTGGTAACCTGGTCAGTAACACTTCCTGTATTAGCGTGCCACCACTCTGGATGAAGGAGCACAGAAGGCACCGCAGACAGTAGCATTTTCAATCGGGGGGGGTGTTAAATGTACTATTAGATTTATATACACTAACAAACTGAAGCTGAACTCCAGCTCACACTTTATAGTTAGTTACAGCAAACAGTTTTTTTGGGGATCAAGCTTTTAGATGAATAAAGGCAGATTATTGTAAGCACCCATGCTAATGTTAAATTGTTTTTCTCATTCCTGTATCTGATACATCAGGAAAAAAAAATGTGTTCTTTTGAAAAACAACAGACTTACTGGCCATTTCATCAGATGAAAATAGAAGAAAGAAAGCCTAAAAAAGAGAATACAGCCATCACAACTAAGAACTGGTAAGCTGCAATATAATAAAAGGTTTGTTTTAAGGTTTAATACAGCTTTATGCATAAGTCAGCATTGAAATAAAAAAAATGCCACAATACAACTAACACGACACTGCAGGCCATGCAGCCCCCTGCACTCTGAAGCCAGGGCGATCTTAGAAACCTATGGAGCTTGACTTTCCCTTTAATTGGAGCCACCCACCAACGACGTCACACAGAAATCCCGTGCCTACCCACTAGAACTGCCATGTGACATAAAATATTGCAACAACCGCCATCTTATTCTCTAGGGTCTCTGCTAAAAAAAAATCTATATAAATGTTTGGGGGTTCCAAGTCATTTTCTCGCAGAAAATACTGGATTTTTACTTGTAAGCAGCAAATGTCAGATAAGATTTAGTCTTTAACCACTTACCAACCGGAAGGTTTTCCAGCTTTAGGACCAGAGCACTTTTTGCGATTCGGCACTGCGTCGCTTTAACTGACAATTGCGCGGTCGTGCGACATTGTACCCAAACAAAATTTGTGTCCTTTTTTTCCCACAAATAGAGCTTTCTTTTGGTGGTATTTGATCGCCTCTGCGTCATTTCTGATCGCCGCTATAAACAAAAGAGGAGCGACCATTTTGCAAAAAAACCCAAATTTCTTACTTTTTGCTAAAATTCAAATACAAAAAAAAAAAAAAATATATAAAAAAACCTTTTTTTTTCACAGTTTTTGGCCGATTTATATTCTTCCTCATATTTGTGATAAAAAAAAAAAAAAATCGGTGTTTGATTGGTTTGCGCAAAAATGGTCGCGTTTACGGATGGTGAGAATTAATTTCTGGGGTTTTTATTTTTTATTTTTTACTAGTAATGGCAGCGATCTGTGATTTTTAGCGGTACTGCGATATTGGGCCGGACATGTCAGACATTTTTGACACTTTTTTGGGACCAATGACATTTATACAGCGATCAGAAATTTAAATGTCCACTGATTACTGTATAAATGTCATTGGCAGTGAAGGGGTTAACCGGGGGGGGAGCTAGGGGTTAACTGTGTTCCCTGGGTGTGTTCTTACTGTGGGGGGGTTGGGCTACAATGGGCATGAGAGATCTAACTGATCCCAGTGACAGGGATCAGTAGATCTTCCATGCCCCTGCTAACAGAGCGGGGAACCGCCGTGTTTACATCGGCGGTTCCCCATTCTTTCCCTGCGGCCGCTCATCGTGGCTCGCCGGCAGACATCGGGTCCGCCCGAGCCGCGGGCACACTCCTCAGGAGTGCGGCGCGCGCCCCCTAGTGGCTGACTGCAGATCGCCGTCTTTTTACGGCGATTCGCGCTCAGCATCCCAACTGCCGTCGTGAAAACACGGCGCGCGGTCAGGAGCTGGTTAAATGATTAAACCAAAATCTTCTATAAACGGGAGTTCAACCCATCATTTTAAACAGATTATCTTTTTACTTCTTTTATCAACTAGACTTGGCTCTGCCCAGACTCAAGTCGCTCCGACTTTAGAGAAAGATTCCTGGGGAGACTTCAGGCGACTTGCATTGACTTCTATTACAGTCAAGTTGCGCTGAGTCACCCCGCAAGTTGGACTCCATTAACTGCACTGAAGAACGCGGGGGGTGAATCGAGATCGTGATTTTAATACGATCAATCAAGCAGCTCTACTACTCACTGAAGAAACCCAAGCCTCTCTTCAGCATCAGTTTTGCTATGGTACAGCTTGCAAGAGGACGTAACGCCACCCAAGCATAGTAAAGAGCAGATAGTGCAATAGTCTTGACATCCTTCATTGCCGTAGACTCCTAAATGAGCTGCAAAATACATTTGGAAAGAAATCCTCTATCCAAGTTATTTGATGGATCTGACCAAAATGGAAATACTAGTTTTTAAGGTAAACTTCTATATGGGAAAATGTAAATTGAAAACTTAACTTCTGCATTAATACTATATAAATCAAATACAGTCGACCCCCGCAAATTTGCGGTTCAGAGTTTGCGACCTCAGTCGTTCGCAGATTTTTCCCAGCCTAGCATTCTGGCATCATAACAACCTGTCAGCCTGACAAGTCACCCTCCATACAGTATTTTACAATGTAACCGTTCTAATCTGAGTGACTCAAGTCGCTCCGACTTAGAAAAAGGTTCCTGTACTACTTGGGGGCGACTTTGGAGCGGCTTGCATTGACTTCTATACAGAAGTCGTTTTGCAAGCCGCGCTGAAGTCTCGCTGCACGGGGCAGCTTCAGAGTCAGACAACTTTGAAGCTGCCTCTGTGTGAACTGCCACTTACAGTTTAATAACACATACAAAATTTGCAGATTTTCACAATTTGCGGGTGTTCAAAGAACATAACCCCCGCTAATTTCGGGGGTCCACTGTATATGCTTTACTGGTCTTATCAGGCTCTTGGTGTAATGGCACTAAAACAGTGCTAATGTGCATCTCTGTACAAAAAACAAAAGGACTGGCACATGGATGGCCCTAAAATTTGGAGCAATAAATATGCAAATCCCAACTCAATACAAGCTCCTCTCCCAAGATGGAAGTGGACTTTGTTTGCTCTGAATGAGGTCTACCATCCACCATAATGGAGGAGAGGGCACAGACCAAGTGTCTGAGGGCTTTAGGAAGTAAACCACCAACCGTATCAAAAAAGGGTCTGCCAACATCCCAGTACTCAGTTTGAAAAAAGTGTACTCCCCTGGTACAAAAACGGGACTTTTACCGGCAGTACATAAATGAAAATATTGTTTTGATAAAAACAAATTTATTGCTTGACAAAATATATAAAAGCATTACATGCATACATTATCAATAAAAGCACAATGTGGCATCAGAAAAACAGATCATAATCACAGTTCAAAATTGGCACCCTGTAGATATAGTGTAGAGCTGGTGTCTTCTTGAGCATGCGCCCAACATGTTGCCCTTCTTCAGGAGCGATCAAAGATGCCCAGGGTACGTGCTCATACACTGCAGAGTTGAGCACGTGCCACACCAGAAGAGCCACCGTCCAATCAAAAAACAAGGAAAGGGAGGATCCGGAAGGGACACCGAAAGAGGGGATCCACCCCCAATGTCAACCCTTAATGGACGGGAAGGTCAGCAGAACCACTACAAGGACCCCCCATACATACGGCCGAGACCGCAACAAGGGAAGGAGCCCCAAACCAAAGGTGACGATCCCAAGTAAAGAGAAGCAATATGTATATCGTGGAGAAGAGGTTCAAGGTTTCAGCCTTCACAGACGGAGACAGTGTCTGATGGCTTTAGGTACTGAAGAGCCTGCCATTTACATACTACTTCCTCTTCTACAGTAAAGAAAGCCATTAAAATTTGGTTGTATTTAGCTACTCCCAACAGCTCATGTCTTCGAAACAACTCCTAGCTTTTAATTACAAAAGAATTCTTTAAATATGAAAAAGTATTACCTCTCCTCAGGAGAATCGACGTGAAACGTTCTTTCTATAACTGTGGTCCACTGGAGACATCGGATGATGAATGTGTTTGGTTTTGGTCGTTCTGTCTTCATAAGTTGACATTCTATCACATGAGAAGTGGGAGGGGGGAAAAAAAAAGGGTCCTGAGCATCTTTAAACAATCATTTGTCTTTATTAAACTTAGCAAACAGGAACAACATCAGTGGCACAACAGTATCTTTGAAAGAAGCAGACAAATTTATGGATGATCACACTTTAAAAGCTTCAAGCAGTGCTGCAGCAAATTACGAGAGCCAGGCCTCATCCTCACCTGAAGAGATCATGCATTTTGTTACCTTACCAAAACCAGGCTAAATAAAAAGGACATAAGAGAACACTGCATTTCATATAGGGTTGGTTCCACCAATGAGCTGTGTTAAGACCCATACATGGCACCACTAAAGGCCCGTACACATATATAGGGCAGCACAGTAGTGTAGTGGATAGCACTTTCGCCTGGCAGCAAAATGGTCGCTGGTTCAAATCCCAACCACGACACTACCTGCCCAGAGTTTGCATGTTCTCCATGTGCCTGTGTGGGTTTCCTCCGGGTACTCCGGTTTCCTCCCACACCCAAAAAGACATGCTGGTAGGTTAATTGGATCCTGTCTAAAGTGGCCCTACTATGTGTATTTATGAATGTGAGTTAGGGACCTTAGATAGTTTACCTCTAGGGCAAGGACTGATGTGAATGTACAATGTATATGTAAAGCACTGCATGAATTGACGGCGCTATATATGTACCTGAAATAAATAAGTGTTCTAATTTTCACAGTAGTTGTACAGGGCCCTTTGGCGACGGCTCACCACTGTAGAGGAGCTTGTTGTTGTCCTCTGAGTCAGTGGTCTCCAAACTGCTGCCCTTTGCTTGCTTTTATCTGGCCCTTGGGCCAGTATTTTATCCACTGAAACCAACAATGGACCATAATTCCCCTCTCCACTCACTGTGAATGAAGGGGCAGAATTCCTCCCACTGACACCAAAGACGGGGCGTTGTTTTTGTCAAACTGACACTGGGACCTTTTCTACTCCAAATGCCCACAGTCCAGCCCCCCCTAAAGTCTGAAGGACAGTAAACTGGTCCCTTGTTTAGAAAGTTTGGAGCCCCCTGCTTTAAGTGATCCACTTCTATAAATGAGGCTAAAATGTCTTACTACAGCCTCCTACTTTTTCCTTGCTACTGTGCTAGAAATACAAATGTGATGGAACTCTGTGTGCTGTCTAAGCAACATGCCCACCTACCCCAGAAAGCAGTCATTCATACAAGTAACTCAGGCAATGCAGTCCATAAACTTGGAAACTCAACTATGCCACCCTTCTGAGTTTATCTAAATGGTGAGAGAAGGAACTTGAGGGAGCAGAGGCGGGGTGGCTGATCCAAGAGTCTTAACGGATTTGACTGTCCTAGCCCCACTAAAGTGCCCAACTAGCGTAAAATACATCAAAAGGGAGGCAACGCTGGTCCAGGTGATATTAATCCAATGGATGGAATGGGCTGGGTGCTAGCTCCGGCTCAGGACCAACAGGACATAAGATCAATGTCCAATCCAGACATATCCATTGGGCGGCACAGTGGTGTAGTGGGTAGCACTTTCGCCTGGCAACAAAAGGGTCGCGGGTTCGAACCCCAACCACGACACTACCTGCCTGGAGTTTGCATGTTCTCCCTTTGCCTGCGTGGGTTTCCTCCGGGTACTCCGGTTTCCTCCCACTCTCCAAAGACATGCTGGTAGGTTAATTGGCTCCTGGCTAAATTGGCCCTACTATGTGTATGTATGAATGTGAGTTAGGGACCTTAGATTGTAAGCTCCTTGAGGGTAGGGACTGATGTGAATGTACAATATATATGTAAAGCGCTGCGTAAATTTAGGGCGCTATACAAGTACCTGAAATAATAATAATATCAGGCAACTCTCACCTTATGTCTATGAGCTCTGTTAAAGGCCCATTCATACCATACCACACTGCACCACTACAACACACTTTCATGCATTGAGATGGCCTGCATTAGGCAGCCCGTTCCAAATGAATTGGTTACATTGCACCTCATGCATGAAAATCTGATGCTTACTGCATTTTTTGTTGCAGCAAGCCACAATGCATATTGTTACAGCATAGGTGCATTGGGTACCATTCCAAATAAAGCCTAGTCCTTAGGATCCGTTTATATGTGAATTTTAGGTGCAGTGCAATAAAAGATACATCTTAAAAATACAGCTTGCTGCAACTTTGATGTGCTTTCATGAAAATAAACGTAATAAAGAGTTCCATGGCAGCAGGCCTAAAATGCAATGTATCTAAAAAGGCACCAGGCAGATATGGACTGCCCATTAAACAGGCTATTGGGGCTTTCAGCAAGTCATTTAGTGAAGTCCCACAATAGAGACGGAGAGAGACTTCTAGAGATACACACTCCAGCCTTCTAATTCTAGTAACAATTAGATCAGGCAACAGGCTGTCACCCAAAGAGGAGTGCAGGAGGGTGGCTGAGAGTCGGGGGGGGGGATTAGAGGTGGGTGTCTGAGTGTGGCCGGATATCTATCACTCAAATCATCCCTTGCTCAGCATCACTCAGGAAGACAGAAAAGCTGATAATGGCGAAACGCTTGTACAATTTACCTTTTATTCTGTAAAATCAAAACCACATATTATCGAGTAAAAATCAATGGCTGGCTGCACAAGTTACTGGACAGAACAAGCTAGCAACTATACTGAAGGGGGTGTATTGATGTGTAGTATGAATCCTCACTGTGCAGGACCATCTCACAGCAAGGATCAAAATGCTGTATGCCATAAGGTGCATATAAGCTTTGCAACTGTCAGCCAATACATACTGAATGCATAGGAAGCAGTGACAGGAACAATATATTATTATGTAGTAGATGGTACATACACTATATTGTCAAAAGTATTGAGACGCTTGCCTTTACACACACAATAACTTTAATGGCATCCCAGTCTTAGCCCGTATGGTTCAATATTTAGTTGGCCCACCCTTTGCAGCGATAGCAGCTTCAACTCTTCTGGGAAGGCTGTCCACAAGGTTTAGGAGTGTCTATGGGAATATTTGACCATTCTTACAGAAGGACATTTGTGAGGTCAGGCACTGATGTTGGACAAGAAGGCCTGGCTCGCAGTCTCTGCTGTAATTCATCCCAGAGGTGTTCTATGGGGTTGAGGTAAGGACTATGTGCAGGCCAATCATGTTCCTCCACCCCAAACTTGTGGACCTTGCTTTGTGCACTGGTCCATATCATTTGGTGGAGGGGGGATTATGGTGTGGGGCTGTTTTTCAGGGGTTGGGCTTGGCCCCTTATTTCCAGTGAAGGGAACTCTTAGGCTCCTTTCACACGTGCGCCGTGATGAACTCCACTGCTCAGCGGGGATCCATCCGTTGAACCCTGCTGAGCCGGCAGATGACAGGTCCGTCTCTGCACTCTACGGGGGATTGCATGAAAACGAACCATCTGTTCGTTTCCATCCGTCTGTATTTAGTGGATCGGAGCGGATTGGATGTCAGCAGACATGTCACCACTGACATCCGTTGCTCCATAGATATACAGAGTGTGTCCTTTCAGGTCCGCCTGAAAAACTGACAGCCGTACCTGAACAGTCCATAAGTGTGAAAGAGCCCTTAAGACGTCAACATACCAAGACATTTTGGACAATTTCATGCTCCCAACTTTGTGGGAAAAGTTTGGGGATGGTCCCTTCCTGTTCCAACATAACTGCGCACCAGTGCAAAAAACAAGGTCCATAAAGACATGGCTGAGCGAGTTTAGGGTGGAGGAACTTGACTGGCCTGACCTCGAAAGAACACCTTTGGGATGAATTAGAGTGGAGACTGTGAGCCAGGCCTTCTTGTGCAATAATGTCAATTGCCATAGACACACTCCTAAACCTTCCCAGAAGAGTTGAAGCTGTTATAGCTGCAAAGGGTGGGCCAACTCAATATTGAACCCTATGGACTAAGACTGAGATGCCATTAAAGTTCATGTGCGTGTAAAGGCAGGTGTCCCAATAGTTTTGGCAATATATAGTGTATGTGTAGGAAGCAGTGACAGAGACAATATGCTGTTGAGCAGGAGATGGCATATATGTGTAGGAAGCAGTGACAGACACAATATGCTGTTGAGCAGAAGAGGACACGTGTAGGAGTCAGTGGCAGACATCAGTGACAGGGACAATAAGCTATTGAGCAGCAGATGGTACATATGTGTAGCAGGCAGTGACAGGGACAATAAGCTGTTGAGCAGGAGAGGATACATATGTGTAGGAGTGACAGGGACAATAAGCTATTGAGCTGGAGATGGTACATATGTGTAGGAGGCAGTGACAGACATCAGTGACAGGGACAATAAGCTGTTGAGCAGGAGAGGATACATATGTGTAGGAGTGACAGGGATAATATGCTATTGAGCAGGAGATGGTACATATGTGTAGGAGGCAGTGACAGACATCAGTGACAATATGCTGTTGAGCAGGAGAGGATACATATGTGTAGGAGGCAGTGACAGACATCAGTGACAGGGACAATATTCTGCTGATGTGGATGTTAAATATGGGGAATGAGTGTCGGAGCAATGTTGGGGACACAGTGTTGCTGATTTGCAAATGATATACGTACAGGAGAGCCGTGACATGGACACTGCACTACTAAGCAATGGAAGGTATACATGTATGGGAAGTTCTGACAGCAGCATGGAGACTGTGTTACTAAACAGCATGTGGTTCATATGTATAGGAATCGGTGAAAGCAGCAACAAGGCCAATATGCTAGTGAAAAAAGTGGGAAGTGATGGCGCTAGTGAATAATAAATTATAAATTGTGAGGATAATGAAAAAAGGTTGCTGCCCCTTTGGAATAGGTGTAAATCAACTTATAAACTCAATGTGCATAATGCAAAAGTACGTTGCAAACCTCAGTGAATCATAAACAAGTCTACTCAATCCAACATTGTTAATCAATAGAGATAATTAGGGTATCAAGATAAAATTCAGTCCATAAACAAAAATCAGTCCATAACTGAGCACCCAATCAGGTTTCCCATTGCATTAGAGGCTTGGCGTGCACGCTGAGGACAGAGGAGTAGCCCTTACCCTATGCGATTTATGCCTGGTGCCAGCTCGGCACAGGAAAATGTGAGTGCAATATAATTTTTGCCATATTGTTTTTACTTCCTTTTAATAAATACTACACCATGAGATTTTACCATACATCTCTTGTGGAGTCATTTCCACATCCCACAGCCCTGCATTGAGAACGCCATGCAATCTGGGGTTTGCATAAGGCGATCAATGACCCCCCCTATAACTAAGGGGTCATAGGGGTCTGGTGAGTGGCCATTTTTACTCTACAATCACGGGTGATGAAAAGAGGAAGGGTTAACAAATCACATACACATATATATATCTATACACATAAAATGTAGCCTGGTGTTGGGTCAGACTGCGTTTCTGGACTGTATATTACATTTTATCTATAAAAATGATTTTTGTTTATGGACTGAATTTTATCTTGATACCCGAATTATCTCTATTGATTAACAATGTTGGATTGAGTAGACTTGTTTATGATTCACTGTGGTTTGCGCCGTACCTTTGCATTATGCACATTGAAGGCCAATATGCTGCTGGTAGTTGTACATATGTATCAAGAGTGTAGATTTCAGTGAAAAGGACACAGTGTGCTTCCTACACAGAATGTGCCATCCGACTTTCTTATCCCCTTAGGCACCTTCATATACACAGAAGTGCTGACAGTCCCATGATAATGGCTGATCTACAAAAGCAATTTTTAACTCTTGCAAGTGAGCAATTTGATCGCTTGCTAGTTTGATGTTGTTGTCCAACAACAAAAGGATAAATTTGTGGAAGTCTAATACTGCCCATACCCGTAGAGAGTGGCCCAATTTCAATCAGTGTGTGGGCTTCCCTGCTCCACAGAAGCAGATTGTTAAATCGACTTGGCAAAAGGGACATTCTGGAAAATGTTGCAGCTGCTGATCAGAGCATTCTGACTGTGGTGGGTGCTGCTGCCAGAAAACAATGTCTTAGAGAGGAAGATTCCTCCATTCACCTTGTTTGTGTGGATGGAGGAATTCACTTTTTTTTCATTTATCCCAGTAGCTGAAATAGTGGGGCAGCTCTCTCTAAGCTCTTGAACTCAGCAGAGGTCATGTTCTTGCTGATGCTAGCCTTTATGTTTTTTTTTTCTATAAAACGGTCTGTAGTATCAACTACATACAGTATACAGCACTGTGTTACGGCAGCGGGACAAGGACTTCCTGTCTTGCTGCCGAAACAAATCGAGTCGGGAAGAGCGCCGCTAAGCCCTTCACAGGTAGCTTTGTATTTTCTAAAACAGTACAAGGCTTCCTCCGATTGGTGGAGGTGGATAGGTGATCGTCACCTCTGCCAACTTACAGGAAGGCTGTAGATTCATTTAGAACAGGGGTCTCCAAACTATGACCATCCCGTTCAGGAACTACAATTCCCATCATGCCTAGTCATGTCTGAGTGCCAGAGTTTTACAATGCCTCATGGGATGTGTATTTCCACAACAGCTGGAGGGCCGTAGCTTGGAGGTCACCGATTTAGAAAATACAAAGCTACCCATGAAGGACTTACCAGTGCTCAACTCAATTTTGTTCCAGGAGCAGGATAAACACTGCCGTTTACTGTATGTAGCTAATGCTATATACAGTTTATACTGCACGCACAGCAAACGCATTTGTTAGTGAAGGCTATAGTTTGGACGAGCATGGTCCAAACAAACTATCTTAACCACTTGACCTCCTTCATGACCAGGCCATTTTTTGCAATATGGCACTGTGTTACTTTAAATGGACAATTTAAAGTTGTGCGATGCTGTAATCAAACAAAACAAATTTTGGGGACCAATGACACTAATACAGTGATCAGTGCTAAAAAAAATATGTACTGTCACTGTATTAATGACACTGGCTGGGAAGGGGTTAACATCAGATGCGAATTGTGATTTAAAAAGCCAAAAATGTGGGAAATGAACCTTTAATAGCCATTTTAACCTGTGTGTGCCACCTTCTGTGTCTGTACAAAGGCCAAACATTCCAGGGTATGTAAACTTTTCATCAGTACCATTTGGGTAATTTCTGTTAGCATTATGATTTTAAAAGGAGCCAAAAAACTAATAATAAATGGCTTCAAGTGATCATGATCCATGGCTAATCAGTCATCACATGGCATGGTCATATTTTCAATATAAATGACAAAATTTCACAATTTCTGCCAGGGTATGCAAACTTTTGAGCACAACTGTATATGTAGGTTTCTAAATAGTTCTATGCAGTAGTTTGTCTGGAGTTCAGCTTTAATGATTTGAATTTCATAACTCACACTGTACAGTTTACCCAGCGCAGTCCAAGTGCGGTGAAATGAAAAGTTAAAATAAGCACATTCTTCAGCATACTTTTTCTGTAATGAAAAACACGTCCGCCTTGTAAACACATTCTTGAACCAGTTCAGAAATCTATTTGACACGCGCTCTCCAAGCAAATACATAACAGGACTGTTTCCTAGACTGTTCACGCGGCAGCCAAAAAAACAAGTGGGATAACATGGGATTCAGATTGTTAGCTGTCCCGCTGTGCTACGGAGTGTAGGCAGCATAAACAAAAGTAGGAAACTTAGCTGTGGATGTGGAGAAAGAAGAATAGGAGGAAAGCCAGAGGAAGGAGGTGATATCTGCACCAAAAAGCTTAACCCATTCCATCTAATAGAACTTTGCAGATTGCTGCTGGATTTTAAAACTGTAGGGTTGGGTAAGCAGCCATTGTTATCAAGCATGCTTGTATGAGAGGAAGATAGATGCAGTGCCAGGACAAGGGGTGGGCAAAATGGGGCGCAACGTGCATTGTAGGGAGGGATGTGCCGCAAGTTCCGAATAGAAGGCTGACAGGAGTAGTGACAGCGGCATCACTTCTTCTGTCAGACCAGAGCTGGAAGGAGAGGAGAGAGCCGGGAGGAGGTGCAGGCTGTGCTCTCTCTCCCCTCCTTATAAGCTCACACATAATTAGAGGGGGGGGCACACAATTTGGCATCTTTGCCCTGGGCACTGGATGAGCTTGTGCTGGCACTGGATATAGATGGCACTTCAAGGACGTATGTACATGGACGATGAGATATAGAGAAGGGAAAGCACCTCAAATGCCGCACACCATGAGAGCCCGATTGTCACATTAGTGAGAGCAGCCTTAGCCTGGCTCTGTCCAAGCCACACCCCTGTCACGTTTCGCCCGGCCATGATGGTGTGTGGCATTTGAGATTTCCCTTCTCTTTATTGCATATAATGAGCCAGGACAGGCTTCTTCCTCAGTCTGAACCCCCAGCATGAGTCACTGGACTTGGGATATACTGGAACCTGGATCGGCACCCCTAATCTTCTGAGCATGGACAATGAGAGACATAAAAATGGCTGGGAGTAAAAATCCAGGTGTTTTTCTGAGCCCAGGGAGCAGCAGGTGCCATGAATAACTTCAATGTAAGTGAATGCTTGTACGCAGCCATTTACCTTTCACATGCATGTGCAGATAAATGCCAATGCAGACAAGCATTGACGTTTACAGGAGTACAGCCACATACTAGTTTAGCAGGCTTCGACAGCCTCTATGGCTCCCCAGGCACAGGAAAATACTTTGATTTTTACACTCTGCATTTTTTTTTGCCCCTCTCTGCCTGGGTGCATTAGGCAAAAGGAATTATTAAAAAGACTTTAAATTAAAGGTATACTGCAGTTACATAATCAGTATTGTAAAGCGGAACTATAATGGTTTTCAAGTTTAAAGAAAAATTTTAACACTTTTGGGCTTTTTTTTGTAATTTATACAAAATCTTTAATTGTACAAATATGCATTTAACACAGTGTGTAGCCATGACACTGTCACATTACTGTTTAGCAGTAACATAGCAGAAGAGGCTTGCATTCAGACTGTCTCTCTCTAACTAAAGGTCTGTCACAGCAGATAGTGAGCAAGTAAAGTTATTGATAGAGCGCAAATGACCTGCATCCAAAGGGAGAAGGATTGTGGTAGCATAGGTTTAGAAGTCCACTTGACCGGCAATCTTAGGGAAGCTGTTAGTGAAGCAGACAGACGTATTTCTGGGAGCAGGAGACAAAAATACACAAGAAGCGCCTCTAAGTGCAGCCGCATAAACAGATTTATTAAAACACAAGTGGAGGTACTCACAAGGAAATGAAGCAAGGGAGCATTGCAGTGCAAGCCACTGCGGGCTGTACTCAGCAGATACGCCTGGCAGACCAGAAGTGGAGGAGATGGGCTGGATGCTTCACATGGCTCAGGAGTTGGGGAAACGTCAGCGCTTCCTGAGTCTCTCTGAGACTCGGGAGACCACTCTCTCTGAGACCACTTCTGGTCTGCCAGGCGTATCTGCTGAGTACAGCCCGCAGTGGCTTACACTGCAATGCTCCCTTGCTTCATTTCCTTGTAGACGACTCATGTCGGGCGTCACCGAACGTGACGTTACGAGGGAACGAAGTAAAGGAACACTCATGGAGGTGAACACAAAATTATTTAGACAAATACGCCGACGTGAATCTCCGCGAAGAACACATAAAAACAGAGGACGAGGGTCTTTATGCAGACAGACGA
>BLSH010489673.1:369727-385253 GCA_018402905.1 Glandirana rugosa
ACAATAAATATCATATCAGTGATATAATATCACTGTTCTGAAAACATCTGCAAACTGTGTGTGAAGAGCGAAACCATATGCCTGCTCTTCTCTATGCTGTATTTTCACACACAAATTGCAGATGTTTGAAGAGCAGGTGTATGGTTCCGCACCCGGTTTTAGGTAAAGTATTCTATTCTATTTCCAGATATGTGAAGAACATCTTTTCTAGAGAAAGAAAAGATGTTGTGTGTGAATAACAGATGTGCAATCATTAGCGGCAATAAGAAAAGTGACACAGACTAAAAAGAAGTTATTTTCACACTTCTTTTTAGTCTGTGTCACTTTTCTTATTGCCGCTAATGATTGCACATCTTCACACTGACTCCAGCTCAGCATCTTAAAAAGGTAGAAAAGTGAGAATCGGGATACCCACACCAGAGCCTGTCCCTACAAGTTCATTTTAACCACCCGACAACCAAATAACGCCATTATACGATGGCAAAGTGGCTCTCCTATGCTGGATCACGTACCTAATACACGTACCTAATACGTAATCCAGCACTTTCGGGTAGGGGGGCGGTGCGCTGGCTGTATGAAGATTAGACAGCACAAGCCGATCAGCAGGTGCCGGCCAATGGATCGGCAAGGAGGAAGACACGACAGAGCTCTGCATAGGTAAACAAGGCAGAGCTCCGTCCTGTCAGTGGGGATGTGGTAGATTTTGTTTCCCTGCAAAGCCGCGAATAAAAACCATTACATCCCTTAGTAAAAGTTACAGTAAACACAAACACTGGCTAGGCACACATTTAAACCTTTAATCGTCCTAGAGGTTAACCCCTTCCTAGCCAGTGTTAGTACAGCGCGAGTGCTTATTTTTAGCCCTGATCACTGTATTAGTGTCACTGGTTCCCACAAAGAGTCAAGTTAGCTGCCGCAAAATCACAGTCCCGCTATAAGATGCTGACTGCTGTCATTACTAGTATAAAAAAAAAAATTATATATATATTTTGTAGACGCTATAATGTAAACCAATCAATATACGCTAATTGTCATTTTTCTATTGGAGATGTTTTATAGCAGAAGTAAAAAAAAAATTTTCACTATCAGCGGGAAAAAAAAAAAAAAAAACAGTGGTACTCAAATACCACTAAAAGAAAGCTTTATTTGTGGGGAAAAAAAAAATCAATTTTGTGTACAGCGTTGCATGACCGTGCAATAGTTCGTTAAAATAACGCAATGGCAAAAAGCAAAATGGCCTGGTCATGAAGGGGTGGGGTTAAATCTTCCCGGAGGGCAAGTGGTTTTAAAACTCAGAATGGGCATAGAGAGGACATAGACCAGTCTGCCCAAGCTACCAGGACACCTGAAAATAGGTTAGCCCCTCTCTTTGTTTACCATTAATATTCACAGCTGTCTACCTATTTAAACGTCTGATCAATTAGGGAAATTCCATTGCCTCCTGCTTTACCCTCCCTTAAACCTACAAGGACAATTACTTGCAGAGATGCGGATAAGAAGGAGGCTGCACAGCAAGGATGATGGGTATCAGACCCGCTTACCGATTGGCCGGAGAGGAGGATCAGTGCTGCAACAGCAAATATTCATTCGTTGTTGCAACATACCTGGGTGGGCTCCAGACGCAATGCTCTACGCCCCGAGCCCACCCCATTTTGAAGCCTATTAGAGCCTCTGGCTCTAATCAGGGGCTTCAAAAAGACACATCCCCACAATTGTAATTCATGCATGAATAGGGGGTGGTGGTGGCAGGGATTGGGGGGGATTCGGCGGCAGGGATGGTGGGGGCGGCGGCAGGGATGGGGGGGGGGGCTCTGTCCACAATGTACGGGCCCCCCTGGGCAGTAAGATGCCATACCTTACCAATCACTTTGTCCAATAGGCATAGATTCATGGCCAGGGTAGAAACTCCATTATAGTGACAAGCATTACTCCCCTGCTGGAACATACACCTGTACCTCAATTTCCATGTTCTTAGTAAACTAGAGAGACCAGACTAGAGATATGGAAGCTACCACGGCCAAGTGGTTTTTGAGGGAAGTCTCCAGATTCCAGAATTTGCCAAAAAAACAACACAACAAATAATTGTTACATAAGCCTTTCTGTAATTTTAAAATCGGAACTTCACTCTCCCATTCAACATTGATTATTTTTTTCATGCTGCTAGCATTAGTAAATAGATAGTAAAATATATCAAACCTTTTTTTTTTTTTTTACATTTCTTCAATAACTTCCTGGTTTCTCACCTAGGCAAATGATGTCATTCAGGAGGGGAGGAAGGGAGGAGGGATTTTCTCAGCTAAGCACACTCTCCTGCATTCATGTTTGAGCTAAGGGCAGACGGATTCCAGGAAGTAAATGTTACATTAATCATTTGCCCTTACTCAAGATGTCCATGGCCAGAAAAGCTAGGGAGTGTACTTCAAAGTGTTTTCTCAACAAAATAAAGCAAGGAGACATGGATGGATGGGGGAGTTTGCTTTGAATATTTAAAAAATGAATTCAGTAGCTTTAGTTTTTGGTTTGTGGTGCTCAGATACAGTGAGAAGTTGTTTTAGAGTGGTTGTAAAGTCACATGTATGATTTGCTTAGATTATCTCCATTTTAGGTCCCCGTTCAGTACAGTTTGTGTTTTCTGAAAATTTTAAAGCTAAATATCTTTTTGCAAAGACCTGCTTGTCCTGTGACCTCCCTCTGCTACCCTGAGTACAGTGGGGGTGGCTGAAATTTCCCTATGATAAATACAAGCTAGCAGAGGGAGGTCACAGCAAGGCTCTGGGATATCATTTTTGGAAAACACACATACTGTACTGAACAGGGCCTAAAACAGAGGATCAAAGTAATTAATACAGGTTTATTTACTTAGCAAGCACTGAAGCAGCTGCACGGAATAGAATTAAGCCCCGTAGACACGAGCCGAATCTCAGGAGACAGCGGCTGGTTAAAAAAAAAAAAAAAAAAAAATGTCCAACATTCGGCCCGTGTGTATGTTGGACATGCATGCTGGAAAACCAGCAGCCGACAGACTCCCGATCATCGCTCTCAGCCAATGACAGAGCGCTGATCGGAGTGTTCTGGCAAAAGGCAGTCCCGCTGTCAGTTCGGGGGGGGGGGGGGGGGAAGAGTAGAGATCGCTGAACTAACCTCGCATGGTTAGGAGCTGTCAGTTTTTTTTTTTTTGGGTTGAACAAAAAAAAAAAAAAAAAAAACACAACTGTTAGCTTACAGTCCACTGCTTACACCTTGCTTTTGCTTCGGTGAAGTTTCAATGAGGCTTTGGTTGGGCTTCAATGAGGCTTTGGGGGGGCTTCAATGAGGCTTCAAGTAAGCTTTGCCATAGACTTCTATGGAGGCTATGAAGACGCTTTGAAGCGCAACTAAAGCGACATGGGGTATAATTTTTGAAGTGAAGCCGAAGCAAAGCAAAAGCAAGTGTGACAGGACTGTAAGCTAACAATTTTATTAAGTGACAGGAGCTTTGACTAGCACTCTCAAAGCGTGTCCAAAGCCTTGTTGAAGCAAGCGTAAACTAGCCCTTAAGGTGTGTTGAAGCTGAAGCAAGTGTAAATGAGCCCTTAGCGTGTACCCAGGCGTTACACAGGCAGGAGGGGAGAGGAGAGAGCAGAGGGGGGGAGGGGAGAGGAGAGGGGAGGAGATCGGCTCTCGCACAGACTACGCATCTGACAGGGAGAGAGGGAGGAGGAGATGTGGAGAAACTGAGGAGAGAGCTGGATGATGGAGGCAAGTTAACTGACCACACAATCAGAGTTTAGCAGCCATGATAAATGTCAGTTTACAGAGGGGAAGACAGGAACAGGCAGGATCAGCCAGGTATTGTACAACATAGAAAGGGACAATTGGCAAGGCAAAAGCACTGTGCTATATCTCATGCCTTAAAAGGGACAGGAGCATTATGACATAGTGACAAAGACCTATGAGATGCTTCCCCTAATGTTTTCCATCCTGTTGTTTCTACAGGACATAAAGAGGAGAAGATACTCATACTAGCTATCACTTCTTGAAAACAGCGCGGCCATGCAGATCTCTGCCCATAGGACCGCGCTATGAATGAACTACAAGTCCCGACATTCTGCAGCTGTCGGCTTGTAGTTCTGTTGAGCGCTGTGGTAGTTCATTGAGTCTTCCTGTCTGTGTGAAACTCCCTGGCCATGCGATATATGGGGCAGACAGCTCACACACGCCCGGGATCTGCTGATTGCTGATGCAATACTTTCCAGGCTGCTAAAAAAAAAAAAAAAAAAAAAAGAAGTAGTAAATGCACATTTTACCTGCAAAAAATGTGCATTCATTATTTTATTTTTTTTTTTAAACGTGAACTTTTCCTTTAAGATTATGTTGAATGAAAACACGGAGTTAAAGGTTGGGAACATTCACTTTCAACACCTACTTGGCCAAGAATCATCATCACCAAACTTCCCTCTGCTGAAGGGAGCGCTCAAAGTCCTTAGGAAACATGCAAATGCAGGGAAGGTGCAGAGAAGCCAGCCTTATTCAATATACTTATTACAGGTTTAGCACATTTTATATAGCAGTAATTCACCTTTGGCAGGCCTGTGAATATTATGCAATTCTTTACAAAGTTTGTGTATTTGGGGGAAAAAAAAAATGTACTGAAGGTCCTTTGAGCACAGGTGGCATTTAAAGCATTTTTTAAACTATTCAAAGCATCAGGTTCTACAACGTATGTAGGGGGCCAATACAGCTACACTTGATTTAAAGCAGCTAAAAGCAACAGAAGTCCTTAGAACCTCGTTAATGCATTATACATATATATTCCAGTGCACTCACATCAAATTAAAGGTGGAACATCATAAAGGATTAGGAGATCTGGGCCCTCAAGGTTATGGGCCCCATGGCATCTGCCCAGCTGCTACAGCTTTTATTACACACTGGTTTCTTTCTTTTATCTGCTTTTCTTTTATACACAGTATACAGATTGTGCAGATAGGAACTCTCTGAATAAGGCAGCCTTTGTGGATGGAGCTTGTGTTTCCATCTGGTGGATCACCCAATGCAGTTTTTTATTGATTAGTGCTCTGTGAATTTCATTTTTTGGATTGCTTGTAATACATTATATATTGTATATGTAAAACTTATGGGAATCAAAGAATTGGGACCTTTGAGGCATAACATCCTTATGCATTAAAATACAAAATGTATTAATTTAATGTTAAAAAGTAGAAAGATTACACAAAAAACAAACACATTTTTACATTACTGTACATGATTAAACATCAACATTTATCCAAAGATTTAATTTTGTCCATATCCGATAATCATAGAGGCTCTACGTGTTTCTTGGACATGGTCCACTTCCTCAGGAGCCAATGAGAACCGTTTTATACAGCATACAATCTAACTGAAACAATGTATTAATTAAGCAGAATTTATGCATGTTTCATTTTAACACCATCACCCATTCCACAAAAGCATCAGATGAGATGAAAATAAATTTATTTTGAGACACACTGCTGATGCTTTTATGGAATGGGTGATGGTGTTAAAATGAAGCATGCATAAAGTCTGCTTAAATACATTGTTTCAGTTAGATTGTATGCTGTATAAAACGGTTCTCATTGGCTCCTGAGGAAGTGGACCATGTCCAAGAAAAGCGTAGAGCCTCTGATTATCAGATATGGACAAAATTAAATGTATTGATCAATGTATAATCATGTACTGTAATGTAAAAATGTTTTTTGTATGTAATCTTTCTACTTTTAACATGAAATGAATACATTTTGTATTTTAATGCATAAGGATGCTATGCCTCAATTCTTTGATTCCCATAAGTTTTACATACCGCACTAGGGATGTGGCACTTTAAAAAAAATTCCACAAACCTTATTTGATCATATATTGCATATGGTTGGGTGTAAACAGTCAGCAGTGGAACTTATTACAAGTGTACTTGATTTATACATTGTCAGTAATTGTTGACTCCAGAGACTGGGTTTATGTGGTATTACATAGTACTCGCGGTGATATTACATTTAGGGATGTACATACATACCACAGCATTTTGCTGGCTACTATTTATATTTATACCCCCCATGTAGGGGATAATGCAAATGTTGGAGGCTGGGTGATGGCCAGGTCTGTCCCAGTATGCTCCTGTGGTCTCACTTTGGGGATCATGCATGGTTCCGGAGGCGTTTCTTGGGCTGATGGGTACACCTGGATAATCACATGCATCTTGGGTAAGAAAATATGACATGGTATAGAAAAACGGATGTGTATTTGTATTGCTATACTTTGTTATATAAATGTACGGTTTTTGGTTTTATAGCTTGAAATATATTCTGTTATGTATTGCTCATCAGAGTAAAGCTCAGTGAACCTCTTCTCCACACTTCATGAAAAATAATTTGTTTATAGCAGTGGTCTAAAGGACTGTGGCCCCTTTGCTTACTTTTATCCAGCCACTGGGGCACCATTCCATCAAATGGGGCCAAATAACCCCCCCACCACATACACACACACAGACCCCAATGAAGGAGCACAATTCATCCTAATGACACAAACGATGGGGCACACTTTCTCCAAATAACACCAACAATTGGGCCCAATGATACCAATAATGGGGCATAATTCCCATCAATGACACCAATGATAAGGCATTGTTTTTTTCTCCCCACTGATGTTGAGACCTTTTCTACTCCCAATGGCCACAGCCTGGCCCCCTAAAAGGCTGAAGGACAGTAAACTTTGGAGACCCCTGATTTATGGCATTATACACAGTCCATTTTGGGACTGAGCAATTGGTTATCTTGACTTACAACTGCAATAAGCATGTAGAGGGTTGGATATTTGCTTTGGGTACACCTATATTAATGACCTCAAATCCTTTCACCTTTTTGACCACTTTCCGCAAAATCACATACCTGCACGTCATTTTGCTTCAAGTGGTTGTACCGGGGTGATAGCTGCAGCCATCACCCCAGTAACGTGTTTTTTTTTTTTGTTTTAGAGCCGGAGGGTCAGTTTTCTAGTGATAATCGTTATGGCTAATCAGCCGCTCGATCGTTATCCCAAGCAGCGGGAGGCCCGAGCGACCAGCCCACACGTCCATCGGCTGGCTGGCCGAAGACCCGAACAAAGCTGGAATCCGCTTTGATCGGGTCTCAAATCTAGAAACCCGGAAAGTGACCTCACGTCGTCACTTCAGGTTTACTGGAACCTTAAAGGCACCAGATTAAAAATGAAAATGTCAGTATTCAAAACAGCCAAACTTGGCGTTTTGCATGCTTTTAAGTGCAAAAAAAATTCCCAATATGGGACTATTGCTGTCACAAGGGATTTTTACTTTCCTTGTGACCGTAATAATTAAAAAAAAATTAGAAAGAGTAAAAAAAAAAAAAAAGGAAGAGAATGCGCCCTAACCCTCCGTGTTTGCATGCAGAAGCAGACACATACATAAGTTGCGCCCGCAGATGTAAAGGTTAGAGTGAGAACAATAATTCTAGCATGAGACCTCCTCTGTAACTCTAAACTGGTAACTGTTAAAAAAAAATATTTAATCGTCGTCTATGGTGATTTTTAAGTACCGAGTGGGTGCAATTTTAATGCATGACATGTTGGATATCCATTTACTCGGCGTAACATCTTTCATGTTATAAAAAAAAAAAAAAAAAAAAAAAAAAAAATAGCCTTAACTTTTTGTTTTTTCAAAAAAATTGCATTTGAAAGACCACTGCACAAATACATAAAATTACATAAAATATTGCAATGACCTGCTGATGGGGGAAGCCACCCCTGCTGGGAGGAGACAGCGATTACTGCTAGGCTATAGCAGCTGCTAGCGATAATCACAAGTGAATCTGCCAGGCTGGTTGTACCCAAGTTAATCAATCAGCTTGGTCCATTCAGCCTGCCTATACATGGTTCACATCTCAGCTCGTTCCTGCTAAACCAGCCGAGATTCGAACGGTCCATGGCCGGCCTTCGTTTTTTTGCGATTGTAACTAATAGGGTGTGGCACCTTCTATACCACCCACGATTAGGATTTATTTTTTAAACTGGAGATGAATGAAGGTTGATAAGATGACATAGCCGCAGCCAAACCTGACCTCACAGGGTTCACTTTTCTGAATAAAAAATAGAAATATATACACCATAAGCACCCCACTGTTACTACTCTTTTGTTTTTCATGTCAAAGGCTGTTGACAACAGCGAATAAGAATCCTCTTTCCTACAAGGCCTTTTGTCTTCTGCTAAGATGCTGCCACTTAAAAAATTGTAGGTAAAAGCATAGAAAAATGAATTAATTAACATGCAGAATTTTAGGCATGTTTCCAAAAACATTTACTCACTTGCAATGTACCTTGAACTTGCTAAGGGCTATTTCTACCCCAGGAAGAGTCAACTTCCTGACACAGCCCCCTCCTTCCTTGCATGACATAGCCCTTTCCTTTTCTTAGAGTGCACAATTACTGTATTTGCTGGCCCAGCTCCTCAGCCCCTCCCTTCATAACCTTTTATGTAGCTGTCAGGGGATGAGTGAAGGGGAATACTATAACCAAGAGACCTCTCGGAGGCTGCTGACACAAGGGAAGCTCTATACCTAAAGAACATAAATGCAATTCATTATATGCCCATATAATCTTATAGAAGGACTGTTGTTGAAATTAATGGTCTTGGGAGAAGGTCTCTAACTCAGCACATACATTAATCATTTTGATCATTTTTAAACAAAGATTTGATTCCCCTCATCCACACATTTGATATGGATGGGGGAATCCTTCCCACTGTGATATTGTGTCCCAACAGCAAGGAGACTTCCCCGCCATAGCCGGGGGCACTGATCGTTTGTGAAAAATAAACAGACAGGCTGGTTGAATACAAGCCCATTGATTGGCTTGTGTACAACCAACCTACACATACATGGATCAAAATACACCCTGCCGATTTGGCCACATTTCGATCCATGTATGGCCGGCTTAATTATCAATTCACCCCAAATTAAGTGCATCACTTGATAGCATCTGATATGTTTTAAAGCAGTGGTTCTCAACTCCTGTCCTCGGGACCCCCCCAACAGGCCAGGTTTGCAGGATAACTGAAATACATCACAGGTGATATAATTTGCTGCTCAGTGATTGCAGTGTTCTAGTCTGCATCTCCCCAAGGTAATACTTAAAATCTGGCCTGTTGGTGGGTCCCGAGGACCGGAGTTAAGAACCACTGCTTTAAAGGCTCTAGTCCAGGGTTTCTAAAACCAGGGTTCCGCGGGACCCTAGGGTTCCTCCAGAGGTTGCTAGGGGTTCCTTGAGCAATGGTCAATTTCTGTCCCTTAGAGATGTTCACACTGACTCCATTGATCTTTTTAGCTATTTGTAAAGGGGTAATTCTTCCCAATGACTACAAGTGTAAGGAGCATTCTTCCCATTGACCATCACACTAATATATCATGAGTACTGTAGATATAGTCATTTTTAGCAGGGGTTCCCTGAAACCAGAACGTTATTTCAAGGGTTCCTCTGTGTTGAAAAGGTTGAGAAAGGCTGCTCTAGCCTGTCTCCAACTCCTCCTCCTTGGGCATAGTGACAGCCACAGGTCTCAACGTTCAAAATCAGATGGAAACTCCCTTGAACCAGCCCCTTTGAGTGCGGAAAATCCCTGAAACCCCTGTAAAAATCCCAGAAGAGCTAATAATTCAGTTGGCCACAGCAACAGAGGCTACTCATAAACAGTTACCTTTGGACCAGCCAATGCATGTTTGATACCAATAAAAATTAGTGGAAGACAATATTGGCTGAAATTCACTATCCTTTTGAGGATCTGAATTTTCCTGAGTAAACCAAAAGTTATTTTTGCGAGTTCCCCTACCCTATAAATAGATTGTTGGCTCACTAGATCTAAACCTTCCATACATGATTCAAAGAAAAAAAAAAGTGCCACGTGATCTACAAATTTAAAAAGTGGTTGAACCTATTCTATTGAGCAGGTACAATTATACCTTGAAGAATGTAGGTCAAGGTCTTTCATATAGGAAAAGGCTGTACCCCACGAATGACAGAGCCACCACAAGGTAGACCCATGTTGGTATGGCTACAAGGTTGACCTATGTTAGTGGCCTTATATCCTGGTTCTAGGATGGAAGGTTTGAGAAACCAAGAAAAGGAACGGCAAATAAGTCGGAAAAAATGATTTAGGAAAAATGCAACTTTCCACTTTGACGTAACGTTCACATGTGTTAGGGGTTTGTTTAATGGATACAAACTTTCAGCACACAGCATGATAATACATTTGGACCCAAGTCTTCAAACTCTTAAGAATTCATTACTGATTATTTCCATTGAAAGCAAGTAAGGCCTATACAAGGAATGCTGCTTGCCATTTACAGGACCATCTGTCATGCTAGATGTTCAAATATTATCCAAGTACTTGTGTGCCACCATGAGAGAAGCAAATGGAATTCATTTGATCCATAGCTCAGAGCTTGGAGTGGTGGATGCCAGGTGGGAAGGTTCTGTCCATCCCCTTAACACCATATGGAATGGGGGGGGGGGGTGTACATCCACTTCAGTAACCAGATATAAAACTTGTATCCTTCTGCCACAGCACAACTGAGAAGTACTTTCCCTGATAAACCCACTAGGCATAAGATGCCACACACGGAAGCAGGGAGTCCCCAACAACATGCCTGAACAATGGCATAATATATATATATGGCATCAACCAGTCACCTTTCTTAAAGCTCCTCTAAATTCAAGAGCAAAAAAAATGTAAAATATGAATAGTATATCAAGTCTTGAAGAACACATGTACGCAGCTACATCACAAAATAAGACCATAGAAAAAAAAGGGGGGGGGGGACCCCTAATACTACATACTGGACTTTAACGGCTGTGTAATTAAGAGTGAGGGTAACACAATGAAGCTTAAAACAACATTTATTACATATATGCATTAAAAGAGCTCATGGGTCATCAATGACATCACAGATAATTGCAACAATAAAACTCAGTAATCATAAAACACCAACAGGTATTAGGCAACTAAAAGTAGTTGATGCTCATAAAAATAAGGGGTTGATTCCGACACATTTCGCAGCCCATTGCTGCTTCATCAGGGAAACCACAAAGTCATCACCTGCTAATTTTTGCGCCAAACTTGTGTAATTTTCTGCAATCCAGGGGGGATGATCCAAATCCAGCACACCAACCAACCCCCACCAAAAAAGGCAGGGGGCAGCGTTACAGGCATCGAACCACCCGGTGGGGGAAGTAGAGGCTACGACCAGCCACAAGATGCCGAACCAAAGTGCATGTATAAGGAAGTCCATGGACAGGGTGACAACACTCAATCACTGTACTGTATCTATGAAGGAAGTGTGTTGTCACCCAAGAACAGGAAAGGTTTAGGACTACAGAACCACCCTAGTTAGTGAAGTTGAAAAAAAGACACAAGTCCAGCCAGTCCATTCTGTGCGTGCTTATATGCTAATAGTACATCGTATACCCCTGTATGTTCCTCTTTTCCTCTTATTCATAACACGGGGAGGGGTGTTTTGTAAACCACAGCGATAGCTGGGAAATCTTTTCATTTACCAAAATGATTTCTTGAAGGATTAACAGTTTTTTGTTTTTGTTTTTTTTTTAATATATGCAAAAAAAAAAACAAAAAAAAAAACCACACAACCAAAAAAAGGGAACAAAGGGGATAGCACATTTTAAAAGAGGAAGTAAACTTCCTCTGCAGACATTTACCTATAATAAGGCTTACCTATAGGTAGCGTAATTATCTCCTAAACCTGCGCCGTTTAGGAGATATTTACATTACATGCAACTATTGACATCACCGGCGCATGCACTCTGAAGAAAAGGCCAGGGGTGCCGTTCCGTCCGAGCCCTGTGCCGTGAGCAGCGGCTCCCACACGGGAGTGACATCATTGCGGCTGTGGCCAATCACAGCGCCGGAGCCCGCAAACCCGGAAAAACTCCAAATGTCAACTGTCTCAGCGCCGTTGGAAGGCTTCGTTCTAAGGTAATTATTTCATAATGCGCTAGTATGCAGTGCATACTAGCTCATTATGCCTTTGTCTTGCAGGTTTTTTTTTTTTTTTTTTAAAGAGTTTACAACCTGTTTAAGGCTGGGTTTACACACGTCGGGCTCTGGTTTGCATTGCGGAGTCCGGTGGGTTTCTGTTCACCGGTTCAGGTGCAAATTGTTGCCCGAATTCTCACCTGAACTGGACCCAAAAATGCACAGGATCCTTTCCAAAACAGCTCCGCGGCTGCCCTGGACATGTGTGAACCGGCTACAATGAGAGCTGGTCACATTCACGTTCTGCGAATTGGATGCGGGTTAAACACGCATCCAGTCTGCATATATATGTGAACCTAGCCTAAAGGAGAACTGCTAAAAGCTATTGCAGCTTAGCTGGCCACACAGAACACTACAACCACTTCTGTGGAGGAAGCCCATGTCTCCAACAGTCAACGACCTGAAAAAAAGCTTGGACAACCAAGTCCACTCTCTTAGTATGCCAATGATGAACAGTTCTGAACAAAAAAAAGGAACTCCCCTGCTACAGCAGAAACGTCCTCTTTGTACAATGAAAGAGCATTTCTTTCTTCATGGCGTCTCATAGGACGTGTGCTCATTTGTCATTATATTTTTTTACACTATGGGGAAGATTCACTAAAACTGGAGAGCGCCAATTTTGGTGCAGCTCTGCATAGCAACCAATCAGCTTCCAGGTTTTATTTTCAAAACTTAATTGAAAAAGCTGAAGCTAGAAGGCGATTGGCTACCATGCACAGATGCACCAGATTTTGCACTCTCCAGTTTTAGTTAATCTCCCACCTATGTTTCATCTTAATATGAAGTGCATTGCAAAAAACATCACTGTGTTAATTCAAACGTTAATTTTACTGCTTACTGTGTTTTTCTTCTCTATAATATATATTTAAATGCATTAACCTTCTGAAGGCTCTAATTTCCAACTGCTATATTTATATATTGTCAAGTAGCACAATGCACTGTATTGGTGGGACATAGAAACATCAATCAAGGATGTATTCATTCATTGTAGGTGTAAAGGTTAATTAGTTCTACTTGGTGATTTCAACAATTACTCAAAATAAGATCTATCTTCGCTTCTAATTTAGAGCTCTACTTTCAAGGGAAAAAGTTTTAAACAAATATTGGAATTATTATTTAATACATTGCAAAAGATTCTCAAAGCACTATGGATACTATAAGTTACAGCGCAGCCTTTTGGCTGTCAGGTAAGGGACAAGTAACTGGAATGAGATTCAGCTTGAGCTATTGAACTATGCAAACAAGCTCAACCTTTAGGCTTGTCACACAAAGATGCTATGATCCTTAATCACTTCAGCCCCAGGAAGGATTTCCCATGTTAGGACCAGAGCACTTTGCGATTCGGCACTGCGTCGCTTTAACTGATAATTGCATGGTCATGCGACGATGTACCTAAACAAAATTGGCGTCCTTCCCTCAAATAAAGCTTTCTTTTGGTGGTATTTGATCACCTTTGCACCATTTCTGATCACCGCTATAATTATCAAAAAAAGAGCGACAATTTTGCAAAAAAAAAAAAATCACAATCTGCGTTTGATTGGTTTGCGCAAAAGTTGCTGCGTTTACCAAACCATGATTTATGGCGTTTTTACTATTTTTTTTTATTTTACTGGTAATGGCGGCGATCTGCGATTTTTATCAGGACTTTGATATTGGGGCGGACATGTCGGACATTTTTGACACTTTTTTTGGGACCATTGACAATTATACAGCGATCAGTGCTATAAAATAGAAACTGATTACTGTATAAATGTCACTGACAGGGAAGGGGTTAACCTGCAGGGGGCAATGAAGGGGGTAACTGTGTTCCTTAGGCGTGTTCTAACTGTGTGGGGGCTGGGCTGGCGGGGGCAATACCAGATCTAACTGATCACAGTGACAGGGGTCAGTATTATGTCCCCTGTCAAAGTGGGGAACCGCCACGTTTACATTGGCGGTTCCCTGCTTTTCTCCTATTGTAAGCAATCGCGTGTTGCCGGCGGACAGAGTCCGCCAACCCGCAACCACGCGCCTGGAGCTTGTGGCTGGCATGAGAGCGCGCCGCAGGCGGTGCTCGCTCGCCCCCTAACCCTGCATGCGCGAATCGCCATTTATAGACGGTGATTCGTCTTATGCTGCCACCTTGCAGCAGTAAAATGTATGCAACATGGTCTGGAAGTGGTTAAAGAGATCCTATGAGGACAGATTTACCATATGGCACGCCTGTTCCTGTCTAGGGCAACAGGGTGAACACATGTCTGCTGACATCCACCGCTCCATAGAGAACAATGGGTGGTCCGATTGGGGTCTGCCTAAAAAACGGACAAGCAGACCTAAAATCGGTCAGCTGGTGTGAAAGGGGCCTAACAATACTCTGTCATCAAGCAACAGTCATTTCCTGTTTCTCAGCAGACTCTTGATTGGTGGACTGTACACTCCATCGCTAGTGCTGTATACAAAATCAGAGAGCAAGCTGCTGTCAGCAAGGTGCAGCTGTTTTCAGTGCAGTCTTTTGGCACCAACATCAAATCTCCTCAGTGGGACACAGATGGCAAAAAAAAAACAAAAAACGCAATGTTTATAATCCTTCCCTTCTCTATCCAAATGAAAAAGATCTACCTTTCAGAAACACCCAACATAAATAACATTACACAAAAAGCTTTCTTGGGCCATTAGAATAATTTGCATCATCGGATGTCCAAAAGTTGGCAGCACTTTGTGCTGAGCTGTGCATTTCTATTAGGGATGGGCCCGCGGTTCGAGTCGAACGCAAGTCGAATTTCGAACATTATGGGGCGTTCGCAGCAACTGCGCAGCCGCGGAGCGCCACATAATGCATTGCGCGCAGACACCATGCACAGCTCCTCCCCGTTGGGAGGGCTCCTGCCGTCTGCACGCTTTTTGCGGACAGTTTATTTATATGGCAGGGCGGGGCCACCCGGCGACGTCATGTGACGTCAGAGGGGCGGGTCACGCGCGTACGTCACCGGGTGGCCCCGCCCTGCCATATAAATAAACTGTCAAAGCAAAAAGCAGTCAGTCGGTGGGAGCCCTCCCAACCGGGAGGAGCTGTTGCAGCTTTTTTTTTTTTTTTTTTCGGGTCCGTCGCTCGCCGTGATTGACAATGGATTACAACGGGGGACACTTCTTTATTTATTTTTTCCTTTTTTAATAAAGGACCCGAATTGTCCCCTGTGCTTTTTTCTTTGACACTTTTTGATAAATTAGTAGGGGTATGATGTACCCGGTACCAATTCACATGGGGGGGGGGTTGAGATCTGGGGGCACCCTTATCAAAGGCGGCTTCCAGATTCTGATAAGCCCAATAGTTTTTCACAGTTTCTTTTTTCGTGTCCCCTGTTAAGCCCAGGAAATAATTTTTTCCTTTTTTATTTATTTCTTCACAGGGGGCAACATTAGGTAACAGTTAGTGCCGCTCGCTGCCTGGGCTTTTTTTTTTTTTTTTTTCGACGTTGTCGAGGA
>BLSH010489673.1:417735-439892 GCA_018402905.1 Glandirana rugosa
AAAAAATCGTTTTTTATTTTTTGGGTGGCCAATCACAGCGCCCCTTTACCATGTGATCAGCTGTGTCCAATCACAGCTGATCACAAGTAAACATAACATGTAGCAAAAAAAGATTTTCATGGTATTCTGGAGTTGCCGGCTACATCTTTCTTGAAGTTGCATTTGTAATGGCAGGAGGCCATTAGAGCCAGAGCACCCAGTGAAGGACTCCACCCTTAACCACTTACTTACTGGGCACTTAAACCCCCCCTCCTGCCCAGACGATTTTTCAGCTTTCAGCGCTGTTGCAATTTGAATGACAATTGCGCAGTCATGCAACATTGTACCCAAATTAAATTTTTATCATTTTTTCCCCCCACAAATAGAGGTTTCTTTTGGTGGTATTTAAATCACTGCTGGGTTTTTTATTTTTTGCTAAAAAAAAAAAAAAAAAAAAATAAAAAAAAAAATAAAAAAAACACAGTTTCATAGTTGGTTATAAATGTTTGAAAACAGATAATCTTTCTTCTTCATTGATGTGTGCTGATGAGGCTGCACTGATGGGCACTGATCGGTGAAACTGATGGGCACTGAGAGGAGGCACTGGTGGGCATTGATAGGTGGCAGTGCTGGGAAATGATAGAGGGCACTGGTGGGCACAGACAGCCATCTGCGGCTCTCTGTGCGAGGGAGACCGATGTCCCTCTGGATAGAAGTGATCAGCTTCCCCCCCCCCCCACACTGTCTTTTGTTTACATCACGTGGCTGACATCACATGGCTGACAGCTGATCACATGGAAAGGGCCCGGGAATCACAGAGAGCGCACACAGGGACGCGCAAACAGCGTATGCTTGGGAGGACGCCTATTGACGGCCTCCCGGCAAAGTAGATTAGGCTATAGCGCAGATATGAAGAAGTTAATCTATGAGGTGTGTTCCCTATTGTGTTTTGCTTTCCCACATGTAAACATACTTACCGGTTATTAGCAGGCCATCCTCATAATTGTGACAGGGGACTTACACTGATAATCATGGCACAGATCAGTGTCCTGATTATCAGTGCAGCCCCAACAGTGCTGCCTCCTATCAGTATTCATCATTGCCCATCAGTGAAGGAGAAGAATGACTTATTTGATAAAAGGTTATAATTAGAAACTTTTTTTTTTCAAAATTTTCAGTCTTTTTTCACTTGTTTAGAACAAAAATAAAACCCAGTGGCGATTAAATACCAACAAAAGAAAGCTCTATCTGTCTAATTGCATGACCGTGCAATTGTCAAAGTGTGACCGCTCTGTAAGCTGAAAATTGGCATGGGCAGGAAGGGGGTGAAAGTGCCCAGTATTGAAGTGGCTAGAGTCTATCTTCATACCCTGTCTGAACAGCCTACGTTGATCAATACCCTCTCTTCCTGATTAGTACTGTCATTGACCACCTCTCACAGCTACAGTATCCTCTTTCCCTGCTAGCAATCACTTTGCATCCGAGCATTATACGGAAGAACACATCCCAGGCATCCATTTAGACATGCATGCTCAGGCAACCAATCAGCAGTCTGCTCACGCAACCAATCAGCAGTTTGCTCACCTAAACTCTGCAGAACCCAGTTGCCAGCAGGAAGAAGCAAATTTTTCTAAAGGGATCCCAGAGATGTGATTCGTCATATAATGCTCTTGAAAGAAGAAGAGGCATCTGATGTTTACAGGAGTCATTTGGTTCCTACCACCAAACTCGGACCAAAAAGCAGCAGGCAGACAGACCCAGTGATGATGTAACTGGGTTTTAAAAACGGTAGAATGACATACAGTGGAGGGGAAAAAAGTACTTGATCCCCTGCTGATTTTGCACGTTTTCCCACCGACAAAGAAATGATCAGTCTATAATTTTAATGGTAGGTTTATTTTAACAGTGAGAGACAGAACAGCAAAAATATCCAGGAAAATGCATTTCAAAAAGTTATAAATTGATTTGCATTTTAATGAGAAGTATTTGATCCCCTATCAATCAGCAAGATTTCTGGCTCCCAGGTGTCTTCTATACAGGTAATGAGCTGAGATTAAGAGCACTCGTATCCACTTCAGCCCCGGAGCCCTTTTTTATAGCTGCAGGCTATACCCTGGTAAATCCACTTCTCCCGACCGCCGTATATATATGCCGATTTGCGTGAAGTGGTTAAAGGGAGTGCTCCTAATCTTAGCTTGTTACCTGTATAGGAGACACCTGTCCACAGAAACAATCAATCAGATTCTACAGTCTCCACCATGGCCAAGACCAAAGAGCTGTCCAAGGATGTCAGGGACAAGATTGTAGACCTACACAAGACTGGAATGGGCTACAAGACCATCGCCAAGCAGCTTGGTGAGGAGGGCGACAACAGGTAATGCAATTATTCGCAAACGGAAGAAACACAAAATAACTGTCAATCTCCCTGGGTCTGGGGCTTCATGCAAGATCTCACCTGGTGGAGTTTCAATGATCATGAGAACGGTGCGGAATCAGCACAGAACTATATGGGAGTATCTGGTCAATCTCAAGGCAGCTGGGACCATAGTCACCAAGATAATAATACAACTAGCATACTACGTAGTGAAGGACTGAAATCCTGCAGTGCCCACAAGGTCCCCCTGCTCAAGAAAGCACATGTACAGGCCCGTCTTAAGTTTGCTAATGAACATCTGAATGGTTCAGAGAACTGGATGAAAGGGTTGTGGTCAGATGAGACCAAAAATCAAGCTATTTTGGCATCAACTCAACTCGTCATGTTTACGGGAGGAGGAATGCTGCCCATGACCTCCAGAACACCATCCCCACCGTCAAACATGGAGGTGGAAACATTATGCTTTGGGGGTGTTTTTCTGCTAAGGGGACAGGACAACTTCACCGCATCAAAAGGGACGATGGGTGGGGCCATGTACCGTCAAATCTTTGGCGAGAACCTCCTTCCCTCAGCCAGGGCATTGAAAATGGGTCGTGGATGGGTATTCCAGCATGACAACGACTTAAAACACATGGCCAAGGCAACAAAGGAGTGCCTCAAGAAGTAGCACATGAAGGTCCTGGAGTGGCCTAGCCAGTCTCCGGACCTTAAAAGGAGTTCTAAAAAAAAATAAATAAAAAAAACAAACCTTCTGCCTTTACCTTAATGTATTCTATGCATTGCGATAAAAAACAACCTTCTGTGTGTAACAGCCTCACCAGCACCCCTAATACTTACCAGAGCCCCATCTCTCTCCAGCGATATCCACGAGTGTCTTACCCATCCGGGACTCTCCTCCTAATTGGCTGAGACACAGCAGCGGTGCCATTGGCTCCTGTGGCTGTCAAAGTCAGTTAGCCAATGAGGGGAGAGGGGATGGGGCCAGGTCAGGGCTCCGTGTCTGAATAGACACACAGAGCTGTGACTCGGCTTAAGTGCCCCCATAGCTAGCTTCTGGCTGTGGGGGCACTCGACAGGAGGGAGTGGCCAGGAGCAGCAAGGACGACCCTGCTGCTCTGTGCAAAACCAACTGCACAGAGGCAAGTATGATATGTTTGCCATTTTTTTTTTTTTTTTAAATTAGACTTTACAATCACTTTAATCCCATAGAAAATATGTGGTGGGAGCTGAAGGTTTGAGTTACCAAACGTCAGCCTCAAAACCTTAATGACTTGGAGAGGATCTGCAAAGAGGAGTGGGACAAAATCCCCTCCTGAGATGTGTGCAAACCTGGTGGCCAACTACAAGAAACGTCTGACCTCTGACTGCCAACAAGGGTTTTGCCACCAAGTACTAAGTTGTGCATTAAAATGCAAATCAATTTATAACTTTTTTGAAATGCGTTTTTCTGGAATTTTTGTTGTTATTCTGTCTCTCAATGTTAAATTAAACCTACCATTATAGACTGATCATTTCTATGTCAGTGGGCAAACATACAAAACCAGCAGGGGATCAAATACTTTTTCCCCTCACTGTATGTACATTACAATTGAGCATTAACTATACATAGTAAGAGCTGGTCACCCGGAGTGGTGTGTTTGCCGGGCCCCGGGCCCCTGGTCTCCGCATCAGAGTGTGCGGGTGGGCGTCCGGGCTAGCGTGACTGTCGGGGTAGGTGCCTTTGTTGTTGTGGTTACTATAGTATCAATTAATTTTTTACGGTTGACCATATTTTTATAGTTATACAATTTTTGCTCCTACAGATACAACTTGATATATGTCTTTTTGGCTCCTGACGAGTGACACGGGTCACGAAACGCGTAGAGCCCTTCAAATGATGACTACATTGTTTCTATTGTCCATTGTAACTACTCAAAAATTATTTGTACCTGTCATAACTACTTATGTGCAATGTTATTGAATATGTATCGCTTTGAATGTTATATTAAAGTGGTCTTTGGTTCAATGCAACTTTCACCGTCCAGCCTCATTCAAAGTCCCAATCTCCTTTCCTTTTTATAGAGCTGGTCATGTTCAACCGAAGGTTTGGGCTTTAGCAGTGTTGGACCCAATGTAAGGTTTTTATTACTGTCTACATCCCCACTCGGGAGATCCATCCTCAGTTCTGGTCATTTGTCACCGGGACAGAAAGGGGAAATCTAACTTTTGTTTTTAGGGTTTTGACTGAATAGAGAGGGGAGGAGGAAAAAGAAAAAAGAAAAAAAAAAAAAAAAAATCCACACAACTATTGGCCTTTGATATGCATTCATTTTTTTTAGGCCTCATGCATACAGGGCATTAAAAAAGGCTTCTTTTATGTGCAGTTTTACCAATTGGTGAAGCCCGGGACCCATCCGGCGCTGCCAGTGGATTGCAATAGAGATCAGTGAAGACAGGGTGGCCTCCGCTCATCTATATGGCCTTGGAGGACTGGTCGCGACGTCATGAGGTCACTTTCGTTTCCTTTGGCATGTAAACCAGGCTTTTTTTTTTATTTATTTTTTTTTAAGCGAAAGATCACATTTCATTAATTTTTGCTTTTAAAAAGGGAGAGAGATCTGGGGTCTTATAGACCCCCAGATCTCGCCATAAAGAGGACCAGTCATGCTGTATTGTTATTGCAAGGGATCTTTACATTTCTTGCGATAGCAATAAACTGATAAAAAAAAATAAATAAATCACAGTGGTGAACGCATACGTAGGTCACGCCCACATGTGTAAACTGTGTTCGAACCACACATGTGAGGCATCACCAAGAACGTTAGAGCAAGAGCAATAATTCTAGCACTAGACCTTCTCTAACTCTAAACTGGTAAGGGGTAGAAATATTTTAGAGCATCCCCTATGGAGATTAAGTACCGTAGTTTGGCGCAATTCCCCGAGCGCGCACAATTTTAAAGCATGACATGTTGGATTTTATTTACTCGGCGTAACATCTTTTATACTTTCCAAAAAAAAGCAAACACTGGGTTATATATTGTGTTTTGGTTTTAATCAATTAAAGTATATTAAAAAAATAAATAAATAAAATATACGTTTGAAAAAAATCACTGCGCAAAAAACATGTTACATAAGAGATTACAACAATCGCTGTTTTATTCTCCGAGGCCTCTGCTAAAAAATATAGAATGTACACACACACACACACACACACACAAATATATATTTGGGTGTTCCAAGTAATTTTCTAGCAAAAAAACACAGATTTTTACATATATACAGTAAGTGTATTTAGGGACGATACCATTGCTCACCCCCTGAAAATGCCAAGCACCTGGCTACCATGTTTATTCAATAGCATCAATAGTTTCTAAATCACTGACCCAACATAAGAGCATACAGATTATACCTTGTTCCGGCTCAATTACTCTGGAAATACAGAAGCTTCTGAATCAGCATGACATTCAGGCAGTTTGGATTTTTTTTTTTTAATTTCTGAATGAACAGGTTTTTACTATCGCTAAAAACGTATCCATCCAAGTTACTCAATGATAACGTACACCACAAAACTCTAAGAAGCCGTTTGTGGAAGATTTTGTCGTCACTGTACAGAGAATGCCCAGAATTTAGAGCGATAACAAACTGCTGCGTCACTGCTGAGCGGCAAAACACGTAACCAAAAGCACATGATTATTACAGATGTTGCTAAAGGGCAACTACAGCAAGCACTGACTGGTGGAGAAGCCATGCATAACATGCAAGCATTCACGTCCACCTCAATTGTAAAAGAGGGGTGGGGGGGAGAAAGGTTTAGAAGTTAGGTGCCAGATGTAAGGTTTTTTGCATGTTTAATGCACCCAAGCAATTCTACCCAATATACAGTATAAAACACAATATGATTTAGTGATGTTCCCCTCATCACCCTGGACAGCTGAGAGACAAAGTCACTAGACTTAAGAGTGCAGCCATAGGCAGGGAGCAGACACCACCACTACACACACTGGAAATGGTATACATAAAACAGCCAAAAGTATATTCAAAATGTTAAAAGACAACCATTTTATAGTTCTACTTGCAAAATATTAGCTTTAGTCAAGTTATGTTCATCTTTACATGTGGACAGCCATATTTTCACATTAACAGGCTTTTTCTGGCAATTTTGTTTACAAGTTATATCAGTATTTTTTGCTAGAAAATTACTTCCAACCCCCAAATATACCTTTTTTTTAGCAGAGACCCTAGGGAATAAAATGGCAATTGTTGCAACTATTTTATGTCACATGGTATTTCCGCAGCTAATTAAAAAAGCAAAAACACAATATTTACCCCAATTTTTTTTTTAGTAAAATATGAAAGATGCTACTCTGTGTAAATAGAGGCTTGGCAATGCAATGCAGGCTCCTGTGGCATCACACAGTGTTTAGGATCAATGTACATGTATAAAATGCTCTTTCCAACCTTGTGACCCCCATTCTACAAATAAGCTCATTGCTGAGTCAAACACATTGGAGGTTCAGTGATCCTGCCTTCCGCATCAGATGGATTAATAAAGTTTTAACAGCAGCTTTCATTCTGAAGAGTATTTCTCTTCCCTTTGCTTGAATGCCAAAGTGATTGTAAAGGAAAACATATCAAAAAAAAAAAAAAAAAAAAAAGCACACGATATACTTACCTGCTCTGTGTGATGGTTTTGCACAGAGCAGCCCCGATCCTCCTCTTCTCGGATCCCCCACCAGTGTTCTGGGTTCCCCCCCCCCCTCGCCGAGTGCCCCCATAGCAAGCATAAGGCGCAGAGCACAGCTCAACCCCTCCCCCACCTCACTGGCTGTGATTGACAGCAGTAGGAGCCAATGGCTCCTGCATCTCAGCCAATCAGGAGGGAGAGACCCGGGAGAGCCTCCGGTCTCATGCACCTCGCTGGATCGAGATCGGCTTAGGGGAGTATTAGGGGGGCTGATGGGAGAGCTGCACATTGAAAGTTTTTTACCTTCATGTAAAAAAAAAAAACCTTCAGCCTTTACAATCACTTTAAGGAGATGATGAACAGCTTGGAGAGTGAGCAGCTGTAGCTGGAAAGGCACAGGCGCATTATCTGCAGTGGAGCATTTAGAAAATAATAGTAGTATTCTACTCTGCTTCTAGTGGGAAATCTACAAAATGTCTAGATTTAAGAAAAATGTGAAAATGCACTACAATTTTTAAATATATATATATATATATATATATATATATATATACACACACACACACACACACAAAGAAAAAAAAAAAAAAAAACACACCACACTACACTCCTGTTAATACTCAAAATAAATCTTCAATGTACAAACGCAGCAAAGACTACTTCTAGTACTATACTGTACTGTATATGCAAGGTAACCTCCCTCACTTGTACGGTCATTCCCAGAGTGAAAAAAAAGGTCATATTACATTTTTTTTATAACCACTATTTGGATTGAATCCTAATTAGAAGTCTGAATAGGATTGGTGATACAGCAAGGAGGGGACATATGAAATCACAGACTTCAGGAAATACACTCCCAGTGACCCTGTGAGGTTCCCTGGACTCTGGGTTGGATTTCTGATACCATGCTTGGAATGGTTTATTAATCCACTGCATGCGTTGACACTACTCATTGTAAATAAGATTATACAGAGGAGTTAAACAAATCCATCCCTTAAAAAAAAAAAAAAAAAACTACTATTTTCCACTGCAAATGTCTTTTCCACGGCTGCATAATTTCTGGAAATGTGTTCGTCTCGGGGCTTCCTTCACATGTGAAGCTATAAACAGTTCAACAAAAACAGGAAATGGTGTCATGCATAGTTCTAGGAGTGCAAGTCATTTGTAACACTGTCCTGGAGTAACGGGTGAGTGCAGTGGAAGGTTTACCACCATAACCAACAGCAGAGGAAACTATGAATGAACTGGGAGGCAGAAGGATGAAAGAATCCCTCAGCTGTGGGGACAGCATATGCCAACATGTCTCAACGGTCATTCCCACCCTCCTTCTCTGCACCGTTACGTCTGGTAAAAAGGGACAGGTTCATTTTAATCTTTAAAGGTCAACCACTGACAAGTAGAATTAATAAAACTAGCCAGGATATCCCAGATACAGCAGCTATGCTAAACAAAGACATTTCATTAACATTTCGAGTGTTCTACAACCCTTGCCGTTTATTCCGGCACTTCTGAATGGGACTGCAGTCTTGTCATAGAATGTCATTTATCAGTACTTATCACTTTTTTTTATGAAAGGAAAAAATTTAGGAAAGGCGTTTTGTTTTTGGTCGTGTCCAGTAAGGGAGACCTTCCCTCACTTTCTGTCTTGACAAACCCGGAAGTAGATGGAAACCTATCAAAAAAGAAGCTCAGATGAAGTGGAAGACATTGGAAAGTAGGCCTTCTTTTGTAAGTGTAGCTCTTACTCCTGTAGAAGATGCAGGAGTACTGCCCAGGTCTTACCCACAAGCTTTGCCCTGAAGCCAGGCACACAGACTCACTCACACATTTCTCCAATGACCAGTTTAGGGATGGTGTTTTTGTGGTTTTATTTTTGGAGAACTTGGATAAGGAATGGAGTTGGATACTCCAAAAACAGGAACCATGTATAAGTTGAAGACCAAGTATTCTTTCTGGAAAATCTGTAAGTCCATGGACTGTAGTAGTGGTGGTAACTTCAGACTCTCCTTTAGAGCCACAAGAGCAGAATCCCATTTACAGAGAACTATGTGCACTAAGCTCTTCAGAACACCAGCCAATGCCCCCTTTACAACAGGCCCACAGCTGACTCTCTAGCACCAGAAGGATGACAATGGCACAAAGGTGCCCAAGATCTCTCAGAAGAGTCTGCACTCACACAAGGCACAAAGGCAGCTGGTTGCCTCCTTCCTACTTCCAAGCGTCACCTTATTCCGGTGATACCAGACTAGATCTTTAGCAGACAGCCCCCCATCAATCAGCTCTCTCTCTCTAGCTTAAGGGTCTCAGCATACAGGCCCTTAGGGCGACCACCATAGGCCTCTCAACCGCAGACATGGCAGCAAGCCCCTCCAGACTGGACTGATCCCCTCTAGAAAACAGCGTGTGCTCCAAGAATACAGTATATACACACAAAAGTCTCCCTGCATGCAAGTCTGCCTCTCTGGGATTGGCCAGGGCTGCATCAATATTCATGCTGCCATCTGCATAAATCCACAGCTATAATCCAGAAGCTTCTCAAGCTCTCTGGAGATAGAGAGAGCTATCAGACTGGCAGCAGCTGAGCACACCGAACCGACCTAACTAGTGGAATGCAGTTTCACTGATTACTGTGAGCAAACTAAAATTTTCCTAACAAACACAGCTCCACAAAATGCAGTGAGCCAACACTAAACCTATTTACATAATCCTAGCACCTACAGTGCCTTGAAACCATTTATCATTTTCCTTCCACTTCACAATTATGTGCCACTTTGTGTTGGTCTATCACATAAAATCCAATTAAAACACAATTATGTTTTTGGTTGTAACATGACAAAATGTGGAAAATGTTAAAGGGGTATGAATACTTTTTCCAGGCACTGTATCTAGAAGGGGGTTACAAAAGTTTAAAGCTGAACTTCTGGTTCACTAGAATGACCAAGAAGTATAGGAGCTACTAGTCCTATCAGTGTGGACCATCATAAACCTACATTTTTTCTTCTAGTTTCCTTGGCACATGGCATACTGGCCACACAGTTCTCCGGACTATAACAAAAAGGTATGGTACAAGAAAGTCCAGAATACTTCAATAATCCAGAAACAGAACAATACCAGAACATGAGTACATAGCTAGGTACTGCCCCCTGAGAAATGGCTGAAAGCCACCTGCAATGTAGTGCTACTGAACAGACTGCTGCATGGACTTGGAGCTGGCCCCTACTTCATGGAAATGTGTCACATTTGTGCCATGGTCAGGAACCATGAATCAGACAAAAGACAGAAGTGCAGTAAATCACACTTTTTAATAAAAAGGTAAAATGTTATAAACATGGTTCGGTAACCAGAGCGGATAGTCAGAGCAAGCCAGTGAAACAGGAGTCCAGAGATCAGCGAAGTCAAACAAACGGAATGCAGGGTCAGGAGCCAGGAGGAAAGTCAGCGGAGCAGGGTCTTGAATCCAGGAACCAGAAGGTAACGTCAAACGGGCAAAGTCTTTCACAGGAACACACAGCAGAGATTTCTCCAGTGATGTTGACCAAGACAAAGGCATCTGCAATCTGATCCAGGCAGTCTATATAGCAGCAGAGCTGACTTAACGAGGCAGAATATGGACATCAGGTGAGAGAGTGGAAGCTGAGACTGGCAATTAACCCTCAGCTGAGCAGCTTTCTCTGAGAAGGGAGCCGAGTCCAGACCTGACAGCCATCCATCTCTTCCCTATAGTTGTCCACAACTGCTCGGACTATTATTTATCTGATTGATCTTTGATTTGATTAAAACAATCAAATCTAGAAACCATTAAATAGCCATAACTTCCCTTTTTAATCAATTTAGACTCAGTTTTGATCAGATTCAAATCAAACTGAATTGATTAGATAAAGCAGAATATTAATCAATGGTTCTGCTTCGATTGGGAGTACTGTGATGCTTTGTTCATAATTAGAATTGTATTTTGATCAGAGTATGAGATAAGATGGTGGAAACAGAGATGCAATTGATTAATTACTATCATAAGTTACAATAGTATCTTAACTATTGATTAAAAATCCACATTACCATGTGCAACAAATCAATCCAATGGGTTGACAACTATAGATTGATTACTCGTCTCAGAAGAGATTGATCGAAAAGATAGCAGTCATTTATTGAAGGGTAAAAAAATGGAAGTGAAATATCTGTAATCTTATGAATCACCAAGATCTTACCCCCAATGTCTGCCATCCAAGTACTAACCAGGCCCAACCCTGCTTAGCTTCCGAGAACAGACGAGATAAGGCACATTCAGGGTGGTGTGGCCATAGACCTTACCCCCAATGTCTATTGTTAACATCAATATCTGTTTACATAAACTGGTGGCAATATGCTATGGTAATATAAAAAAAAAAAACATAAAAATCAAAAAGTGCTTAAATCCAGGAATTCATAGAGCCATATACAACAGGACATACAGCCGCACAAGCCATGATGAGAAAAAAAAGGAAGCGTTCCTCAGGCCTTCACCACCAAACACTTGTAAGGTCTCCCAGGTGTCATTGGTCACACACAAGGCTTACCAAATTATACAACCCTCCATATAAGGAGTGGTCACATGGGCACAGTAAAATTTCCCCAGGGAAAGGGCACTTTCTCCAGCCTCCCATAATCCACAGAAAAACCAGGAATGTTGCTGTCAGTTGTCACCATATACATCCAAAAGTTGCAGGGAACCGCTGCACCACTGGGAATGAGCTCAGCAGGACTAATGCACATATAATATAAAAAAAAAAAAAAATCCACACAGCGTAAAACCACCCATAAAAAGGCACTAACAAAGCACTTAGAAACGTCTAGTAACACAGAAAACACATGGTACAGCAACATGGAGTTCCAGCATCAAAGATGGCCACTGTTCCTTCGCACATGCTCAGTAGCATGTATCCGGGTCTGCCCTACTGGTTTAGTCACAAATACATCAGGTGCCGGGACCCCATTATTCTCTACCGTTCTCGAACCGACTGCAGTTCTACACCATCCTAAAAGTTTAGCTTAAACCCAAGAAAACATGTTTTACATTTATAGCCGCTTATTAGTCCTTAGCTATAGTGGGCTGCATTTGCCCCCGCCCCCCCTTATTTTCAACTGGTGATCCAGCCAGTAGCAACGCACCCTCAGTGTACTGCACCTACGGAGAAACAGCATGGTCACTCCAGGACAAGAAGCATTTGGGACTACAGAAAACCACATCTCCATAATATAGTGAAGAGGTGCTCTGTAGTTTACAGGGGTGAAACCGGCAGGGTGGGTTAGGCAACACTGCAGAGTGCACAGGACAACACCAGATTTCCTGCAGGATCAACAGTTTTCTTTGCACATCTCAAAAACACATAAAATACTTATCACACACCACACTCTCAAAACATTCTAACAGACCAAATGGAACAAAGAGAAGATTATTAGGGTTTACATACACTTTACGACCTCATGCACACAGGACATAAAAAACGCTGCTTTTACAGGAGTTTGACTTTTTTTCTTCAGCCGACACCCCCTCCATGATAGCCTATGTGTCAATGCACACACAAGCCATTTACAGGTGTTTAAAAGGCAGGTGTGTTTAGAGGCAGAAAAAGAAAAGCACCGCCAGCACGTTCAGGAGAGGAGGGTTTGGGGTGAAAAAACGCCTGGCACACATAAACGTCAATGCTAGCACATTTATGCACGTTCATGCCTTTCGCCTCGATGCACTATAATAGGCAGAAAAAAAAAATTACATTATGGCCAATAAAATGCATTAAACGGCAAACATGTGAACACACATAAATGCCAAATGCGGCTTTAGGTGCGTTTTTCAGCTGCGTTTCCCTTCCTTGGCGCAAAAGCATCCAGGGAAGGGAAAAAAAAAACAAAAAAGTCTTGTATGGATGAGGCCTAATTAGCATTTAAGAACAATAAAATATATTAGGAGTCTGAAAGTGTGCTGTGAAAAAGTGCAGTAAATCTGCCCGGTCCCCATGTGGGACTGCACAGTATACAGACCACAGACAGGCCAGATTGCCAATAGATCATCACCAAGAGGTAAGACAACGAAGTGGTCAGCACTCTCTCTGCATTCCACTGTACGGAGTTACAACTGGATAGTACAGTCACTGACAAAGGGCCCACTCTAAAGGCGGCCCACCCAATCAAGTTATAGACCTACCACTACTTTGGGTTGCCGGTTATTCTACATTAGAAAGTGCAGCTCTTGTTTGCATTACATGGGTATTCCACTTTAAAAAAAAAAAAAAAAAAAAAATAGTAGTAAAATCTTGTGACATCCGGGCCAGCCTTCTATTTTTACAGTGTGAATAAACAGCTCTGAGCCCGCTGGAGCTCATTTCTCAGCAATCAGGTTCAGGGGTTACTTCTGCTTGATAAATTTAACTCAGCATTTTGGCAGTTTATAGAAAATACGCTCATGCAGGCACATTGTTGTCATATAAAGCTGGATGCAGAGCACACATGAAAATTTAAAGTCCAACTTCAGGAAAACTAAAAAATTCTCCCTTGCAGTGGGGCTGCACCCACAATGCAGAGGTTAACCATTTAAGGACCAGGTTTTTTCTGGCACTTTTTGTTTACATGCAACAATCTTTTTTTTTTTTGCTAGAAAATTACTTAGCGCCAAAGAACATTATATATTTTTTTAAAGCAGAGGCCCTAGAGAATAAAGTGGTGGTTTCGCAATTTTTTAGGTCACACGGTATTTGCGCAGCGGTTTTTCAAGCGCAATATTCGGGGAACAAATACACTTTTTTAAAATTTTAATGCAAGGGAAAAAAAAAAAAAAAAAAAAACACAACACAGTACATAACCCAATTTTTTTGTAAAACATAAAAAAGAGGTTACGCTGAGTATAGATGCCAAACATGTCACACTTTAAAATTGCACACGCCCATGCAGCCATGACAATGTAAATTTTACTATCCATAATCCATAGGTGATGCTTTAAAAGCCTTTACAGTTTACCACTTTAGATGTACAGATTGGGTCTAGTGCTAGAATTACTGCCAATGATCTGACATTTGCGGCAATACCTTGCATGTGTGGGACAATTGCGGTTTGTGTGCATGCGAGACCGACGCATTTGTTCACCTTTGTGCACAAGCACAGAGGGCGGGGCAAATTTTTTTATTAATGTATTTTTTTTTTCACACTGTTGCTTTGAATATATTTATTTTTTTGATCACTTTTATTGCGGTCACAAGGAATGTAAAACATCCTTGTGACAGCAATAGGCATGTGACGGGTACTCTTTATGGGGGGATCTGGGGTCAATAAGACCCAAAATCCCTCCTCTGCCCTTCCAGGCATTCAAAACACCAGGATTGTTGTTTTTTTAAACTTTTGATTTTTTGAAAACGGCACCAATGACATCCGGGGAAACTAGAAGCGATGTTAGGTCATCGCTTCTGGGTTACCATAGTGGTGACCTGATCAAAGCTGATCCTGGCCTTATTTGGGTGTCTGACTAGCCGGCAGATGCACCAGCTGGTAGCTTGGGTCTCCCGAGCAAGCTGTGGAAGGCGGCGGGAGGGGGGGCTTGTAATAGCAATCAAGCAGCTCTAAAAACAGTACTGGGGTGATGTCTGCAGCTGCTGGCATCATCCCAGTACAACCACTTGAAGACCAATGATGTAACAGGTATGTGACTGGTCGGGAAGAATTCCAGGCATGGTATATTTTTATACAGTAACATTGGTCCAGCTTGGATCAATGTAACTATGTGTATACCCATACCTGGCTGACAGCACTATTTCAGTGATCTCCACTTGCGTCTTGTGCTGAGCCACTGACCTGATGTATTGTGATGGTCGGCCCCTTAGCAACAATTTGGTTGATATATTTACTAGATGTCAAGAAGAAAAAAAAAGCACACAATTTTAAGGCTAATTCTGGTCATACGCTAGCCGAAGTTGTTAAACTGTCATTTGCACCGTTCATTCATTTTTCCAGTTATTGGGCACAAATAGAAAAATCAAAAGAACAGGTTGGAAAATTCTGCCAAACAAACAATGCAATGAAAAGGTTAAGGGGTTTCTCGCCTGTTAAAAATGTAAATGTTTGCACGTATTCTTGGTCGGGGCTCCTTTTGCATGAATTACTGCATAAATATGGTGTGGCATGGAGGGGATCAGCCTGTGGCACTGCTGAGGTGTTATGGAGGCCCAGGTTGCTTTGATGGCAGCCCTCAGCTCATCTGCATTGTTGGGTCTGGTGTCTCTTATGTTTCTCTTGACAATAACCCACAGATTCTCTATGGGGTTTAGGTCAGGCGAGTTTTCTGGCCAATCAAACACAGTGATACCATGATCATTAAACAAGGCATTGGTACTTTTGGCAGCGTTGGCAGGTGCCAAGTCCTGCTGGAAAATGAAATCAGCATCTCCATAAAGCTGGTCAGCAGAGGGAAGCATGAAGAGCTCTAGAATTTCCTGGTAGAGGGCTGCGCTGACTTTGGACTTAATAAAACACAATGGACCAACACCAGCAGATGACATGGCTCCCCAAATCATCAATGACTGCGGAAACTTCACACTGGACCTCATGCAACTTGGATTCTGTGCCTCTCCACTCTTCCTCCAGACTCTGTGGCCTTGATTTCCAAATGAAATGCAAAATTTTTCCACAGTTCGTTATGATTTGGGGCGCCATGTCATCTGGTGGTGTTGGTCTAACACCAATGAGATGCACCTGTACATATAAAATATTTAAAGGCATTGCACTTTTAAATGTTTTCAGTGTTCTAGTTAGGTGTTAATGTTATTATATTCCCAATGTTTGTGTGCTTTACCTTGCAATGATGGGCACACATGCAGTGCAGGCAGCTTTTAGTGTCATGGCTGATTTGTTCCCCTATGTCCATGTATTGTTGCAGCTAGCCTGTCCCTATGCACCCTTGAGACAAGAATATTTCCTGTTCCAGATCACACAAAATAACCAATGAATGCCTGGCCATTCCCACTCCCAATATCATGCTAGTATGATGAAACTCTGCATGCATAAAATCTGTGTGTCTAAATGCTGTCTGTATCAGATCCAATTGCAGTTTAGCTCTGACCTGTATTCCCGTCAGAATCGGCAACCCATCAGAATAGGTAACGGAAGTGACATTCCATCACAACACTGACGCCCATCTTGCTGCACCCCGCACTCGTCTGCAGTAAGCCTGCAGTCAGAAGGCGGCGCCGGACATCTTTTTACACGCACCCAAGTGTTGCATGTCACAGTTATTTTTAGGCCTCATACACACGGGCGTATCTAAAAAAATAAACAAAACGTCAAGTCCGACGTCAAGGAAAAAAAGTCGACGTTTTTCGGCGTTATGCATTGGCGTTTTTGAGTGTTAGTGAGCGTCGGCGTCAATAGGCGTTTTTTTAAAAAAATCATCCCTCTGCTATTTTTTAACCTAAAAACGTCGGCGTCGGAAAACGCTGGTACAATATTAGGTGGCGTTTGTTGGCGTTTTGTGGCGTCGGCGTCAAAAAAAACGTCAAAACGTTACAGCCTCAGAACGCGATGGCCATGGATTCTACTTTCTGCTCACTAACGCCGACGCCACCTACAGCTCAAAAACGCTGACGTTTTTATGGGGCCATTAACTAACAGAGAGCTGCAAAAAACGCCAGAAAACGCCGGCGTCAAAAAACGTCCGTGTGTATGAGGCCTTACCAGTAAACTGAGCTTATATCGTGAAATACAGTATTCTGAAATCCATGACACGGTTTTGATGCTGAATTTTAAAAACAAGGGCAAGTCAGCTGATCTCACAGGTTTGCTAATCTGACAACGCTACTTTTAAAATTCAACATCAAAATAATCTGACAGATTTCAAAAGACTATTTCACTATATAAGCTCAGTTTACTGGTAAAAATAAGTGCGACATGCAAGACTTGGGTGCGTGTAAAAAGATGTCCACTGCTGCCTTTTGACTGCAGGCTTACTGCGGATGAGCGCAGGGTGTAGCAAAATGCCTGTTGTGGTGTAGTGACGGAATGTCACTTCCATTACCTAATCTGATGGGTCGCTGGTTCTGACAAATCACCTGCACCAGCTCTAGATTAAGAGACCTAGGGATTGTGGGATATGAAGTTTCTTCGCAGGAAGTGTCAGATCTCACACTACAGACAGAGGTCATGCATTAACATGTGCAGTGCCTTGCCAATTGTCCCATGTTGCAACACAAACAGACTGCTGACATAGGAAATGTAAGGATTTAGTCTTATAGGCCATGTGTACAAGGCAACAAATGACACCATGAAACTACAGGATCAATGCACATCTTATACAGGTGAAAAACACAAAGTGCAAGTAGGAATATTTACCATGCCTTTACTCACAGTGGTTATAACAACCAATCAGAATCTATCTTACGTTTTCTAATCTGCACAAGGAGCTGGAATCTTACTGGCACTGGATTGCACATTTTTATACCATAGAACACATTTTCAGTGCACTAGGAATTGACGTCTTACCTCGTTTGTGAAGCCAACCTTCTTTCACAATCGCTACTTCATTCATAATGACGGCAATGTTTCTCGGTCGACAACTCGCACCAAGATGCCGAATTAGAACCTTTAGCAGCACAGTAAAGTTATATCTGCAAACACAAAGAAAAAATACAAGGTAAGTGTTTATATATTACAAATGGTGCGCACAGTATGGGGTGTAAGGGCAGCAGATGGTGCGTGAAGCGCAGCTTGCTGCTACGGTGGCACATAGCTACGCCATTATGTCACAACTTTCCCAACACCTGTAAGATCCCCACGGCACAAATGACAGCCAGTTATTTTTCCTTTCATTGGCGTACAGCTCTTGGTTCAACAGAATAAAATATCCTGGGGCTTTCGTTATTTAATTCATACATGCGTTACAGCTCAGTCTTATTTCAGGTGAGATTTGCAGATTGATAGAAGGAAGGACAATAGGATAGTAAACAGGTCCATTATATGGCTAAAGCTTTACAATTATACCCATTATATGGCCAAATGTATGGGGGCACCCTTACAAATGACGGCGTTCAGGATACGGTTAAAGATGCTGTCTTACCAAACCATTTATTTCAAACACTAACCTACCCATAGGGCTATAAAGAGTATTTAACCACTTCAGACCTGGAAGGATTTACCCCCTTAATGACCAGGCCATTTTTTGCAATAGAAAAAAAAAATTGATTAGTTTGCGCAAAAGTTATCGCGTCTACAAACTACAGGATAGATTTATGGACTTTTATTTTTTAACTTTTAATAGCGGCGATCTGCATTTTTTAGCAGGACTGCGACATTGCTGCGGACAAATCTGACCCCAAGTGACACTATTTGGAGACCAGTGACATTATTGCATTGATCAGTGCAATAAAAAATGCACTGATCAATGTATAAATGACACTGGCGGGGAAGGAGTTAATACTAGGGGGGGCGATCAAGGGGTTAACTGTGTTCCCTGTGTGTGTTCTAACTGTAGGAGGGACGGGGGAACGGAAGGGGGGGGGGACTGGGGGCTGCCTAGGACATGACAGATCGCTGTTCCCAATCAAGATCTCTGACATGTCATCTGACAGAACGTGTATCCACCTTGTTTACAGAGGCAGAAACCCCGTTCTGCCTCTGTACACCGCGATCAAGTGTCGCCGGTGGACATAGAGCCCGCAGGACCTGTGGGTGCACTCCCGTGGCGTGCAGCGTGCATGCGCCCACAGTAACTCATGCACAGACTGCCATACGGGTATGGCTGTTTGCGCAGGAGAGTCGACCTGCCACTATACATATACAGTGGCTGGTCAGCAAATGGTTAAAGTATTTCATGATTAATACTTCCATTGTGGAGAATGCTGGCCACCCCCATCTTGGATGTGATGCAAGAAGGGTTGAAATGTAAGCGCCACCCCACTGCTAAGAGGTCCAAATACAACTTTATTCCATTACAGGTCAGGGGAACAGATCAAGAAATAACACAACATGTTTCGGTGGTCCACATGCCCCATTTATCAGGGATTGACTGATAACCAAGTGATCGAACCAGTAGGCTACCAAAAAAGCTGCTGATTAGGCCTGTGCTTTCAACTCACACTGGGACAAATATCGTTGTAGGTCCAGTCCATTACTGGTTTGTTCACTTTTGTTGCCAGTCAAGCCCTGATGAAGGGGGCACGTAGAACACCGAAACGCGTTAGCTATTTTTGATCTGTACCCCTAACCCTTAATGGAGTGGCGTGGCACTTCAATTTCAACCCTTCTTACATTAAATCTTAAACCTACAGGTCCAGCGCTACCTTTCCACTTTCCTCAACCATCTTGGATGTTATGTCAGCAACCCCAGCAACTCAGAGCTGTCAAGCAAATGCGACATTTAAACACACACACTGCGTCGCATACATTTACTGCTGCAGAGTGGCTCTGTCCCTTGAATCGCCGTCCATAAACGGTGACTCACGCGTGCGCTGCAGCAGGCGGGAGCACGCCGGCTCGCTCTCGTGCCCGCTGCACTCTGCAGGAGTGTGGCCATGGCTCAGGCGGACTCGATCTCTGCCAGAAAATCGTGATTGCCTAGCAGAGAACATAAACACGGCGATTCCCCGCTCTGTCAGGCAGCATGTAAGATCTACTGATCCCTGTCACTGGGATCAGTTAGATCCCTTATGCCCCTGGCAGCCCAGCCCCTCACAGTTAGAGCATGCCTAGGGAACACAGTTAACCTCTAGATTAACCCCTTCACTGCCAAATGACTGATGAATAAATTTTTTTTGGGGGATTTTTAGATTAGGAAAAAGTAAGACTTTTTTTGTTTTGCAAAATTTTCGCTCTTTTTTTGTTTATAGCGGCGATCAGAAATGACGCAGAGGGGGATCAAATACCACCAAAAGAAAGTTTTATTTGTGGCAAAAAAGGATGCAAATTTTGTTTGGGTACAACGTTGCACGACCGCCCAATTGTCAGTTAAGGCGACGCAGTGCCGAATCACGGGACTGAAGTGGTTAATTTACATTGTCCCTTCTATTTCTGTATATGGATCATTGTGCTGTAATTTAAAAAAAAAAAAAAATTCCTAATCAATAAACAGCTGTCACATGGCCCAGATCTTTGCCAGGCAGTCTGCAGGGAAACACGCAGGAGGAGATTCTAGTCCTCTGCTGCTGGTCACATGTTCAAAAACACACAACACTCACCTCTGGAATACAGAGTAAAGATAATTAATATCAATACATGGTTTTAAAATTGTCATACAAATATAAATTTGAAATCAAATCTATTATTTTTTGGCATTGACATGGTGTGGGCAGATTTCTGCCAGTCACAGGCTGTGCCTCGCCCCTCCAGGTGAAGCCTTCACCAGTCAAGAGGTAACATCACACACCTAATTGTGTTTAGTTGGTTAGTGGGCATGGAGGAGGAGGGAGGGAGTGGGCTGTCATTTACCACTGTGTATGCGCCCACATGTGTGACTCTATAGTCACATGGGCTGCTCAAATGTAATAGGAAGGAAATGCTCAGCATAGAAACTCACTGCAAACTGAGCATGTGCAGCGCTGCCAACACTGCTCTGCAAAATCCCCAACTGCAGTGGGGACATGGACAGAAGGGGGAGATAGAGAGCAGCAGGATCAGCCAGTTTTTTGGCTTAATACAGAAAACAATTATCATAGTGAGTGAATGAGTATGAAAAGCATGTAATACACCATTTATTGATGTTTTTTTAGGATGTGGGTTTAGTGACACTAACATTCCCGGCATGCCTGGAATGTAGCTGTTTTTGAAACAGTTAAATCAATGGGATTTAAATGGTTTGCCTCAACCCTCTGTTACCTTTGTCTGGACAGCTTGTCTGTTAAAAAATACAATTAAAAAATGAACTTCTGGCTGCAAAGCCAGGTGGAAATAAATGAAAGAAAAGCCTAAAATGCAGCCACAACATCTAAGAATTGGCAAGCTGCAATATATACATTTATATTTTTGGGTATAACACCACTTTAAGTGGCAGACTGTTTTTGCCAACTAGTAGCAGAACTAAACATGACACGTATTCCCACATAATGCTGCCCAACATTACCCTGAAATCATTTCATCAATTCAAATATTCAATCAAAACCCCATCTGATCTTATTGGCCAGATGATGCCATTGCCATACCCCTGTTACAATCTGAAGACCTGGTTACACCTCATTAGAAAATTGCCAGACACTTTTTTCCCAGCATTTCCATTTAGAAGCAGAACGTCTCATCACTGGGTGAACCTTGTTTACCCAAGGATAGCAAAGAAACAGATTCTCCCCAGCATCTCATACCCTTCCTTGCCCCACTGCCACTCTGTTCAGCTATGAAGAACATGGAAAGACAGCCCTGTGTAAGCGCTACTCAGATTCCTAGTCCAAGCTGACTGTCCCCCCTTTACCTTAGTGACAGTGTTAGGGCCAAGCCCAACTATTTTCCCAGTAGCTGAACAGAACCATGGGTAAGAAAAGGAAAGGCATGTCTGGTGTGCAAGTTGAAGAAAATCGAATTGTTAGGGTGGCCTTTAGGGCCATTGCAGATCATCAAGCAATCTACCTGCATCATTTGCATTCCTGTATTACGATCACGATGGTGTAGTCTTCCCCCTTTACTTTCCACCCAAATCAAAGGTTGAATGGACAATACATGCGCAGACAGTTTTGCTCATCTTTCTCAAATTGAAAAGGAACAAATTGATCATTTAGAGCAGTGGTCACCACTAAACTTTGCTTGCTTTTATCCAGTGCTTGGGGCACTACACTATTCCTCCCAATGATACAAACAATGAGGAACCATTCCTTCCACCGATCCTACCAACATCAGGACATAATTCCTCTCCGTGTTAGGAGTAACAAACATAGTAACCCTCCTTATCACATCACGGGGTTCGTGACCTATTTTCGTTCGTTTCAAATCACCACTGGTGACGAGATTTACTAGTTAAACAAGGAAAAGTTAAACTCTTTCTACTCGTTTTGACAGACGCGTACATAACAGGTAAGTTGGAAACTAAACCCACCTTTCATTTCCCCCTTCTGATGTGGTAGCACTAGCATTATGTCCTTACGTTTACTACGTCCATCTAACGAACTACTAGACGTTACCGGGATTTCCGGTGGGATTGTTAAGCTAAAA
>BLSH010489673.1:470217-484987 GCA_018402905.1 Glandirana rugosa
AAAATATCATCGCAGAGGTGATCAAATACAGCCAAAAGAAAGCTCTATTTGTAGGGAAAAAAACATCAATTTTGTTTGGGTATAACGTTGCACGACTGTGCAATTGTCAGTTAAAGTGACGCAGTGCCGCATCGCAAAAAATGGCCTGGTCAGGAAATAGGTAAATCCTTCTGGGGCTGAAGTGGCTAAAGTAGAACTATGGGCAAACTTTTTTTTTGTCACTTTAGATAGAGTAAAGAAGGGTTATAACCCCTGTCATTTTTTTCCCACCATCTGTGTACCATTGCAGAGATTTAATTTCACTTCCTGTCCCAAAGTCAAACAGGAAGTGAGTGTAAATCCCTGAAAATTAAGGGAATTAAAAGGGGGCGCAGTTAAAACACAACTCAACTTGTGACAAACACTTTAACCTACAGGTAAGCCTAGAATAAGGCTTACCTGTAGGTGCCCTGCATATCTCCAAAACCTGTATGGTTTAGGAGATATGCAGTGTATTTGCTGTGCCAACGTCATGTCTGCACATGCGCAGTAAAGAAGCGGCCTCCGTGCCGTTCCTCCACTGAGATCATGCCGTGACTGGCGGCTCGCATGCGCGGGAGTGACGTCATGCAACTCCGGCCAGTCACGGCCCCGGAAGGAAGAGGGGCAGAAGATGGACACCGCCAGCACAGGGGACAGCGCTGGACATCGTAGGCTTCGTTTGCAGGTAAGTGGCACATAATGGGCTACTATGAGATGCATAGTAGCCCATTATGCTTCTACATTACAGGGGAATGTAGAGGAAAGTAAACCCCATCTGGGTTTACTTCCTCTTTAAAGAGATTTATCCTATTTGTCCAGTTTACCATAATCATTTAGGCTGGGTTCACATATGAACCGCATGCGGCTCACAGCAGGGGTCCGGTGCGTCCTGGTTCACTGTTTCAGGTCCGATTTCAGCCCGAATTTTGGGCTGAATTCGGACCTGAAAAAACGGACCAAAAGTCGCACAGAGTTTTTGTGAAAAACACACCGGACCTGCTGCGGAGATATGTGAACCGGCTCCATATAGAGAGCCGGTCAAAATCTCCTGCTATTGCGAATTGGATGCGGGTTGTGAACCCAGCCTAAAAGTGAAAGTAAAACAAAATCCCACATTTTGAGTTGTCCTCAGAAAAGTAATAGAGGGGAAATCTTACAATAGGGACACTAAGTTCTGGTGAGCTGGGGGTCCCCAAGGAATGTCCAGGCGTTTCTTCTCACTTCCTGTTTGGCTATGGGACAGGAAGTGAAGGGAAATCTCAGCAATGGGAAAAAAAAAAAAAGAAAAAGTCTGACAGAGGTTGTAACCACATCACAGTTTCCTTGCAGTGCTATAGGAACATTTTGTTTGTTTCTTCTAACAGAGGTTATAACCCTCCCTTACTCCATCAAAAAAAAAAAAAAAAAAGTTTTTGGCTATAGCTCTAATTTAACAAGGTTAACCCAGGCACTGAGAAGGCTTCCTCACTAATTGTCAAAAGCCTCGGGAAAAGGGATTGGACCACAGTTTGCTTTCCAGGGGTGCAACAATCTTCCCACATGTCTTTTCCTTCACTTCCTGCTCTGCCGACAACATTTTCCAAGACAGCAAGTGAGAGGAAATCTCCAACTGACAGATTTTCCTTCACTTCCTGTTGATAAAACCTTGGTGAGGCAGAAAGTGAGGGAAGAGGTTTAAACGTTTCGGCCTGACATACACTTGAATCGGTTTCCTTCCACCATAATGCATATAAGAAGTGGCAGGGCAAGTGGGCAACCACCGCACGTATATGTCCATGGGGGTCCGAGGTTGTATGTGGAGAGCGCACTCACTGCACCAAGCTGTTTCCCACAGCGCCTGGTCTCCATTTGTGAAGATGGGCCATGGGGACAGCCCATGATCTGGATACCGCCTCTGCCATTAAGACCCAATTCTTGGTGGAAGGCATCAAGGCCTACATTTTTATTCTACAGCAATGTAAATAACTATGTTCCCCCTGTATTAACCCCTTCCCACTGGCAGTAAACACAGATGTCCCAGTGTGGCTGTGGGATTTCACACATATATGCATACAGCCAGCACTGCTCTTCTTGGAGCGGCTTAAATCACACACACCCAGTACTGTGACCGCGCTGTCATCATCAACCCCAGGTCACTGTTTACAGTTAGGAGGCGGCAGGAAGGGCTCTTGATCATGTGACCGCCAAAGTGAAAGAGATCAGAAAGCCCAGGAACCATTCCTGGCATTAGAGTAGAACATTCGTTAGAAAATTAAGTCCTGCTAGATGACTTCAGGCTGGCCCATTGTGCAGGTATAGCGATGTAAAACATTAAAAATAAGTGTCTATACTTTTTAAAATCCAGTAACACACTGTCTCACCCTACACTGCACATGCTCAGTTGCTCCCAATTATTAGGCATTGCCAAGTTTGTCGAGGACGATCTGCTGACAGCCTTTACACAAAATTAAACTCTCCTATCCTTTACAGTCAAGGAAGCTGCTGCTGTTTGATCTGTAACTGCCATGGTGCGTCACATGTGACCAGTTATGACACCAGCCATTTGATGATTTGACAGTTTGCAAGCAAATGTGACAGTTAGCAATCCTGACATGCCAGGGAATTTAACTGTTTTTGAAACCGTTGAATCGATGGATTTAGTTCCATTTTATGATTTACTGCTGTTCAGGGGCTCTGGGCTTTAGCAAAATGGCAGCTTCCATTTAGAAGAAACAGGAGCAATGCTGGAGTCAATTTACAGCACACACTAATTTTGGTAGCATAATTAATAATGTGGACTGTATGTATGTAAAGAAATTTTTTTTTTCCACGTTGTTATGGGCAAGGTTCCGCTTTAAGATCCCCTTATAGGGTCGGCTCCCGCCAGCAGACAAAGTTTAAGTAGCCTTTTTTCCCTCCACCACATATAATAATAATAATAATAATAACCTAAGCACAGATACAGTCCTTGTCAAGAACTACAAATGCAGGACAATGGAAAACTGCTACTCCAACAGGAAATGATGGTTTGCGTTCACCAAGGTCAAAGCAACAATAAAATACATTCTCATTGGTCGTTGCATGCCACCCTGCTTTCTGTACTGTTCTTTACCAAGTACTCCAGTGAGGCCGCTTTGACACTGGCGGTAGGCTTTACCACCCACTGAAGGGCCATAGCTTTTCAGACCGCGGTTGACAGACAGTTTACATGCGTTTAGGAGGCGATATTGCTGCCTCCTGCATGCCTGTTTTTCAAGTGCCAATCTATCCCAATGCAGATTTTACTTTGCACGACCATGCTGCAACCTTCATAGCGATGTTGCGACAAGGTTCCATTGACTTCAATGGGTGAGTTTGAGAGCCTGTCAAAACGCGCCCATTGAAGTCAATGGAACCTTGTGCCAAGTTACAATTGCTGTAGCTGTAGTGCAACTCACCCCTCTGGCCACCATGTAAATTTGGAGGTGGGCAGTCATAACACGGGCCAACTGCTTGTTTTTATTACCCCTCTGCTGCCAGTGTAAACAAAGCCTTAGGCCTCATTCACTCAGGGCGCATCAATGCATACCCCAATGTGATGGCCATGTTCATCCGCACGGGGATGCACAGGTGCTCTGTGCATCCCCATGCAGGCAGTCTCAATGATGTCTATAGGGATGGATTGGCTGTATGAACACAGCCGCTGCTTCCAATTTGACATATACACTATTGCCAAAAGTATTGTGACGCCTGCCTTTACACGCACATGAACTTTAATGGCATCCCTATCTTAGTCTGTAGGGTTCAATATTGAGTTGGCCCATACTTTGCAGCTATGCCAGCTTCAGCTCTTCTGGGAAGGCTGTCCACAAGATTTAGGAATGTGTCTATGGGAATGTTTGCCCATTCTTCCAGAAGTGCATTCGTGATGTGGACGAGAAGGCCTGGCTTGCAGTTTCCGCTCTAATTTATCCCAAAGGTGTTCTAACAGGTTGAGGTCAGGACTCTGTGCAGGCCAGTTAAGTTCCTCCACCCCAAATCGCTCATCCATGCCTTTATGGGCCTTGCTTTGTGCACAGTCATGTTGAAACAGGAAGGGACCATCCCCAAACTGTTCCCACAAAGTTGGGAGCATGAAATCGTCCAAAATGTCTTGGTATTCTGACGCCTTAAGAGCTCCGTTCACTGGAAATAAGGGGCCAAGCCCAACCCCTGAAAAATACCACACCATAATCCCCCCTCCACCAAATGATTTGGACCAGTGCACAAAGCAAGGTCTATAAAGACATGGATGAGCGAGTTTGGGGTGGAGGAACTTGACTGGCCTGCACAGAGTCCTGACCTCAACCCGATAGAACACCTTTGGGATGAATTAGAGAGGAGACTGCTAGCCAGGCCTTCTCGTCCAACATCAGCACCTGACCTCACAAATGCACTTCTGGAAGAATGGTCAAACTTTCCCATAGACACTCCTAAACCTTGTGGACCTCCTTCCCAGAAGAGTTGAAGCTGCAAAGGGTGGGCCAACTCAATATTGAACCCTACAGACTAAGACGCCATTAGAGTTCATGTGCGTGTAAAAGCAGCCGTCCCAATACTTTTAGTAATATAGTGTATGTGCCGCTACACACTGTCTGCATTCAGGGGCGTTCACCCGTACCTGTATGGATATCACATTGGGAGCAGCGACCGTCTGTGCAGCCACTGCGTCCCAATAGACATCAATGGGACTGCTTGCACAGGGATGCATGGTAGCTATGCATCCCTATGGGGGGTAAACACAGCCTTGCGTGGGGTACACATTGATACACCCCGAGTGAATGAGGCCTAAGGCTTAGTTCAAACTGCCGGTGAATGAGGCCTCAGTTCCTCAACAACTTCAGGCCTGACAGTTGTAAAGCTCCAGAACACTTCCACTTTTCAATCCTTCTTCCAATAATAAACATCACAGTAACGTCATAAATCCCGCCACGCCAAAACACGCAAAACTAAAACAAAGCTGGGCGACTCGGTTATGTCTGACAAGGGTCTACGTTACCCATAGCAACCAGACACTTCCTTTCATTATCCAGCCCACGCTGGTATCAGCCTTCTGATTGGTTGCTACGGGCAGCGCAGACGCTTTTGCGCCACTTTTCTACGTCAGGCCTTAACGGCGCCCAGCTAAATTCAAATCCCAGCAGAAATGGCATCATTGGGGTTAAACAGCGGCCTGGTTGCTATGGCAATATGGCAAATATCAACCACACACACTCGCCTCCACCCGTCTCTGCTGGCTTTATATACATATATTTTCCAAGTAAACATTTCCCCGGCTACGTTCTCTATTCCTAGAAGGCTGGGTACCAGGCAGACAGACGATCACGTTCCACGCTGCACAGGCCAAAGTGGGCTGGGTCACCGAGAACGCAGCCATAGATATTACACGATGTACGCAGGAAGTGGGCATCACTGGGAGGGGTGCGTTCAACGGGGTGCAGAGCCTTGGAGAAGCAGCAAATAATCATAGAATAAAAACACACAACACCTACAACACTTTTGCAATGACGGAAAGGAAACAAAAGCAATCCTGGTGGGGGGGGGGGAGGGCTGAGGATGTTGCAATGGAGACTTCAGCATCCTATTTTGTTATCCAATGGGGGAAAAAATAAAAAACACCCAACGCTACATCCTGCATCATGCAATGCAGCCGGTCTCATGCAAATGCCTGGAAAGGGGGATTGCACGGTGCACCGGTGGGCAGCAGACAGGCGTGCAATGTGCCTTTTATTGGACGGCTATGCGCATATGCATGAGACAGGAGATGCTCTGCATAGGCCCTATGGCTAGGCTGCAGTCTACCCAGCACCAAGGGGGGGTGGGGCACCAGACAAGATGGGGCATTAAGGGGGCTCTGGAATTAAAGGGGGATCTCCCCCAAGGCCCATCGGCGGGGGCAAAACAGGATGTTGGTGCCAGTCTAGGGTGTGTGCTTTACAAGGGAGGGGGGAGGGGGTTGACTTACATGGATGCAAGAGGTATATAGGATCTGTGCCTGCAGGAGGAGGAATGCCACCGGGGCTTGGGGCCTAGAGGTGGATAGCAGCCAGCTGAAGCCACACCATCACCGAGGGGAGCATGAGAGGGAAGGGAAAGGAAAGAAGGAAGGAGGGGGGAGGAGAGGAGAGCAGACAGAGAGGGGGAGAGGGTGGGAGGAGGAGGAAGAGGGGAAGGATAGGGCTGCTGCTGCTGCTGCTGCTTGTAGTATTGCTGCTGCTGCTGCTGCTTGTAGTATTGCTGCTGCTGCTGCTGCTGCAGATTCAGCCCATTGATTGCATGGAGGGATGGGAGGATCCGGTTGATGCTTGGCTGGAGGCTGCTGGTGCTGCTGTCACCTTGCTGACACCCTGGGGTGCTGCTGGATAAGCTGTGCTGTCAGCCCTGGATCATCCTCCTAGCAGAGGATCAGCTGCCCCCAGGCTGTGTCTCCTCTTCCTGCACACAGTGTAGATTGTCTCTTCCTCCCCTGCACTCACTGATCCTCCTCCAGCCTTCTCTCTTCCTTTCTCCAGCCTCTCTCTTGTCTATGTGTCTCCCTCTTCCACCCTGCCTGCTGATGACCACTGGGTCCTACCGCCTCCTGCTGCAGGGGGGAGGAGCCCTGCTCTCACTCTGGATGTGTGCACAGCACACAGGTGAGCTTTAACCTCTCAGCTGCTGGGCTGGAAGCGACTGGCAGCTCGCCATCCAGGGACGTAGGATGCGTTTGTTTTTCTGTGCCGATCGCTGATACCCCAAATGCGTCTTTTCTTTTTTGGTTGAATGCATGTTTAACCAATGCAGCCCCGGAAGGATTTCCCACTGTAGGACCAGAGAACTTTTTGCGATTCGGCACTGCGTCGCTTTAACTGACAATTGCGCGATCACACGACGTTGTACCCAAGCGACATTTGCGTCCATTTTTTCCCACACTTTGAGCTTTCCTCTGGTGGTATTTGATCACCTCTGCGGTTCTTATTTTTTGCGATATAAACAAACAAAGAGCGATAATTTTAAAAAGAAAAAAAAAATATTTTTTTTTTAACTTTTTGCTATAATAAATGTCCAAAAAAATATACAAAAACAAATGTATTCCTCTGTTTAGGCCGATATGTATTCTTTCATATATTTGTGGTAAAGAAAATCGCAATTGGCGTAAATTGATTGTTTTGCGCAAAAGTTGCCGCGTTTACAAACTATGAGAATTAATTTATGGCGTTTTTACTAGTAATGGCGGTGATCTGACTGTGATATTGCAGCAGACAGACCGGACATTTTTGGCACTTTTTTGGGACAAATGACATTTAGGCCTCATACACAGACGTTTTTTGACGCCGGCGTTTTCTGGCATTTTTTGCAGCTCTCCATGTTTGTCAATGGCCCCATAAAAACGTCAACGTTTTTGAGCTGTAGATGGCATCGGCATTGAGGAGCTGAAAGTAGAACATACGGCCATCGCGTTCTGAGGCTGTAACGTTTTGGCATTTTTTGACGCCGACGCCGCAAAACGCCAACTAATATTGTACCGGTGTTTTTTGACACCGACGTTTTTAGGTTGAAAAATAGTAGAGGGATGTTTTTTTTTTAAAAATGCCTATTGACGCCGAAGCTCACTTATGCTCACTAACGCCGATGCATAACGCCGAAAAACGCCAATTTTTTTCCTTGATGTCGGGCCCGACATTTTGTTTATTTTTAAAGATACGCCCGTGTGTATGAGGCCTTATACAGTGATCAGAGCTAAAAATAGCCACTGATTACTGTGTAAATGTCACTGGCAGGGAAGGGGTTAACCTGCAGGGGGCAATCAAGGGGTCAACTGTGTTCTAACTGTGCAGGGGCTGGGCTGGCAAGGGCATAACAGATCTAACTGATCCCAATTACAGGGATCAGTAGATCAGTGTCATGCCCACTGACAGGACAGTTCTTCCTCTCTAGAAGATTGAGACAGAGTGCAGCAGACACGAAAGCACGCCGGCACGCTCCCGCCTGCGGCACACAGGGTTTGGTGCAGCTGTGCCCAGCAACCAATCAGCTTCTAACTTCAGTTTGTTCATTTAAGCTTTGACAATAAGCCCCAGCTCACATTTGACATGCGATTTGACAGGTCACATCACAGCCTATCGCTGGCAATGGGAGCATCCCAATCGGTGCGACACCGCACCGATTCCCAAAAGTAGTTCTTGCAGAACTTTTGGCGACTTCGGGGGGCGACTAGGATTACCACCTCGTCCCTTTAAACCCCAACACGTATTAATGACACAGATTCTGTGGCCACTTCAGCCCCGGAAGGATTTGCACCCTTCCTGACCAGATCACTTTTTGTGATACGACACTGACAATTGCGCGGTCGTGCGACGTTGTACACAAACAAAATTGATGTCCTTTTACCCACAAATAGAGCTTCCTTTCGGTGGTATTTGATCACCTCTGCGTTTTTTATGTTTTGCACTATAAACCAAAAAATAATGTCAATTGTGAAAAAAAATAATATTTCTTACTTTTTGCTATAATACATATTCCAAAAAAAAATAAAAAAACAAATGTATTCATCGGTTTAGGCCAATATGTATTCTTCCTCATATTTTTGGTTAAAAAAAAAATCGCAATAGGCGTATTTTGATTGGTTTACGCAAAAGTTATAGCGTATACAAACTATGAGAATTGATTTATGGCTTTTTTTAAAATGTATTTATTCTTTTTTTTTTACTAGTAATGGTGGCGATCTGTGATTTTTTTTATCGGGACTGCGATATTGCGGCGGACAGATCGGACACTCTTTTGGGATCACTGACATTTATACAGGGATCAGAGCTAAAAATAGCCACTGGTTACTGTATAAATGTCACTGGCACGGAAGGGGGCGATCAAAGAGTTAAATGTGTTCCCTGTTAGTGTGTTACTAACTGTGTGGGGGCTGGGCTGATGAGTGGGGGAGGAGAGAGATTGCTGCTCCCATATACTGGGAACATACGATCGCTCTCCTCTCCCTTGTCAGAATGGGGATCCCCTTGTTTACATTCAGGGAATCCCCGTTCTATCCCTGCTGGGGAGCGATCGCGGGTGGAGTCTGCCCCACCTGCTGATTGGCTCCCCCGCTAACCAGTGAGCGCCTCCGGTGTCGCGCGTGCCCCCTCAATACACGATCCCGCGCATGCCATCAAGTGACGCCATGATCGATTCACGGCAGGCGGTGGGGAAGTGGTTAAGGTGGTAATTATACTCACTTGGTGCTTTATCGCCATTAAATTAGCCCCAGAACCTGTATAATTCATATGTGTTCTGGTTTAAAGGGATGAGGTGGCAACCCCAGGGGCGACTTCTACAGGCATGTGTGCAGGAACCCGTATCTTTCAAATCGCCCCTAAAGTCACACGGATTTGAAATCGTGTGAGTTCAGAAGAAGTCGCGCGATTTCAAAGTCGTGATCAGTGTGAACGAGGGCTAAGGCTCCATTCACACATAAGCATTTTGAATCAATTTCAAAACACGCTGTTAAAATGTAAAACCGCACACCAGCGTTTTCAGGTGCACTAATCGCGCGACACGTTTCGCCCAAAAGAAGTTCCCAAACTTTTTTTGGGCGACATGCATCATGCGATTTGGTTAGTTCGACAGAAAGTTGATCTAGAGATCAACTTTTTTGAACGGAAATTTTTTGTTTGATCAGCGGATGCAGGGCTGATCCGTGTATTCTGATAGAGGAGGAGTCCTGCTGTCAGAATACAATAACACAGCGGGGAGGACTCCTCCATCCACCTCCATTGTGCGGATGAGGAAATCCATTCGTTTTTTTTTTTTCAAACAGCACACTGTCTGATCAAAATAAAAACAATCCACCTATAGCCAGCCTTATCCTGGTCATACACTATACAATCTGATACAATTTCTGTATAATCTCCTCTAGGGCCCATTCACATCATCGCATATGTGAACCCAAGTCAATCCATCGACCAGTTCAGCAGGGACCAGCCACATTTCGATCCATGTATGGGCAGGCTGACTGAACCCAAGTCAATCGATCGACCGTTACAGCAGGGATCAGCCAAATTTTGATCCATGTATGGGCAGGCTGATTGAACCCAGGTCAATCCATCGATTGACTTGGGTACAACTAGCCTGTTCGATTTTTCTACGTGCAATTACGGCGGCTATAGCCACTAGCAGTAATCATTGTGTTCTGCTGGCTGGGAAGTCTCTCCATGCATTCCCCCATCAATACTGACTAGGGTAAATACTTCTGCCTGGGACACAATCTCACTTTATAGCTGCTGTATAACAAAGAGACTTGCCTGATTAGACCAAACTACTGAAATAAACACAGATTGTACCGATCACTTTATAAATTGTCTCTTTACAACTCTAACAAATCTCAGCCTAGGTTCACACTGATGCAATGTAGAAAACGCAGCAAACCCTGTGCGTTTCCTGCACCGCATTGAAATCACATGGTGTTCATGCTATCTGCTGCGGATGTCAATGTTAAATTAATGACACTCTGAAACAGCTCGCCAAATGATAGCCAGAATCGCATAGCATGGGTGCGATCCAATTCAGGTGCAGCGGCGGTAAAAAAAAAGAAGGGTCCTGCACCATTTTGGTGCGGATGCGGTGCGATTTGAGCCGTACAAAATGAATGTCTCAAATCGCACTGTGTGGGCTTAATGCGTTGTGATTCCTGTGCGCATCACGTGTGGTGTCCCGCATCACGCAAGTGTGAACCCAGGCTCACAGAAGAACAAAGGCTAGTTCACACCACATGCGTTCCAGTGCTTTTTTTTTTCTTCATCCACAATGCATTGAAAGTAGGTTACATGGTTTTCAATGGCATAGTTCACACCAGTGCTTGCAGTTCTAGAAAAAAAAGAACATGCTGCATTTTTCCTGCACAGAGCTGTACTGGAATGCGGTAAAACGCATCAAAAATGCACCGGAACGCATCAAAAGCACATTGGACCCCATTACAGTGAAAAAAAAACAAGAAAAAAATCATCGGGAATGCACCCGGAAAAGCATAAAAAGGTGCATGCAGAAACACAGGAAGTGGCTGCTAAGAGGCAGCAAGAGATCAGCAGCACTGAGATTCAACAAAAGATGAAAAAGGTGAAACCATGTATTGTATTTAAAAAAATACCTATTGGTAATAGAAAACAGTAATTTTACTACTCTACTGTGTAGTAATAGAAGGAAGTAAGGAATAATGAAAACATCAGCAGATCACTTTATGTCCATCAATTCCGGGTGATCCCTATTTGCATCTCAGAAAGCTGTAGATGTAGAAAAGGAAAAAATAGATGCAGAAAAAAAAATATGAAAAGTGTATTTTTTAAAAGAAACTGCATGGCAGTTGTCAATGATGCTCAGTGCTTTAGCAATCTAAGGCTTAACATGGTAATAAAGCCAACAGCAAACAGCAGCTTACCATTTCTTAGATGTGATGGCCGCATTTGTTTTCTTTTTTTACCCTTTCTTTCTTTTATTTCCACTTGGTGCTCCTGCCAGTAAGTCTGTTGTTTTTCAACATAACAAGCTGTCCTGTAGATGTAGAAGTTAGAGGGTTGAGAAAAAACATTTAACACTGGCAGGGGTGCTTACAATGATCAGCTTTTATTTATTTATGTAAAATCTTTATCCCAAAAGGAAAAAAAAAATTTTCTGTAACTTAGTGTATCTAAACCTTCTAGTACATCTAACCGGAGGCATAACTAGAACGTTCAAGAAACAATGGAGGGCCCCCCTGATCCCCAACTGGTGCCCTTCCCACGGATCCTGGGACCCTTTACTTCCTGCCATCTTCGGTGCCGGAACGCCAGACCCAGTCGCAAGTGTGACCTTTGCGACACTGGTAGTTACGCCACTGGTGTCAGTATTTTTTTATTTTTTTTTATCATTTTATTTTATTTATTTTTTTAGAATTTTACTTTTTATACGTTTTTACATATTTTTTGGGACCCCTGTTGGAGGGCTTTGGTGAAATATCAGGGATCTAAAAAGACCCCTGATGTCTCACTTTTGAGACAGAGAAAGGGACTGAGGACAAATTCATCAGCCCCTTTCATGAACAGGAATTTCTCTGTACAGAGGCTTCATTCACAAATTGAAGCATAGTAAACTTACTATGCCTCAGCTCTGAATGGATTAAAAAAACAAAATCGGTACCAATCACTGACTCAATACATTAAGACAAGGAAAATCGCACGTTTACTGACCTCTTCCCCGCTCTCCATCCTGACAGATCCTCCACAACAGCGACACCCGGCCGCGTTGCACAGGGGCTCAGTGCAGCAGGACAGGGATAGGGAGGTGGCAGGAGCAGCTGAATGTCTGCAGGAGGTAGAGGAGGAGAAGCGGGCATTCAGCTGCTACATGGAGGGATTGGTTTCTCTACATGCCAATGCCCCTGCTCTCCTATCCAGCTGTACAGGGAAGCCGCACGGGCCCACAGGAGCAGTGGCGACCCCTGTGACCCCTGTATGTACGCCCCTGCATCTAACACTACATCAGACTGAAAATGCTGCTGTCTAAGGCTACTTTCACACTGGGGCAGGCGGTAGAAGCTCTGCTAGTTTCAGCGGCGCCTTTCTGCTGTTATGCAGATGGGAGCACTGCGCTTTTAACCCTCCACAAGGGTTAAAAAGGGGTTAAAAGTGCCAGTGCGCTGCGCTTCCGAGGCGGTGTACAGCCGCCTCGGAAGCACTGCCCATTGATTTCAATGGAGGGGTGTTGGAGGAGCGGTGTATCACCGCCCCAAGGATGTAACCTCCTGCAAGCGCACCGCCCCAGTGTGGAAGCACTTAGGGCTTTCACACTGGGGTGGATTGGGGGGGGATTTTTGAGGCGCTTTAAAGGCGCTATTTTTAGCTAAAAAACACCTGTAAAGCGCCTCAGTGTGAAAGTGGCCTTAAGGTGTCTCTGTTGTTCCTTCACCCAGAGTGTAGACACCCTAATATTGGAGGTGTGTTAAGCCTCTTGCACTTTTGACTTCAGGCATTTGTTTTGCATGCATTTATGCGCGTATATGCGCATTCGCACTTTCGAGCATACAATACATGCCTAGGCAAAATTCATTCATTTTATGCACATATGAGTGTATTTGCACATATTTGCACGTTCTGGGCAAAATACTGACCGGAAGCACCAATTTTTCTATTTTTTTTTTTTTACTCAAGAATACGCAGCGCTTGTTTATGCGTCTGTGTGTACAGGCACATTGTAAACAATGGGCTGCATTCTAGATCAGTAAAAAAACTCTACTGAGCTTTACATAAAAGTAAAAATAGAAAACTAATGCAGCCACCACATTTAAAGTGGACGTCATCCATACACTTACTATGGTGCTTCCTCTCCTGCACACGCCTGACAGCCCAGAGTGGGACCGGATCGGATGCCGAAAGGGTTTTTATAGTGATTTTTGCTTTATAGGGTTAGATTAGTCTTTGAATGTGGCTGCGAGTAGGTTTAGAGTAGTTTTTGGCAGAACTTCTACTTTAAAGTGATTGCAAAGTCATTTTTTTTCTGTTAAAATACCAAACAGGTTATACTCACCTCCTCTGTGCAGTAGCTTTGCACAGGGCAGCCCAGATCCTCCTCTTCTCGGGTCCCTGGCTGGAGCTCCTGGCCCCTCCCTCCTGGTGAGTGCCCCCACAGTAAGCAGCTTGCTATGGGGGCACCCGAGCCATGCTGCAGCTCTGTGTATCAATTCAGACACGGAGCTGCCATTTGGCCCTACCCCCTCTCTCCCCTGATTGGTTAACTGACTTTGATTGACAGCAGTGGGAGCCAATGGCACCGCTGCTGTGTCTCAGCCATTCAGGAGAGAGAGTCCCGGGTGGCTGAGGCACTCGTGGAAATCACTGGACAGAGATGGAGCTCAGGTAAGTATTAGGGGGGCTGCTGAACACAGAAGGTTTTTTTTATTATCTCATTGCATAGAATGCATTAAGAAAAAAAACCTTCTGACTTTACAGTCCTTTTAAGCCATACTAAGCTGCAATATGTTACATTTTTGGGTTTAATAACGTTTTAATTACACTTGCCATTGGGGAGGGGGGGTACAAATATATGGTTGAGCCACATTTTTGCTACCCCCAATTAAGCTGCAAAGACTCCTGGACAGGTTTATACACAAAAAGGATCCCGTTTGTTCAGTGGGCAGTACCACCGTCGAATGCTACATGTTAAAGTGAATGTGCTGCAACCATGATCAAAATGTAAGATTGTGAATGCAGCGTGGTATTCCCGTTCAAATACCCCATTCAGCTGTCCCCAAGGGAAAAAAGGCAATTGGGAGGCGGCAGTACCACCCCCTGGATGCCTGTCACCTGCTCCTGCATTACTCACCAGCAGGGGTGTTGCTAGATCTACAAAAGATCTGGGGCTAGAGCCCATAGCAGCAAAGTAAAGAAAGTCATACGCTTGAGTGGGCATACACATGTATATAATATACATGTGTGTGTGTGTGTATATATATCCCACCATGACGGCGGAGGGTTAACGGAAAAAAGGGAACCCCTGTCGACTTACCCCATAAACTTGCCCTTATGGTGCGACGTAAGTGTTAGAATGTAAAACTAGTACCAACGTCGTGTAAGTGAAATTGTACATCGTAAGCTGCCACCATGACGGGTGACTTGTTTGCCCTAGGAAAAACACATATTTGGACAGGTCCTCAGAAACGTCGAATTAACCCCCATCGTTTTTACACCGAGTTGGTATATAAACATGGGGGGGAGGGGTTACCGTTCACATTAATTTTGCAATAATTTGGGTTTTT
>BLSH010489673.1:499186-521593 GCA_018402905.1 Glandirana rugosa
TAAAAAAATAACCTATAAATTTTTAAAAAAAAAAAACAATATTTTTTACTTTCTGCTATAAAACATATCCAATAAAAAAATGAAAAAAAAAAAAAAATCAAATTTCTTCATGAATTTAGACCAAAAATGTATTCTGCTACATATTTTTGTTAAATAAAATCCCAATAAAAGTATATTGATTGGTTTGCACAAAAGTTATAGTGTCTGAAAACTATGGGATATTTTTAGTTATTTACTAGTAATGGCAGCGATCAGTGACTTATAATAGGGCTGCGATATTGCAGCAGATATTCTGACACTTTTTCAGGAACCAGTAGCACTAATACAGTGATCATTTCTGAAAATATGCACTGTCACTGTACTGACACTGGCTGGGAAGGGGTTAAACATCCAGGGCGATCCAAGGGTTTACTGTGTGCCTAACCAGTGCTTATGTGAACTCTCCTGTATATGGTGCTTTTATTAAGGGAAGAAATTGATTTTATTCCCTTTGCAGGGGCACAAAGTCCATGACTTCCCCCCTGTCAGAACTTGTTTACATAGACACATGTCCGCTCTGTGTCTCTGCCTGGCGATCGGTGGATGCCAGCAGATATCCAGTGCCCTCAGATTGGCTTCTGCTGTGAGTAATCACCGCGGAAGAGGGCTGCTGGTGGCGAGCGCGCACACCCCCTACCAGAAAGTGCAGAATCACATGTATATATATATATATATATATGTGATTCTACACAGAATCTGCTATGGGGCGGTCCTTAAGTGGTTAACCTACCAGCATGTCTTTGGGGTAAAGTGGAACTCTATCTATTTTTTTTTTGCTCTTTTTACGTTTTGGACAGAGTGGGATTAGAACTTCAATTGGATTTCTAATGCAATGTAGACATGGAGAAGATTTCCTTTCCGTTATCCTGGATATTGTACAGAAGCTACATTCACAAGGGATTCATTTCTTGGAGGACAAAGTAACAACATTGTTTCTGCTCTATCTGATCGGTGACCTTGTTTCCCGTTGACATTTCTCACCTCTTTTCCTCTTATTCTATAGCAATGGCAGCACTTTGTAGTTTTGTTATTTCTCATAGCAAACCAATTGGTATTCACAGGAATCTCAGTGTGAAAGTTGATCTCTGATCACATCTCATCCACATGGGCCAGTCTGCGAATCCTGGTGCTAAGAATCACCAAAGTGAATGACCGGTGAATCACTGGTGTAATGAATGACCAAGCTGTAAGCAGCTGCGGCTGTCTGCAGGTAGATTACATGCAGTGGTTACCGCTGGCTATGGAAGGATTATCGCAGAAAGGTGCATCCAGGCTTGGACATCAACTCCTAAGGCCCCATTCACACATGCATTTGAAGTGGAAAATATGTCATTGGCACACCAGGGATCTCCGAACGGGTCCAAAGCTTTATTCAGCAACCACGTCTTATTTACAGATGCAACATTTCAGAGCCACACAGGGCCCCTTCATCAGGATGCCTGATGAAAGTGCCTTTCACATGCCTGATGAAGGGGCCCTGTGTGACTCTGAAACGTTGCTTCTGTAAATATGATGTGCTCCCTGAATAAAGCTTTGGACCCGTTCCAAGATCCCTGGCATGCCAATGACATATTTTCCAGTTGATGGTCTCCAGCTGGTGGTCGCTGCAGCACTCACTGACATTGAACAGCCATTTCTCAGGAACATGTGCATTGGGAATATAGAGTCTGGATTTACACATGTTTAGCACTACCCCCATGAGGGTTGCTTAAAGATACTGTACCCCAATGGTTACCCTGTCCTTGCAAGTCTCCTGACACCTCTGACGCCCTGGGTTCAGACATTTCAGCAAAGAAATATGGATGCACACACAGAATGATTCACAGTAAACCAAATAAGATTCTATAATTGCTTTTGAGATTTTTTTAGTTGCATGGTAGTTGTTTTACTTGATTGGTTATGTCCTCTGTATACTGGTAACCACTGGCCTAGCAGGGTGCAGGAGAATGCTGCGGCATGGTTCAGGAGGATGCTAGATGCAGGGTTCAGGAAGATGATATGTGCAGGGTTTAGGGGGATACTATGTGCAGGGTGCAGTAGGATGCTACGTACATAGTGCAGGGCTCAGGAGGATGCTACGTACAAAGTACAGGATTCAGGAGGATGCTACGTACAGAGTGCAGGGCTCAGGAGGATTCTACGTACAGAATGCATGATTCAGGAGGATGCTACGTACAGAGTGCAGGGCTCAGGAGGATGCTACGTACAGAATGCAGGGCCCAGGAGGATGCTATGTACAGGGTGCAAGGCTCAGGAGGATGCTATGTACAGAGTGCAGGGCTCAGGAGGATGCGACATACAGCGTGTAGGGCTCAGGAGGATGCTATGTAAAGAGTGCAGGGCTCAGGAGGATGCTATGTACAGAGTGCAGGGTTCAGGAGGATGCTGCGTGCAGAGTGCAGGGCTCAGGAGGAAGCTATGTACAGTGTGCAGAGTTCAGGAGTGCGTTGCATGGAATGCACAGTTGTGAATTGGCTGATTCTCTTGAATAGATTGCATGACATGAGGAGGGAGAGATAGTACAGAGGGAAAGTTCACGTTACTTTTATATAGTGGTGAAATCCCCGATATATAATCAAAATAAAATGTAAACTATGTACTTCAATTGTACATTTTATTTTGATTATATATCCAGGGTTTCACCACTATTTGCACATTGCAGCTCTGCAATATTTCTTACCGTTTGCAGAGAGGGTGACACCATCACTACTATGTTCTAAAACACAGGTTTATTTGCATCTCTGTCATAATTGTATGAAGAGGGTTCACCATTATTTGCAGATTGAACCTCTGCACTTTCTCAAAATATTTTTGCAGAGGGGATGACACCATCACTACTATATTGCAAAACATTGGTTGATTTGCACTGGATTTATAGCTTTTATCATTGCACTTATAAGTCCATGTGTAGAATTATATAAAGGAAATGTAGGGCTGCATTTTTTGGCTTTTTATTGGTATACAGAGGCCAGGACATACTGATCACCATGCTATGCCATGGAGAAACCTCCACTTGCTGACCACGCCCACTTTTAGCCACACCCACTTTTTGGCCACAACCACAGGTGTGTGGTAGCACCTTCACTTTTACCTCAAGCACCACCATAGCACCCCCAAAGAAAGAATGTCTGGAACCGCCCCTGCCTGGATTGGATTTGAATTTTGCCACCCCATCCATCCCTCCCTCCAAGTTTTTTTCTCTATCTTATCTTCTTAACATTTGGTAGTCCTATCCCAAAAAATTCGAAGTATCTTTTTTTCTTTTTATCTCATGGACGAAATGAGAAATACCGTATATATCAAACAATCATTCCATAAACACATACCACATACACTGCATATACTGTATATTTTGAGGAAAATATGCTTATAAAATAGTTTACCCTTTGGCAATAAAAAAATAAATATATATGTCCCTGGATTTCATTTAAAAAATCTGGTCACCTTAGTCCACACATGCTCTTCGGAGGCTCTCCCCCGCCGCCTAGGCCGCACTCTCCACGATCATCTGGATCACTGCTCCCAGATGAAGGCCGTGGTGCCAAGAGACTGACTCCTCGCCAACACAGGCTATTTATCACCTCTCAGCATTCTGTTCTTTTCCACCAGCCATCTGGAATTTGTAGTCCACAACGATCCAGGTCAATGTAGATTTGAGCTCTTTGGACTACATGTCCCAAGATCCTCCATTCTTCTGTAAGTTTTCACTCACTCTGCATTCAGGATATGGCAAGGCAGATCCAGGCTGAGCACTAGAGGGAACAGACTCACTGTGGCAGATGCTGTAGAGTGTCCTCTAAAAACAGAGGCAATTTAGCCAGCTCCTGTCTACATATGCAGGACGTGCTGCTTTTTTCACTCATTTTTTTCAAACTTGTTCATTCACTTCAATGGGCTGCTCCATGCATGCGGTAGCTCCTGTACCTTTTTTTTTTTTAAATGAGCCTCGCATATTTTTGCAATGCACATTTTGATGTGCAACAAAATGTGACTGATTCTCGCATTTGGGGTGCCATTAAGGATTTTGGTGGATTTTCAGGAACATGTGTATAAATGCGTGAAGGTGTGAATGGGGCCTGAGCGCTGGGCTTGTAATTACTTTGTACAGGCTGACTGGCTGCCACTGATCGCATACACCTGCCGCAAAAATCCTCTGTATGCCTCTAACTGCTATGTGAATGAGGCCTAAAAGTGAGTTTCTGGATCGGGGAAATGATCATTGATGTGACAAAGATCTTTCCCCAACTCTCATACAAGCCGTTGCTCTTTACTCCAGCCAGATACCAGACCAGTATCCAAGCCCAGCCTATCCCTCTAGAATTTATCTTTTCATAGCGTTTTATTGTTTTGTTTTCACTTGGAAATGAACTGCTCATCTGATTCACAGAATTTTAATATCCTCTGCCACCCCCTGCCTTCCCCTGGCACTGCCCTGAACAGAAGGCATTGGAGAGAGCGAGGGCCGGAGTGTCAATGACAACAGATGCTGCAGCCACATTCATTTTAGGATGGTGCAGCCAAAGCCAAACACTTCAGGCTCGTTTAGACGTGTGGCTAGAGAATGATTACAGCAGGTAGAGCCGTGGTTTTACCGCCCCCCAATTGCCCACCTAAACAAGGACGTGCAGCCGCTTAGGACTGCACACATGTCCTGGCAAAAATTAAACCCCCCGTTACATTCCGTGGGCAGTACCACTACCAAACGTGACCCACTGAAGTGAATGGGACCACAATCAACCGCCCTGCAACCCCATGCATTGTGTTTGCGGCATAATGGTTTGGCTGCTTCAGGCAATATATCTCCTCCCAGACACCTGTCACCTCACCCTCCACCATGGATTCATTTTCTGAGGGGCGGCAAGGGCTACTGCCCATGTGAACAAGCCTTAGAAAGCTTTTGTGTGTATTGAGCCTTAGACCCCATACACACCATTAGATCTTCTGCAGATTTTTGTCTTCAGATTTACCAAAACCATATAGTGCAAGGGTCTGTCTGATTGCATACAAAGTGAAACTCCTAAGGTTTAAAGTGGTTGTCAACTTGTGACAACCACTTTAACCTACAGGTAAGCCTAGAATAAGGCTTACCTGTAGGTGCCCTGCATATCTCCCAAACCTGCACGGTTCAGGAGATATGCAGTGTTCTGCATGTGCCAATGTCATTTCGGCAAATGCACAGTGAAGAAACGGCCTCCGTGCCGTTTCTTCACTGTGATTGCTATTGCGAATTGGGTGCGGGGAAACCGCATCCGATTCGCAATGGTGTGAACCCAGCCTAAGCCTTAGGTCTCATGCACACAGGACGTTTTTGACTGTTTTACAGCAGCTGTTTTTAGCTGCCGACATTTTTTTCCACAGTCAATAAACCCTCCATCATGTTATCCATTGTGTTCTTGCACACATAGGCTGTTAGCAACTGTTTTTAGCAGTGACGTTTTTGAGCTGTAAAAAAAAAACAGAGGTTTCTGAGAGACGTTTTTCAGCAGTAAAAACATTCAAACGCTCAAAAACACTCAAAACCATCGATCCCCATTGTTTTTGGACGTTTTAGATCAATTGGAAAAAAAACAAAATAATAAAAAAAAAACGCTGGCCCTTTAAAAACGTGTGAAGCCTAATTGTTCTATAGACTCTATCAGCTCCAGGCATCAGGATGGGCATTAGGAGCGCAAGCTGGGTCCCCCATTTTGATACCTGTGTATATGAGGCCTTCAAATGATATGTAGCCATGCCCCCATAGGGATTGCTGAGTGTAGTGGTTCACCTGTCACCCTGCCCAGCCAGACATCCATCTCAGTCACTCAGAGACACAGACCAGTCCATTGCTTTGTTTTGTTTTTTTATTGAGTGAATTTGGATAGGAATTTGGGAATTATGGGATGACCCAGAACATTCAATGTAAATTTGCTTAGGACTCCTATATACACTCCAGTATATACACTTCGCTCTTCTCTCCAGCACAAACACTTGCTGCTCACCATTCCTCCATCAGCACTTCCCTTGCTGCAGACTATCACTCCCCCAGACTAACTAGCACCGCATGGTTGGGCCTGACACTAAAGCCTCGTACACATGGGACGACGATCGTACGTACGATCGTCTCAAATCGTATGTTGGCTGTTGTATCTAGCATACTGACTGCACTACACAATCGTACGACCAAAGAAAGAACGTTCAGGTGCATGTAATTAGCATCCGGCCATTCCAACAATGTGTGTTGCACAATACAACTTGTTGTACCAACTTCTCTGTACACGCGATACAACGGTCGTATGACCGCTTGTTGGTACGACCAAGTTTTCTAGTTTGCTCATACAACTCCCGTTGTACGACCGTCGTATGTGGGCTGTTCTAATCACGCCTACGAACGATCGATTTCACATACAACGGTCGTTTGTACGACCTGTTGTATACGATCGTCGTCGTGTGTGTACGAGGCATTACTCAGCCAAGCCTCAGTGGATTGCCTTTTGTGGGCAGAGGCCTTGATGGTGTAGAAAAAGTCCAGGTGCTAGCTGTCCTCTACTCATCTAACACTCCCAGATAGCTCTTTTCAGACCCCACCAGCCAGCCGGGCTGCAATGACCTCTCTCCACTGCCCTTTCCACAGTCCTCTCCTCTGGTTCTGCACCCATCTCTCAAACTGCAATCTCCCAGTTCTATCGGCATGCCTCCCCAGTCCTCCCGACTGTGCTCACTCACTAGCCCTCTTGGCTGCGACCAGTAGTCCTCCCTGGAGACTCTTAAGCCTCGTACACGCGGTTTGACAGTCGTACGACCGAATGGACCAAATCGTATGTTGGCTGTTGTATCTAGCATACCGACATGCACTACATGATTGTATGACCAAGCTGAACGTAGTGTTGTGTTATGAACGTATAAAGAGAAAGTTCAGGTGCATGTAATTTGTGTCTGGCCGTTCCTGACTTCTGAGCATGCGTGTTTTGCACAATAGAACTTGTTGGACCAACTTCTCTGTACACACGATACAACGGTCGTAAGACCGCTTGCTGGTATTACCAAGTTTTCTAGTCTGCTCATACAACTCCTGTTGTACGACCGTCATACGTCGGCAGTTCTAATCGCACGTACTAACGATCAATTTTGCATACAACGGTCTTTCGTACGAACTGTTGCATATGACCGTGTGTACGAGGCATTAGAGTGTTCTCTCTCCCGCGGTCCTCTCTTCTGCTCTCTCATGTACCTTTCCTTCCAGAATCACTCACTCCTCCCGGATGCACCCAAACCCCAGTCTAGGGTCACCCCCCCCAGACTGGGAGCCCCCTGTGGGCCCCGACAGCCTCCACAATCTCTCACTCCAGCATCTTCCACCCAACAACTCCTTCCCAGCTGGGCTGACCCTAGACATTTAAGGAGGCCTGCCCCCTGCCAATCCAGGTTGGGGATTGGTCAGGGCTCCCTAAATTACCCCAGGTGGCTACTCCTCCTTTCTCCACCTCTCATTCTAGAGAACACTAGAAGCTTCTGGAAAGAAGTGGGAGGTCCTGATGACACCACCTGTGAGTCACCCAACTCTCCCTGGGCCACTCCCAGCCCAGAGTGAAAACAAACAGGCCTAGCCACCAGCTAGGCATGCCTAAATTTTCCTACTCTGCCAGAAAATCCTCACCCTAGCACTTCACCATCTAGAGGGTGCTACAGATATGTAAACCCCAACAATGAAATTCTTCTATGTGGTACGTTTCCCACTGTTAAATATACCAATGTAAGTGTTTTGTTAGATCTCATAAGTGCTAAAAATGACTTGTTGATCCTGCCAGAAGTCTTGTGAGCTGATAATTTCCTGTGCTCCGTGCATGTGCTGACTGTTGCCACTTACATGGATCTCAGCTACACACAATGCATAAAACTGCATGATTTTTGTTCACGTTTGCAGAATCTGCACAAATGTGTCACACTTGGAGTGCCATTCATTGTTAAAAATGACAAGCAGATGTATGGTTTTCCCATGAAAAATGCAGCAAAATGGACGGTTAAAAAAAGCACTAAGCTCAATGCTCAAAAAGCTGCATGAGCTACTTTGTTGCATTGAGCATAGGGCAGCCCATTGAAATGAATGGCACGTGTGTCAGCATGGCAGGTGGGCCTTAGGCTGCATTCATACCTGGGTGTAGCGTTTTCAGGCAGAAATACACGCCTTTTTACAGCGATTTTGCTGCGATTTTACCGCAATTTTGTACAGGTCAAAAGGTCACCAATGTAAAAAAAAAACGCCCATATCAAGCTACAAAAATACCTCCAGAACTTGTTTGAGCTTCAGGCGTTTTCAGGCTTTTGGCTTCAGGCATTTTTGAGTGGAGATGTGAACCATCTCCATAGAGAATCATTGATTTTTTTCCCTCCAGGCTTCAAGCTACAAAACGCCCAGGTGTGAATACAGCCTTAACGGTGACTGCAGGCATATACAGTTGCGCTCATAAGTTTACATACCCTGGCAGAATTTATGATTTCTTGGCCATTTTTCAGAGAATATGAATGATAACACAAAAACTTTTCTTTCACTCATGGTTAGTGTTTGGCTGAAGCCATTTATTATCGAACAACTGTGTTTACTCTTTTTAAATCATAATGACAACAGAAACTACCCAAATGACCCTGATCAAAAGTTTACATACCCTGGTGATTTTGGCCTGATAACATGCACACAAGTTGACACAAAGGGGTTTGAATGGCTATTAAAGGTAACCATCCTCACCTGTGATCTGTTTGCTTGTAATTAGTGTGTGTGTATAAAAGGTCAATGAGTTTCTGCACTCCTGAGAGGCCCTTGCATCTTTCATCCAGTGCTGCACTGACGTTTCTGGATTCTGAGTAATGGGGAAAGCAAAAGAACTGTCAAAGGATCTACAGGAAAAGATTGAACTCCTGGACTCTGTGAGCAGCACACTTCTGGACTCTGCCCCCGTGCGCAGCACACTTCTGGACTCTGCCCCCTGCACACAGCTCATTCCTGGACTCTGTTCCCTGTATACAGCGTACTCCTGGACTCTGCCCCATATACACAGCACATTCCTGGACTCTGCTTCCTGTACACAGTGTACTCCTGAACTCTGCCCCTTGCATACACCGCACTCCTGTACTCTGCCCCCTATACACAGCACACTCCTGGACTCTGCCCCACGTACACATCACACTCCTGAACTCTGCCTCCTGTACACAGCGGACTCTTGGACTCTACCCCCTGTACACAGTGCACTCCTGGACTCTGCCACCTATACACATCGCACTCCTGAACTCTGCCCCCTGTACCCAGCCCACTCCTGAACTCTGCCCCCTGTGCACAGCACACTCCTGGATTCTTCCCCCTGAACACAGCTCACTTCTGGACTTTGCCCCTGTACACAGTGCATTCCTGAACTCTGCCCCTGTACACAGCGCTCTCCTGGACTGTGCCCCCTGTACACGGTGCACTCCTGGACTCTGCCCCATGTACCCAGTGTACTCCTGAACTCTGCCCCCTGTACGCAGGGCACTCCTGAGCTCTGTCACCTATACGCAGCGCACTTCTGAACTCTGCCCCCTGTACACAGCGCTCTCCAGGACTCTGCCGCCTGTACACAGTGCACTCCTAGACTCTGCCCCCTGTACCCAGCGTACTCCTGAACTCTGCCCCCTGTACACAGCACACTTCTGAACTCTGCCACCTATACGCAGTGCACTCCTGAACTCTGCCCCCTGTACACAGTGCTCTCCTGGACTCTGCCCCCTGTACACGGTGCACTCCTGGATTCTGCCCCCTGTACACGGTGCACTCCTGGACTCTGCCCCCTGTACCCTGCATACTCCTGAACTCTGCCCCCTGTACGTAGCGCACTCCTGAGCTCTGCCACCTATACGCAGCACACTTCTGAACTCTGCCCCCTGTACACAGTGCACTCCTGAGCTCTTCCACCTGTACGCAGTGCACTCCTGAATTCCTCCCACCTGTACACAGTGCACTCCTGAGCTCTGCCCCCTGTACACAGCGCACTTCTGGACTCCGCCCCCTGTACACAGTGCAGTCCTGGACTCCACCCCCTCTGCATAGTAAATATGTGTCACAGAATTCAAGTTAATGTGTCTGAATCTTCAAAGTTTAAGATTAATAGGAATAGGCTAGAAATAATAGAAATGCAATGTGGAAATGAATATATGATTCTAATTTTGGGCCATAGATACACTTTAATATTTGCAGAAGAAATAAAGCCTAAAATAAAAAGGAGGATACTAGTTATAAAAGTAACCCTATTCATGAAGACCAATCTGGTTTCATGCCAGGCAGGAACACCTCCTTCAATCTATGGAGACTATTCATAAACCTACAGCCACAACATGATAATATAGGAAGCAGAGTAGTTGTAGCCCTGAATACTGCCAAGGCGTTTGACTCGGTCAAGTGGCGTTATCTATGGACATGAGAGGTTTGGGTTTGGTCCCAGATTTTTCAACTGGGTGCAACTCCTTTATCAATCTCCAGTCGCTAGAGTGTTGGCCAATGGATGGAAATCGGAGCAATTGCCCTGGACTAGGGGCACGATACAGGGATGTCCTCTTTCTCCACTGCTATATATACTAGCTACAGAACCCCTGTTATGCTTTCACCCAGATATTGCTGGACTATGTAAGGGACAACTGATAGAACAAAATCAGCACATATGCAGATGATACCTTGTTATCTAGATGACTTGGACAAATCCCTGTCCATTGCTCTAAATGTAATAGAAAGGTTTAGGTCCTTTTTGGGGCTCAAAATTAATTGGGATAAGTCCCAGATACTCCCATTGGATAGTTCCCACCCACCCAATCACAAACAAATCTCCCACTGCAGAGAGTAGATCAAATTAAATACCTGGAATACAATTGTCTCGCTCCCCATTTCTGGTTCAATATAAAACCTTTATATGACTTACTGAAAAGCAAGACACAAATATGGGCCAGACTGCCACTGGGAGTGATGGGATGCGTCAATCTTGTCAAGATGGTGTTGTTACCTACAATTCTTTATATGGTGTGGCACTCTCCTATATACTTACCCCTGAAACACTTTAAAGCCATGGAGGCAATTCTTAAATCCTTTATATGGGGCAGTAGCAGGCACAAAATACCCTGGCGAAAACTTAAACATCCCACAGATCTGGGAGGTGTGGCATTGCCTGATTTCAATCTGTACTATTTGGTATCACAACTATCACAGCTATTTCATGTTGATAAGATAGACAAAACCTGCTTCTTAACGTTACTATGTCCAGAATGGACACACTTCACCGGAGACCCCATGGTAACGATTGTGGGAGGCACGAAGGGGGCAGCAGCCCTGGGTAATAGACAGACACTCCTATACCATTAAAGATGGATTTGGGAAGAGGTAATGTCCAAGTTCAGTCTACCTAATTTACATGCCCATACCCCACTCAGGCATAATGCACATCTCCCCGAATTTAGGGCGATACCAGACTCAGAACTATGGAGCTCTAGGGGAATATTGTACCTGTCCCATCCCATTCATAATGGGGAACTCAAAACCTTTGATAGTTTAAAAGTACAGTAGAATATGACCTACCAACACACATGTTTTTTAGATGCCCCCAAGTCAGACATGCCTTCGGAGCACAATTTCCCAATGGTGACCCCCAAATAGAGCCCAATTCATTCCTGGAGGTGATCAAAAGCTCAGACCCGCAAAAACTCATATCTATTTTTTACAATATGTTGCTCCTCCCTTCGACCTCTACATTAGCATACGCACTTAAAAATAGATGGGAGAATGACATTGGAGCAATTGGGGATGAGAAGTGGAGTGACGCTTTGGACACATGTAAGTTGGTATCACCTAAACTGTCGGACCGCCTCACCCAGATCTATATTCTTCATAGATCTTATCTCACCAATCCAGATACAGATCTACACAGCCCACTACGTGTACCCTATGTGGTAGAGAGCTGGGGACCTTTTTCCATCTGTTATAGGGTTGCACTATAATGCAGGTGCTCTGGACACAGGTTGTACAATTCCTACATGATACGATGGGCTCTCCTCTATCTCTAGACCCCAAGGTGTGTCTTCTGGGCATTTACCCAGAACTAGAGCTAGACAAATTTACTAAAGTGTTCTTGAATGAAACCCTATTCTCTGCTCGAAAAGTAATAGCCAGGAAATGGATGACAGCCGACCCACCTGCACTTAATGACTACGTAATAGAGGTTAATAGCACCCTACCCTACTCATCTATACACACAGAAGGTGCCCAGCTAAGTATGAAAAAGTTTTGGATAGATGGTTGCAGACCCCAGAGACATGCAATCAGTAGAAGTGATGTGACTCCTCTCATTTCAAACCTACACAGGGGCGTAACGATAGGGGTTGCAGGGGTTGCAATTGCAACCGGGCCCCATGGTCCAGGGGGCCCATGTGTCTCCCCTGTACACCTGAATAGGAGGGATGGCGGGGGTGGCATATAGAGGACCCAATCGCCTCCATTTTCCTCTATCCAGTTTACTTGTCTTCTGCTGTTCCCAGGGCCCCTGTGTGCTTCCCTGGTCACCCTGGGGCCTGCTGCAGAACTTGTGAAAGGGCCCCACTGCAGTACCGTAATAAAGGGACCCACAATAGGCGTAAAGGGCCCCAGGATCAGTGGGAAGAGGGAAGGGCCCTGGCCAGGGGTCAGGGGGGCCCTTCATAATTTCTTGCACCGGGGCCCTGAAGGTTCTAGTTACGCCTCTGAACCTACATCAAGGGCTCTGGGTATATAGTACAGTAATATCTGTATAATGTACACAGTTAATATCTATTCTAGCTCCAATAACGAAAATAGCATTTTCCTTTTGACGATGTTTAAAGATGCAAGAATGTCACTCAACAAAGACTAAATGTACAAGCTGTATTGTTCTGACATTTATTGATGATGTATTACATATGTAAAAACTTATGGTTCAATATAAAAGTTTTTTGCAACGTAAAAATAAAAAAGTAACGCTATTACAAGATAAAATAAATGTACATAAGAGCGATCAAAATAAGCACTGTAGAAATACAAATACAAAATAAAATAAAGATTTCTTTTGCTATTTCAATAGACAGTGTTTCCTGTAGCATAGAGCTGAATATAGGAAGGTATATATAATGTTTCTATCAGAAGGATTAATAACTGTTTACACACGAAGTTTGGATGAACAATATGCCCAGATGATAACCTCATACTCATAAGATTTTGTCAATTAAACATGAAGATGTTCTTAAAACTTAAAAATAAAAAAAAACGTCAGATTGACAGAAAAATGAAATATTACAAATAAGTCTAAATGGATATGCTTAGCCCAGGGGAAAGATATGTAGAAAGTTCTTTTAGTAGAGCTCTATAATTATTACCTTTTGTATAAGGTTATTTATGTATTCAAGGGGAAAATGTGTTTAGTGAAGTTTTAATCTGCAGTAACATTTTTAATTCTAAATACAGAATCTTTATCATGTCTACAGGTATATCGATAATAAAACATAACAGATGGGAGTTATCCCTAAATTATAACTTTGTGCTATAGTTTGAATGTGACCGGTCACCTTTGGGTTTTCCTGTTCCTCTACAAATGAAGAAATCCAACAGGACTACTGGGAACACTCTTAAGAGCAGTGATGGATGTACCCACCTAAGAACTAAGACATACCACTAAATGGGTTCACTTTAAATCAAGTACCAAAAATAACAATATCAGGTATGCCATTGTGATTGCTCAAAAATCCTGTCCTATGAGGCAACTCAATGGTTTGCATACTCCACCTTCCCTCATCTCCTTTCTTGTATGGAAGAGAATGAATATTGTGAGGGCCTTGGCACTCTACTTTGAGAATGGATAATTTTATGCCTTTTATAAGATTTGCACAGCTACAGTGGGCATAGAAAAGGATCACCCCCTTTAAAATAATCACAATTTGTTGCCATGCAGCCTGAAATAAAGACAGACATAGTTTTTGTTTTATCCAGCCGTATTTACTCAGTGCAACTTAGAACATCCACGTGAAAGAATTAACACCAACATGACAGATAAAAATAATTAAAAAAAAAACACATAGAATCACTGAGTTGGAAAAAGGATCACCCCCTTGTGTCAGTATTTTGTTGAACCTATTTTTTGCTTTAATTACAGTCTTTAGTCTGTTGGGATTTGTCTCTACTAACTTTGCATATCTAGACTTTGCAATATTTGCCCACTCTTCTTTGCAAAACTGCTCAAGTTCAGTTAAATTTGATGGTGACCATTTGTGGACTGCAGGCTTCAAGTCATTCCACAGATTTTCAATAAGGGTTTCAGCCTGGGACATGCAAGGACAAGAATGTGACGGTATCTTGCCCCATCTATTTTTCCTTCTATCCTGACAAATGCTCCAGTCCCTGCTGCAGAGAAACACCCCCATAACAGGATATTATCACCTCTATGCTTTACTGTAGGAATGGTGTTATATAGATGGTGATTTATATTGGATTTCCACCAGACTTATCATTTGGTGTTGAGGCCAAATAATTCAATTTTAGTCTCATCTGACCATAACACCTTTTTCCTTGTGGCCTCAGAATCTTCCAGGTGTGTTTGGCAAAGCTCAGTCATGACCGCATGTGGCCTTTCTTGAGGAGTGGCTTTTTTCCTGCAACCCTCCCATACAAGCCACATTTGTGGAGAATTTGTGATATTGTTGTCACATGCACACAATGACCACTCTTTGTCATAAATTCCTGCAGATGCTTCAGAGTTGCTGTAGGCCTCTTAGTAGCCTTTCTTTCATCCAGTTTGGAGCAACGTCCTGATCCAGGGAGGGTCTGTGTTGTACACAATACCTTCCACTTCTTAATAATAGACTTCCCTGTGCTTCTAGGCATTGAAAAAGCCTTTGAATTTTTTTTGTATCCATCTCCTGACTTGTGCCTGTCCACAACTTTATCCCGAAAGTCTTTTGACAATGCTTTGCCACCCATAGTTGATTATGTGCTTCCGTTGCACTACCAGGGCCTGAAATGCTCCAGGAAAGCTCTTTTCATGCTGAGCTAATCAAAATGAGCACATCTGATTACAGTTTAAAGTCAAATGGCTTTGTGTGCCACTGAGAAGGTGATTAGCTACACCTGACTGAGTTTACAAGTCATTTTTAGGAGGGGATTGATCCTTTTTCCAACTCCGTGATTCTGTTTTTTATTTTTTTTTATTTTTTTCTGACATGTTGGTGTTATAGCTTTCACTTGGATGTTACTGCACTGAGGTGCATAAAACAAAAAAGGTGTCTGTCTTCATTTCAACAAAATGTGATTATTTTAAGGGGGGGGGGGTTGATTATTTTTTATACCGCCTGTATCTATCTGGGATGAGGTTTGCACATTTCCACAATTTGCAAAGTATGCAAATCTCAAACTTTAGGAAAATAGGGAACATAGCCTTTGACCTGGTTACAAGCATCAATAGTTTAATAGAATGGATAGCCCACTCAAGTTTCTAAAAAATGGAAGGCTCAGAGCAGCCATATTGTCTGTATGTGTTGGACCTGTTTGGAAGAGCTGGCATTTCTGTGTAGGAAGAGATACTTTTTTTTTTTTCCTTAATTTTGTTCCCCATGGCAGTGCCCAGCTCCCCATCCTTTTGTTGGACAATAGCTTGCTTTATGGTTCTACAGTTGCCCAGAATTGAATAACATGACTTCTATGAAGTTTGGAATCTTCCCAGGCAGATTCACTCATTATCTTATTGGTAATGAACAATTACTCATGCACAATTTTAAAACATTTGTTAATCTGAGGTTAGTTTAACTGTTTGTCTCCTGTCCACAGTACATTTGTGTGCACAGGAGGCAGCTGCAGGCTAGGCAACGTGATAGTATGTCCCCACCAAACTTCTGGGTTTGTAGCACGCATACGCATGCCTCCTGCTGACCTGTGCTGTGATTAAACACAGCACGAGTTTTCAGCAAGTTACAGCCAATGATTATGGCTGTATACCTGCTGATCAGCTGTGACCAATCAAAGCACAAAGTTTACAAATACACAGAACTCTGTACTCAGACAGTGATCTGGCATTTTATTCTATCTGAAACAACTTTGGGTTCAGGGGGAAAAAGCAGCCAGATCTGTGAGTAAAAGCAGCACACACTGCACTGGCTAGGCACACAGTTAACCCCTTGATTGCCCATTGATGTTAACCCCTTACCAGCCGGTGTCATTAGTACATTTACAGTGTACAGTATTATCACTGATCACTGGATTAGTGTCACTGGTGATGTCAGTGTCAGATAGTGTCCCTCTCAGCCAGTGTCTATTAGCGCCAGACTGCCCACCACACTATCACAGTCACACTCAGGGGCGGCCCGTCCATTAAGGGCGCACAGGTGCCACCCCCCCATCCATGCGCCTCATTCAGGACGCCGGGAGCATAAATTCCTAAGGCGGGGCATTTTTTTTGAAGCACTGATTACAGCCAGGTGCTCTAATGGGCTTCCAAATAGGGTGGGTTCGGGGAGCAGAGAGTGCGCTCTCAGCCTACCCGGGTGTGTTACAACAGCGAATGAACATTCACTGGTGTAACACTGATCCTCCTCCCGGCCAATCAGGAAGCGGGTTTTGAGACCTGTCACCCGATTGGCTGAAAGGACAGGAGATGCTATTGGATGCCTAGGAGGATGGGAGGAGACGCGCAGCCACCGAGATGGAGGAATAGAGGAGATGCCTGCTGTCGCTGCCCGATTCCAATGGCCGATGCCCGCTGCCCAATCCTGATGCCCGCTGCCCGATCCCGATGGGCGATGCCCTCTGCTGCTGCCCGATCCCGATGCCCAGTTGGCCAATACCTGCCACCTAGATGGGGTAGTGTGGTGATTGTTTGCCGCCCCCCCCAAAAAAAAAACACCAGCTGACACTGGTCACACTATAAATTATGGATCACCGCCATTACTAGAATAGCATCTATAGCTGCGTACATTCCAGTATACATATCATAGTTTGTAGACGCTATAGCTTCCAAACAAACCAATTAATATACACATATTGGGATTTTTTTTACCAAATACATTTAGCAGAATACATTTTGGCATACATTTATGAAGAAGTTTGATTTTATTGGCTATGTTTTATAACAGAAATAGAAAATATATATTTTTTTTTCTACATTTTTAATCCTTTTTTTGTTTATTTAATAAAAAATAAAAAAGTCAGTGATGATTAAATACCACCAAAAGAAAGTTCTATTTGTGTAAAAAAGATTCAATTTGGGTACAGTGTTCATTGACCGAGCAATTACCAGTTAAAGTAGCATAGTGCTGAATAGCAAAAAATACCTTGGTCATGAAGGGGATAAAACCTTCCAGAGGTCAAGTGGTTAAAGTGTTACTAAACCCACAACAGTAAAATCAGTCTGTATATGCAGTAAAGCATGCTTGTTATACTCACTGTGAAGCTTTAGGGGTTAATCCTCCGCATTGTGTAAAAAGACTGTTTGATCCTTTCTTCTCTGATCCTCCCCTTATTCCACAGTCCCAATCCATCTCCTGGTGGTACAGAGCCTTGGGGGCACTCTGCACATGCTCAGTTTGGTGTGTATTGCTAGAGAGTTTTTTTTTTTGTTTAGAGGGTGTGATCAGCACAGGCCAATCATCACTATCCAGACAGAGGGCCAGGGGTTATGTAGCCTCATAGGACATTCAGAGGTGAATGAAAACTCCTCCTACCAGCTTTACTCAGTGCTTAGCAGGACATTGATAGAAGTTACAAGACTGCTATATACTGCTGATGAGAAAAGGTATTTAGCAGTTTATATTTACTAAAATAATTGCATTTCCATGTTCTGTGTACTGTGGGAGACCAGATATAGTGAATGCAGGGTCCTGGGTTTAGTAACACTTTAGGGTTCGTTTACACTTTGCTTCAGAACAGGACGTCAGGCACGCTTGTTAAAGCTCCCTTAACGCCAGTCAAAGCTCCTGTCACTAAATAAAATGGTTAGCTTACAGTCCTGTTTACACTTTGCATTGACTTTGCTTCGCTTCAGCTTTGCGTCAAAAATTATACCCCATGTAGCTTTAGCCAGGCTTCAAAGCCTCTCCAACGCCTCCATAGAAGTCTATGAGGAAGCTTGTTTGAAGCTCGCTTGAAGCACCTGCGGCTTTTCAGAGGCTGTAATTCAGCTTTAGCCTCGCTTTGTTTTGGAGAAATTGCAGGTGTGAGATATCAACAAACACACAGGGCATCGACCAAGCTTCAACAAAGCTTCAAAAGAGCCTCATTGAAGCAACACTGAAGCCTCATCAAAGCACCACCGAAGCCTCAAAAACACATCATAAAAGCTTGTTGAAGCATTAGGGGCTTTAATGTGCGTTGAAGCCAAAGCAAATGTAAACCAGCCCTAAGGCTTCATTCACACTTTGAGGAGTATTAATAAATAATTGCATAACTGTTTGCCCATCAAAACTGCATGTAAATTAGTTCTGTTCGAATGGGCCAAAATGTTATATTCTCTGCAGATCAAATGTAAAATCATTGACACAAAAACGTCTGCGCGTGGGCAAAATACTGCATTATGGCCAATAGGTGGAGCTGAGAAGCATACTTATTTCCTGTGATACTTAAGCCCATCTAGTGGCCATAATGTGGTATTTCCCCATTCACACTTTACAAAGAATAAAATTCAATCTGCATTTGATTTTACCCCATTTGCGCAGAACAAATTTACATGCAGATTCAATGGACAAACAGCTATGCAAACTTTTTATAAATACACACCTTTGTGTTGCTCTAATGCATGTGCTTTAACAAAGTGCATTATTGCTCAATAAGGTGTCCTGTGTTAGGGCAGCTTATTCATTTTAAATGGGCTGGCAATGCACCTTATGCACAAAAAAAAAGAAAAAAAAAATCAGACATGACCCCTTATGCTAGAATTGTCCACTCTTGCAACAGTGCATTGGGTTGCTTTTTAACCACTTCAATACTGGGCACTTTTACCCCCTTCCTGTCCAGGCCAATGTTCAGCTTTCAGCGCTGTCACAATTTGAATGACAATTGCGCGGTCATGCCACACTGTACCCAAACTAAATGTTTATCATTTTGTACACACAACTAGAGCTTTATTTTGGTGGTATTTAATCACCTCTAGGTTTTTTTTTTTCTAAATAAACAAAAAAAGGTAGCTTGAAAGTTTGAAAACTTTAAAAAAAAAAAGAAACAGGTTTTCTTTGTTTCTGTTATAAAATTTTGCAAGTAAATAATCTTTCCTCAAAATGGCTAAAATGTATTCTACTAAATTTCCTTGGCGTAAATAACCCAAATCAGTGGATATTACTTAACAGAGAAAATAGAATCAAGGTGGGTACCAGGCCCCATCAAGATAACTAGCACAAGACAGGACTTTATTGGACTGCGGTCTAAAGTGAACCGATGCTTTGTTAAAAGAAAGCATTTATTGGTTACAATTAAAATATGATAAGTGAAATTGATCCAAAAAATATATCATACACTTTACATGACCATACAGAAGCGGTGTAATAACATATTGATACATGGAATAACGATCAATGTTTCGCACTACTACTGCTTCCTCAGCATCATTCCACGTCTCTGTAGATGTCTACCCTCTCCACTGTTTCACCAGAAGTATGGCGCCATGCACTGGGACCAGCAAGAAAATGCCCCCATCTCCCACCTAGCGGCAAGGTGGTGCCAGACCCACCAGCCCTGTCTGGTGGATGTTGGACTGTCCCTTTTAGGGATAACGTCCCTTTTCACATAGCAGAATGATGGTCGGAAAGTGGTTTCATTATCCTGACTGGGCATCAAAAAGTGTCCAGCAGGATGAGATGCAAGCACACTTCCGAGGGGCCGCGCATCGCGGCGATCGATGGTGTGATGTGTCATTCTGACACACCGCATCTGCAATCCTTGTAAAGAGCCTCTAGGCTCTTTACCATGTGTTCAGCTGTGTCCAATCACAGCTGATCCCATGGTAACCAGAAAGAGACGTTTATCGGCTTACCTTCTACTAGCACTGATAGTGATAAGTGCAAGTAAAGGAGAGCCGATCGGCTGCTCTCCTGACGGGGGGGGGGGGGGGTCTGTGCTGATTATCAGTGCAGACCCATCGAGGATGCCCACTGGAGACCACCAGGGATGCCCACTGGAGACCACCAGGGATGCCCACTAGAGACCACCAGGTTAGCCCACCAGGGATGCCAATTAGTGCCAATCAGTGCCCATTAGGATGGCACTCTGTGCCAATCAGTGATGCCTGTCAGTGCCTCCTATCAGTGCCCATCAGTGACGCTTATAGGTGCCCACCAGTGCTACCTATCAGTGCCCATCAGTGCTGCTTATCAGTGCCCATCAGTGCTGCATATACATGCCTCATCATCAGTGCCCATTAGTGCCAGCTCAGCAGTTCCTATCAGTACTGCCTCATCAGTGCCTCTCAGTGCAGCCTCATCAGTGCTCATCAGTGATGGAGAAAAGTTACTTATTTACAAAGTTTTGTAACAGAAACAAAGAAAACTTTTTTTTTCAAAATTTTCTGTCTTTTTTTATTTGGAGCGCAAAAAATAAAAACCCCAGTGGTGATCAAATACCACCAAAAAAAGTTCTATTTGTATGAAAAAAAAATGATAAAAAAAAATCATTTGGGTGCAGTGTAGCATGACCGCGCAATTGTCGTTCCAAATGCGACAGTGCTGAAAGCTGAAAATTGGACTGGGCAGGAAGGGGGTGAAAGTGCCCGGTACTGAAATGGTTAAAGTGAATGGCATCTCATTGCATCGCCGTTTGTGTGTTATCATGTGTTGTGGTAACGCATTATTGTGAACGGGCTCTAATGGCAAATCTACTGATAAAAGACGTCCGTGTTGGACTGAAATTTACACATGCCGGAAAACGGAGGGAAGTAATTGGAAGACACAGTCTTGTGTATTGGATCATCTGAGACAGAAAGACAAGTGTCATTTGATAAGAAAAGTAATAGAATCATATTACCAATAGTCAAATCTTGTCACTGCCAGTAGAGCAAACTGTAGAGTGCTGAGTGTTACACAAATAATACTAAATGCTGCAACCCGTCTGCCGGACTCCTGCACAGGAAGTTTGTGGGAAATCGTTCAGACAATACTGAAAAGGGGAAAGTATCACTTCCTTTTTACAAAATTTGAAACCTAAATAGATCTGTGACAAGCTGTTATTGCTTCATCAGTCTAGTATTTTAAACTTTAAACTATACGTAGGAACAGGGTAAAAATGGTCACAAGTACAAAAAGAGGATACATCCAGCAGGGGCACCCCTATTTCTCGATCTCCCTGTGAGGCACATACTTGGAAACCAGACAAATACACAGAAAAGCGCCCTGGGACTTTATATGAGGTGATCACCATTTGCCACTAATAACAAAGTAACAGGAGTATACACAGTTTGAACATTTATTGAAAAATGATCTTACATACATGGATAGCATGACATTTGCTGAGCCAATAAAATACATCATAGTACAATTTTGCAATGATACATATAAAAACATGCAGTATGCACAGGCATCTAATAAACCCGCCGCATTTCACGAGACATAGCTTGCTTCCTCAGGGGTGGATGCGTGTGTGATGTATCTATAATAAATAAAAAAAAATGTATAACACAATGAAGGTTGTTATGGTAAATGGTCAGAGGGGTCTAGAGGTAGAAGGCCCCATACTCCCCATCAGGCAAAGCAATGTGCCAATTTGCTGAGATCCCAACAGATGGTAGCAATGTATGTGTGGCACAGGAGCTGAGAGGAGGAAGCCAACCAGAACCAACACCAGGGGATAACCAGAGGGCAGACATAGCATGGGTGGGATTGTGTGAGCCTAGAAGTTCCACCTTGTCCAAATAGGTGTCAGCTGTAACATAAATATACAGTTGTGTTCAAAATGATTCAACCCCCACTGAAATTGATTGTTTTGGTCGGTTTGACATTGATTATGATCATTCAGTCATCCTGCTTACAATTAAATCAAAGAGGGGATGTGCACGGAGAAACTAAATTAACATTCGTCCTACTGACTTACTAGTATTAGTTACAGTTTGGCTGGTTTTGTTAGTTAAAGTCACCCCCAACTTAGTAAAACTTGTGTTGACATATAAATACAATGTCGACTGTGGATAAACCTGTTCCACCTTGAAGATCCGAGTGTGTTAGGGTGGGTACGATACAGACGGGAGACCAATAGGGGACCACAACCAAGACCAACCGAAGGAGGAGAGTCGAGGACACGGTGTGTATGTAACGATGGTAGACAACCCTAGAGTCGTTTAACCGTGTAACGAAACGGACTACCCCTCATACCCCGGAAGATGGAGATCTGGGGAGACTGGTAAATGGTATTGTTGG
>BLSH010489673.1:536082-546978 GCA_018402905.1 Glandirana rugosa
TATATATATATATATATGCTGTATATATAATATATAAGTTATTAATACACACACACACGTATATTATATACATGTGTATGCCCGCCCAAGCGTATGACTTTCTTTACTTCATTGCTATGGGCTCTAGCCCCAGATCTTTTTTAGACCTAGCAACGCCCCTGGCTGATCACATGTGCAGTAGCATGGCCACCACAGATCAAGCAGAGGCTAAGCTTCCTTGGCTGTTAAGGATGGGAGCATTTAGTTCTGCTTAAAATCACATGACTTCCAGGTGACAGAACTCTGCTGGTATGAATTGCCAGTAAGTTCTGCAGGGTATGAGCACAAAGTTCTGCCAAAAAATACAGCAAGCAAACTTGAAATGACAATGGAATTTTTCAGTTACATATTTCGAATAACTGGCTGTTTTGAGTAGCAGGTGAAATGCATGAGACATCATTCGTAGGTCTGACAGCTATGTCAGTAGGAGGAAACTAGAATACGGAGCTCCCAAGAGGAAGTCATCATAAAATATTCAGGAATGATGGATTTTCGCGCATTTAGCAGTATATATGGTACGTTCCCTTTGCCTGAGTATATCCTGGACTTCCTGCTGCTTAATTGGTGGATTAAAGAGGATCAATTGTTTTAGAACAAGAATATAAATAACTAATGTGCAGCATTATTGCTGCCTAACAGTTTAGCAGTATATGTTTCTGCAAAGGTTTTATAGGTGAAAATGTCAATCCATGGATTGGGGAAACATGAGACTCTCCTAACAAACTGATTCTCCTGTTCTCCTAAATACTGTCAGGTAACCTGGGGTCAAGTAACAGATGCACCCCGCTGGCATGCGAATTGCTCCGCTGAAGCACACTGCTAAGGTTGCGAAGCGCACCGTTGTGAACCCTTAGCTTACAGCTGCGACTAGAGATCAAGATGGTGCAGGGAAGCGGGACTGCTGGGACCCTGAAACAGATTGCACAGGGAGCTAGAGCATGGGTTTCCCCAGGGCGTGGAGGCTAAGAGCCACCAGGTGTTAACCAGGGCCTCTGGTGGTGAGGGTGGACTTGGCTGCAACTGGATCCAGGTCGCGGCCCCTGGGGTCCCCCTGCTTAGGCTCACAGCAGGCTACAGGTGAAATGGAGAGAAAGCAGCAGTGCAAGATATCAAGAGACGGTCAGTGGGAGAGCCAAGGGTCAGGGCTACAAACAAACAGCAACAGACAGGAGACACGCCAAGGTTGGGGTCACTAGCAGACAAGGAAGATCAAAGAACAAGCCAAGATCGGCGACACTAAGATTTCCTGGGAGCTGTGCAATTTGTGGATTTCATATGACATATCTAAAGCTTAACTACTTTAAATCCGCAGCAATGAACATTAACATACCTAGACTTTGGAAGAAATTTTCCCCGTCACTTGTAGGTATTCTTTTAAATACCTGGGAATACGTTTTCCCCTTCACTAACTCAACGTTTTGCACTCAACTTTCTGCCCCTACTTCCTCAGATCAGATCAGACTTTGAGAAATAGAAAAATAATTTGTTCTCCTAGTTGGGAAGAATGCCCTTATTTGATTATCTTATGTCTGCACATAATGCAGACCTTGCCAATATCTCTCTCCCACCTATCTAATTTAAAAACCTTGACAAAGAGCTAGGCCAATTTACCTAGCTAGAGAAACAACCAAGACTTAGGAATATAAGACTCTGAGTGTTAGAGAAGTCCCTGCAAAAAGGCACAGTTTGGGACTATCTGAGCGCTCCCGCGCGTTCCCGCACGTTCACGTGCGCCGGAAACGGCGCCAAACGGCTCTATTTCAGCCCAGCAGCCCCTGCAGCAAGTGCTGTCTGATCTACAGCATATAGTGCGTGTTTCCTGAGCAACCTGTATCTGATTCTCTGTTCCTGTGACCCGGCTTGCCTGACTTTGCTGATTTCTGCCTGCACCGACCCCTGGACTGTCTACGACCACTCTTCCGCCTAGCCCTCCTGTACTTTGTCTGCCCGCCTATTGACGGCCCTGCCTGTACCTGACCATCCATCTGCCTGCTCTTCTTGTACCGCACTGCCAGCCTGTGCTACGACCCGGCCTGTACGACCACTCTACAAGTGCACGAGTGCATCAACAGACTCCTACCAACACCATTGACCCAGTCCGACCCTCGTGCCATCCTGCACTCCCGAGCCACCTGTCTACTCTACCAGGGGTTCCCGAGTCAGGGTCGTAAGGAAGGTTACCTACTGCATAAGTCAGACTCATCCACCAGGTACGTGACAGTATCAGACAGCCATGCCTGAGTCTGCGCAGGGGGCCTGCCTCCCTTACTAAGGAACTGTGTGAGCAGGTGACCAGCCTTGCCCAAGCGGTGAGGGACCTGCACTCTGGCTACCTCCGGCCGGGAGCTCCCCCAGCATACCTTCATCACAGCACTCATGGAGCCAGAAGTACCCTTGCCCGAACGGTTCGCAGGGGATCGTAAGAAGTTTCGGGCATTTCGCTGTATCTGTGAACTTTTTTCTCTCTGCCTTTTCTCTCAGGAAAATACCAAAGTGGGGTTGGTCATCTCACTCCTCCTGGGTGAGCCATAGGCCTGGTCTTACCGCCTCCTGGAGCGCTCAGCGCCCCAGACCAGAAGCCTTTTCAGATTCTTCCAGGCTATGACCAGGCTCTATGAGGACCCGCATCTAGCCGCCTCTGCAGAGGCCGCGTTCCATGCCCTCCAGCAAGGCCACCGCCCCACTGAGGACTATGTGGCGGAGTTCCGGCGCTGGAGCGCTGACACCGCATGGAATGATGCGGCTCTTCGATTCCAGTTCCGGCTGGGGCTGTCCGAGTCCCTGAAGGATGAATTGGCTCATGTGGGCGTGCCTCCAACCCTGGACGCCTTGATCGATTTGGCCATTCAAATCGACCACCGCCTGCGGGAACGTTGTACCGAACAGTCCGGCACCCCCACGTACTCCTCCTACTCCGAACTTGCTCCTGTACCCCGGCCGGCAAAGCCACAACGCCCAACTCTCAGAGATGATTGTACAAAGGGTTATGTCTGTATTGTGGAGGATGCGGACCTGCCCCGTTAAGTCCGGTAAGGCCCCGCCACACAGCCAAGGAGAAATACTCGCCATGCCCGATCCCAAGACACATGCAGTCCTAGCCGTAGTCCTGCAACTGCCCAGTGGGGAGGTTTCTGTCTCTGCTATTATAGACTCAGGAGCCTGTGGCTGCTTCATGGACCTTGACTTCGCAGCCTTACATCAGATACCCCTCAGGCCCAAGGCACATCCGATGACCCTTCGCCTGGCCGACGGGTCACCCATCAAATCCGGGTTGATAACCCATGAGACCGTCCCTCTGCTGACCCGAGCTTACAACGGTCATTCTGAACTTCTGCTCTTTGATCCCATTGCGTCTCCACTATCCCCAGTCATCCTTGGACTCCCCTGGCTTCAGGCACACTGCCCTCACATTAACTGGGTCACTGGCAGCGTTCAATTTCCCTCAAATTATTGCCAGCATCACTGCTTCCCACCTCCGGCTGGATCCCTCCTAGCAGCCTCTTGCCTGGACTCTGATCAGGACGCGGAAGTCCGCCTTGCTGTCCCTGCCGAGTACCATGACTTTCTTGATGTGTTCAGCAAGAAAGGGGCGGATGCCCTGCCGCCACACCGTCCCTACAATTGCCCTATAGAGTTGCTCCCTGGCACGGAGGTCCCATTCGGCAGAATCTACCCCCTCACGGAAAAAGAGTTGGCAGCGCTTAAGTCCTACCTAGATGAGAATCTGGAGAAAGGATTCATCCGGCCCTCCATGTCCCCTGCTGGGGCCAGGATCTTTTTTGTTGAAAAAAAGGACAAGTCCTTGAGGCCCTGTGTTGATTACAGGGATCTCAACAAGATCACCGTAAAAAAACGGTGCCCTCTTCCATTAGTTCCGGAGTTGTTTCAACGGCTTGGCTCCGCCACCATGTTCTCCAAACTGGATCTACGTGGAGCATATAATCTCATTAGGATCAGGGAAGGGGATGAATGGAAAACGGCCTTCCGAACCCGGTTCGGCCACTATGAGTATTTGGTCATGCCGTTCGGGCTCTGTAATGTACCAGCCACCTTTCAGCACCTTGTTAACGAGATCTTCTGGGACTTCCTTGACCTGTTTGTGGTGGTGTATTTAGATGATATTCTCATCTTCTCCGCTTCCCTGGAGGAGCACAGAACCCATGTCAAAAGCGTGCTAAGCCGCCTTCGCCAGCATGGCCTCTACGCTAAGGCGGAGAAGTGCGCGTTCGAGTGCTCCAGCATCTCGTTCCTGGGGTTTATCCCTTCAGTTTCGGGCATCACAATGGCCCCGCAGAAGGTCACTGCAATAGTAAATTGGCCTGCACCCACTGACAAGAAAGCGGTACAACGCTTTGTCGGTTTTGCTAATTTTTACAGGAAGTTCGTCAAGGGGTTCTCAGCTGTAATCGCCCCCATCACCCAACTGACAAAGCAAACTTCCTGCTTTCACTGGACTCCAGAAGCCCAAGTGGCCTTTCAGCAGCTGAAGGGGCTCTTCACTTCCGCCCCGATTCTCAAGCACCTGGACCCTACGCAGCCCTACATTCTGGAGGTGGATGCTTCCGAAACGGCAGTCGGTGCGGTCCTCTCGCAAAGATTGGGGCCAAAAGCCGCACTGCACCCTATTGCCTACTAATCTGCTCTCCAGGAATGGCGGTATCTGCTGGAAGGAGCAGTGCACCCAGTCCTTGTTTTTATTGATCATAAAAACCTGGAATACTTGCGCACCGCCAAAAGACTCAAGCCCAGTCAGGCCAGATGTGCTCTCTTTTTCTCCCGCTTCCAGTTGCATATAACCTACAGACCGGGGTAAAAAAAACGTGAAGCCAGATGCCCTGTCACGTATGTTCTTGGAACCAGGGAACTCTCTGCCACCCGATATCATACTCCCGGCACGCAGCTTTCTGTTGGTCCAAGAGGACCTCCTGTCTCAAATCAGGCGATCCGCTGCTGGATCTTCCACCTCACCGGATCCCAGAGTGACCTTTCAAGACGGGCTATGGTAGTTCGGTACAAAAATCTTCGTCCCCAAGGAACTGCGCCTGGCCGAACTGGAATTATGCCATGACCATAAACTGACAGGACATTTTGGTGGGCGTAAGACGGCAGATCTGCTCTCTAGATCATTCTGGTGGCCATCAGCTGACAAGGATTGCAGGGAATATGTGAGAGCTTGCCCCATCTGTGTTTGCAGCAAAGTCGACAGAACCAAGTTTTGGCAGAGACTTTTGTTAAGGAGATTGTCCGCCTCCATGGTCTACCAACCCACATCATATCCGATCGAGAGGTACAGTTTACATCCTGGGTCTGGAAGGCACTGTGCTCAACCCTGGGAATAGAATTGGCCTGCTCTTCAGCCTACCATCCTCAAACCAACGGTCAGACGGAGAGAACAAACCAGACCCTGGAGCAGTATCTGCGCTGCTACTCCTCATTTGCCCAGGATGATTGGGTCTCCTTGCTGCCGGTAGCCGAGTTCGCCTACAACAACTCAATCCATTCTGTAAACAACCAGTCACCATTCTGGGCGAACCTCAGCTACCACCCCTCCTTCTTTCCCAATGTGGTACCTGAGAGTGCTGCACAAGCGGTGCAGAACATCACTGATTTCCTCGCAAGAAACAACCGGCTCCTTCAGGAAACCCTGTCTCAGACGCAGGAGCTCAACAAACGGGACTTTGATAGAGGGAGGCAGGGGAAACTGGATCTAAAGCCTGGTGACCAGGTCTGGCTTTCCACCAGGAACCTAAGGCTCTCATGCCCATCATGGAAACTGGGACCTAAATTCATGGGCCCCTTTCCAGTCAAGAGGAAGCTCAATAATGTAGCTTACGAGCTGAATGCTTCCATGTCACCCTGCTCAAACCCGTGACAAGGGATTAGTTCCCCGGAAGGAACACGCCCCCACCTGAACTGGTTCTTGTGGATGGAGAGGAGGAGTACGAAGTCGAGGCCATCCTCGATTGCAGGAGAAGAGGGGGTTTGATTCAGTACCTTGTCAAGTGGAAGGGGTACGGGCCAAAAGAAAGTTCCTGGGAACCTGAGGGACATGTACATGCAGAGGAACTTCTCCGGTCATTTTGGAGGACTCATCCGGATCCGAAGGCCCGGCTGGGCATCTGGAGGCTGCCCCTTGGGGGGGGGGGGCAATGTTAGACAAGTCCCTGCAAAAAGGCACAGTTTGGGACTATCTGAGCGCTCCCGTGCTTTGCCCTTATTTGAAAATCTTATGTCTGCACATAATGCAGACCTTGCCAATATCTCTCTCCCACCTGTCTAATTTCATTCAAAACATTGACAAAGAGCTAGGCCAATTTACCTAGCTAGAGAAACAACCAAGACTTAGGAAAATAAGACTCTGAGTGTTAGAAAAGTCCCTGCAAAAAGGCACAGTATGGAACTATCTGAGCGCTCCCACGCGTTCCCGCACGTGCACGCGCCTGCGCCGGAAACGGCTCTATTTCAGCCCAGCAGACCCTGCAGCAAGTGCTGTCTGATCTACAGCGTATAGTGCGTGTTTCCTGAGCAACCTGTATCTGATTCTCTGCTCCTGTGACCCGGCTTGCCTGACTTTGCTGATTTCTGCCTGCACCTACCCCTGGACTGTCTACGACCACTCTTCCGCCTAGCCCTTCTGTACTTTGCCTGCCCTCCTGTTGATGACCCTGCCTGTACCCAACCATCCATCTGCCTGCTCCTCTTGTACCGCACTGCCAGCCTGTTCTATGACCTGGCCTGTACGACCACTCTACAAGTGCACAAGTGCATCAACGGACTCCTACCAACACCAGTGACCCAGGTGACCCAGTCCGACCCTCGTGCCATCCTGCACTCCCGAGCCACCTGTCTATTCTACCAGCGGTTCCCGAGTCAGGGTCGTAAGGGAGGTTACCTACTGCATAAGTCAGACTCATCCACCAGGTATGTGACACTGAGTCACTAAAGAAAAGGAAGGTCTAGAGCAGGGTTTCTCAAACAGGGTTCCTCCAGAGGTTGCTAGGTGTTCCTTGAGCAATGAGTAATTTCTGCCTCTCAGATAAGTTCCCACTGACAATATTGATCTTTTTAGCGATCTGTAAAGGGGCAATTCTTCCCAATGACCACAAGTGTAAGGGGCATTCTTCCTATTGACCATGTATCATAAGTTGTAGATAAAGTAATTTTTATCAGGAGTTTCCTGAGACCGTAAAGTTATTTCAAGGGATCCTTTGTGTTGAAAAGGTTGAGAAAGGTTGGTCTGCTATTGCGGTTGGTGGACTGGTTTGTCCAAAAAAATGTGAAGGCCCGGATAGCCATGAAACAAGGATGGACTTCCTAACCACTTAAATACACTCTCATAATATGCCTTTAAAGCAAACAGCATATTAAAAACTACTCCTTGATAAGTGACAGGCTAAAAGTCTTCAAAATGCTTTGCAGAAATCCCAAATACTCAACATGAAGAAGACCCATTAAATCCTTGAAAGGAAATAGGCAATTCCCACCAGGAAATACCAATGAATTTTCCAGACTTTGGACCAATCAATGTCCAGTCACCACAGGCATCTTCTGTAAAAAGGGCAACTTTCTACCCCAGAACTGGGACACTAGCAAGAGGACTGCCCTGGTGGATATATCTCCCAGTCAAATATTTCCTATTGGAAACTCCTGCACATGCTCAAATGACTGCGCTATTGTTCATGCTCATACAGCACTTGTGCTCAGGAAACAAACTACAAAGTTCTGTCATTTTGGTAGAGAACCACAGTGCCTTTACACAAGATGGGGGAAGATACATCCATTAACAACACCAATTACTGTTTCCTTCACCTTTACGCCAGCAACCTATCTCCTATATGTTGATACCAGTTCTGTTACACACATACAAAATCTCTCCTGAGACACCTCTTTAACACTGATCAAACCATAAATCTGTGATAATGGAGGTTGGAAGCATTTCCAACATTTAAAGAATAGATAGACTATGCAGATCAAATCCACAAAATGGAAGTAACTCTGCACTCACAACAGGACAGGACTACACAATTTAATAAGTATTTCCAACATCGAAAGAATGGATAGACCAGGTTTACTATTAGTACACCAGGACAGCATTTAAGCAGATGGGAACCTACAAAGACATTAGGACATAGGGATGAATAAAGGTGGAATTTGGACATTTTCACTTAGGGGTGTTCTCACTTTTGTTGCCAGCAGTTTAGACATTAATGGCTGCGTGTTGAGTTATTTTGAGGGGACAGCAAATTTACACTGTTATACAAGCTGTACACTCACTACTTTACATTGTAGCAAAGTGTCATTTCTTCAGGGTTGTCACATGAAAAGATATAGTAAAATATTTTTAAATATTAAATTATCTTTTTGAAACTACAAATGTCATGGAAATAGAATAAATATCAGACTGATCCTACAGGTTTACCCCCCTCTTCCCTCCCATCAGCACCCCTCCCCTCGTTTTTTTCTCCTTTCATCTCACTCTTTTTCCCTGTCTTTCCTTCTTTCTGGGCTTGTTCTCTCTGAACACCGTATGTAATGTACAGCACAGCTTACAGAGTGCAGAGGTCAGGACAATGACATAAATCACACCCTATGCAGTGCAGAAGTCAGTAGTATGTAATGTGCAGCATCCTACAGAGTGCAGATCAAACATAGAACACACAGCACAATACAGACTATGGACTATGTAGCATAAATCACAGTGCACAATACAGAGTACGGACTATGTAACATAAATCGCAGTGTATGAAGCAATCAGTAGTATGTAATGTGCAATATAACACAGAGTGCATGGAATGAAAGGAACAAAATCCAAGCAACACAGGCCCTTAGAGTGCTAGATAATAACTGCAACGCCCATGCCCATTAAAGAGGAAGTGTAAAGCTGTTTATAACCAAAAGCAGAGGTCTCTAGGTTTATGACCAGGTTTCCAAAAAGAAAATATACCAATTGATGCCCTAGACAGGATCCATGCACATAAAGACGCCACCAGGAAGTCCATTTTTCTATCAGACCAGTTTTCAAGAGTTGCCCTTTAAAGGGTAACTCCACTTTAGTGGGGGGAAAAAAATAGTAAATAAAGAAAAAATAATATAGCGTATACAATTGCGACAAAGTCAAATTGTAATTGAATGTTATTAAAAATTTCCTTTTCAATCTGCAATCTTGCAATATGGCAACCTGGAGGTGTTCTGTACACAGAATGTGTACAAAATGCCCCCCAGAAACATAATTTCCTGCTTTTGTGAGTGACTCACCAATTTTCCCAGAAGTCTACCCTAAGATACAAGTCAAATTTCAGGCATCCCCTGCAACGAATATGTAATTTTGGTGAGATACTTCTAAAGGGATGCAGGCCCAACAGCTTTAATCAAGAGTGCCCTGCAGGTGCACACCTGATTGATAATTATGAAACCACTCCCATTAGAGTAGTACAGGCAGGCAAGGGGAGAAATGAGGAGGAGAGTGGTACAGGCAAGCAAGGGGAGGAGTGAGGAGGAGAGTGGTACAGGCAGGCAAGGGGAGGAGTGAGGAGGAGAGTGGTACAGGCAGGCAAGGGAAGGAGAGTGGTACAGGCAGGCAAGGGGAGGAATAAGGAGGAAAGTGGTATAGGCAGGCAAGGAGAGGCGGGAGAAAGAGTGGTACAGGCAGGCAAGGGAAGGAGAGTGGTACAGGCAGGCAAGGGTAGGAGGGAGAAAGAGAGTGGTACAGGTAGGCAAGAGGAGAAGTGAAGAGGAGAGTGGTACCCAGATAGCAAGCAATTGTGCTGCAAGTTTGAAAACGACTTGCTAAGACTCCAGATCAACTTTCTTTGCAAACATTCTGCAAGTCTGCTGCAAGTTCTGGTTAAGTTATGTCGTGCAATAGTCATCCCACCACAGGAGTCACTGTGGCTGAATTTTCATGCTGTAGACTTGCAGAGCTCTAGCTGTAGACGCAAATTAGCTACAAATTGGAAAAGTGTCAACAAGAACTCGTGCTTCAAATGCTCTGCAAGTGTACAACTTGCCAGTGAAAATGTGCAGTAAGTTACCAGACTTACAATTCAACACTGCCACACATTTGTGGAAAGTTGTCCTTGCTATCTGGGTACAGGCAGACAAGGGGCCCAGGTAGCAAAGATAGCTTGCCATAAATGTGTGGCAGTGTTGAATAGTAAGTCTGTTAACTTGCTTCACACTTTCACTTGCAAAGCACTTAAAGCACAAGTTCAACTTGACACATTTTCATGCAATGCAGACTTGCTGCAATTGTGCAACAAATTTGTGAAGCCTGGCAAGTCTAGAAATAGCTTAGCAAGTAATTTTCAAACTTGCAGCACAATTGCTTGCTATCTGCAGGAGGTGTGAGAAGGAGAGTGGTACAGGTGGGCATAGGAAGGAGAGTGGTACAGGCAGGTAAGTAGAGCTGGGAGAAAGAGAGTGGTACAGGGAGGCAAAGGTAGGAGTGAGGAGGAGAGTGGTACAGGCAGGCAAGGGGAGGAGGAGAGTGGCACAGGCAGGCAAGGGAAGGAGAGTGGTACAGGCAGGCAAGTGAAGGAGATTGGTACAGGCAGGCAAGGGGAGAAGTAAGGAGGAGAGTGGTACAGGCATGCAAGGGGAGGAGTAAAGAGGAGAGTGGTACAGACAGGCAAGGGGAGGAGGAAGGAGGAGAGTGGTACAGGCAGGCAAGGGAAGGAGAGTGGTACAGGCAGGCAAGGGGAGGAGGGAGGAGGAGAGTGGTACAGGCAGGCCATGGAAGGAGAGTGGTATAAGCAGGCAAGGGGTGGTGTAAGGAGGAGAGTGGTACAGACAGACAAGGGAAGGAGAGGTGTACAGGCAGGCAAGGGGAGGAGTAAGGAGGAGAATGGTACAGGCAGG
>BLSH010489673.1:557451-590960 GCA_018402905.1 Glandirana rugosa
CTCGGATAAGGGTCTGGTATGGATTTTGGGGGGACCCTACGCCGTTTTTTTTCGGCGTGGGGGGCTCCTCTTAAAATCCCTGCCAGATCGAAGAGCCTGGTATGCTCTGGGGGGGGGGACCCCACGCAAATTTTTTTGCGGGGGTCCCCTTTAAGACACGGCACACAAGTCGCGCCGCAAGTCGGATCGCCGCGATCCGACTTCTGGTGCGGCTTCTATTCAAATCAATGGGCTCCCATAGGGAACCATTGATTTTGAATAGAACGCCTGACGAGGCTTAACGCTGTGTATACAACGTTAAGCAACGTTATTGAGCGTTTTGCCGGCCCGGCGTCAAGAAACGCCATGACGCTGCAGCTTCAGAACGCACTGGTCCCGCGTTCTAGCTACAGCTCACTAACGCCGACGCCCTCTACTGCCCACAAACGCCGGCGTTTTTAGAGGGCCATTGAATAACATGGAGAGCCTCAAAAAAACGCCTACAAACGCCGGCGGCCAAAACGCCCGTGTGTATGAGGCCTTAAACTACATTAACAAGACAAGGTGTATTACATAAATAAACTACTGGCACAAAAGCAATCCTAGGATAGTTACCTTGTTTTTGATTTCCACAGGAAAATATGCAATGGGAGATTATCCTGGGATTTCCATGCTGCTTATTTCATTTATTTTTAACCCATGCACAAATTAGCTTTCTTTTATGACTGCCACATGATCCAATCCCAGCCACATGTGTGGGATTACACAGTGCTGGTGTCTGCTTTAACAGACAAGGGCTAGGTTTACAGCCCCACTTCCAAAACCATCCCCTCGCCCCGCTGGTGATGAGCCAAATTCAGTAAGTGCCCTACTGCATGTAAGAGTATTAATGTCTTTGAAGCTTGACATTTATGTTCTTGTTGACAGTTGCCTCATCTGCAATAAATGAATATATTGTGTTAAAAATCAGGCTAATAAATAAAACGCATAAGGGAAAGTCCAAAGAGAGATGCATATATGAACCTATTTAATGTTGAACTCTACGCCAGGGGTCTCCAAACTGTGGCCCACTGGCCGGAATGCAGCCCTTTGCTAGGCTTTACCTGGCCCTTGGGGCACTATTCCTTTCACTGATACTAATGATGGGGCACTATTCCTCCCACTGATACCAACGATGGGGCTCTATTCCTCCCACTGATACCAATGATGGGGCACTATTCCTCCCACTGACACCAATGATGGTGCACTATTCCTCCCACTGATACCAACGATGGGGCTCTATTCCTCCCACTGATACCAATGATGGGGCACTATTTCTCCCGCTGACTTCAATGATGGGGCCCTATTCTTTCCACTGACACCAATGACTGGATGCTATTCTTCCCACTGACATCAATAATGAGGCACTATTTCTTCCGCTGACACCAATGATGGGGCACTATTTCTCCCACTAGCACCAATGATAGAACATCATTCCTCCCACTGACTCCAATGATGGGGCACAATTTCTCCAACTGACTCTATTGATAGGGCACTATTCCTCCCACTGACACCAACAATGGGGCTCTCTGTAATACCAATAATGGGGCATTGTCTACTCCCACTGATGCCGGTACATTTTCTACTCCCACTGACCACAGTCTGGTCCTCCTAAAGTCTGAAGGAAAGTAAACTGTCCCTTTGTTTATTTTGTTAGGAGACCTGTGCTCTACGCAAACAGCTTTATACACATAAACTAGTAAACCATGCATGAGACTGGGAAACCCAGGTCCACTAAATAATTTCAGGTCAGTTCCTTACTAACATGGTGCCCTAACTACAATATAGTTCCCTAAAGCAAACAGACAGCACTTGTGTCTTTAATAGGGTGGGCCTCCATGTAAGCTGAAGGTAGGACGCCATACTGGTACAGCCCATATGGTGTCTCAAAGGCTGTCTATTCTTTTGCCCTGGGTGTTAAAGGAACCTGCTTACAGCCCTTGATTGAGTTTGGTAATGTATCTGGCAGGACTCAACCTTTCTATCAACTCATCTACTCTGGGCATGGGATAAGCATCAAATTTGTATATTTTATTTTGTTTCCTGAAGTCTTTTTAGAACTTCAGATTGCCATTCGACTTAGAGATGAGCAGGATGGGACTTGACCATTCACTGTTAGATCCATCTGTGACCCCAAGGGCTAACATTATATGTACCCCTTTGGAAATTTATATATTTATTATTTATTACTTACAGTATATAGCAGCATCTATTTACGCAGTGCTTTACACATGCTGTATATCATACATTCACATCAGTCCCTGCCCTCAAGGAGCATACAATCAAAAGGTCCCTAACTCATTTTCATACATATACATACTAAGGCCAATTTAAATCAGAGCCAAATAACCTTCCAGCATGTCTTTGAAGCATGGGAAGAAACCAAAGCACCCGGAGGAAACCCACGCAGCCACAGGGAGAACATAAAAACATACAAAACCCGATTCATGAAATTTGAGCTGGGCACATATATCTGCAGAGTTGTATTAGCTCTCTTCAAAGCCCTGTGTCTCATAGCTCTGTTCCTCTGTTATCAGCCTGAAAACTTTGACAACCTCTCGGAGACCTAGAGATAGAAGTGTGTGTTGGAGGCAGGGCCATCTTTACCGCGGGGCAAATGGGGCAGCTGCCCTGGGCCCTGTCTCATCTGTGGAGCCCAAAGCAGCTGCTCTCCTTGAGCCCGAGCTACCCGCAAATTGCAGCAGCGACAATCGTGCTTCAGAGCTCACGGGGGACATGGGAAGCAGCTCTGTAATCCCGAGCCAGCAGAGAAGGGGCGGGACCCGGAACTCTACTGACACTCCAGACCCCGCCCCATGCCATCTGTATGCTTGGGAGAAAGGTTCCCGTTATCAGCAGCCAGCAGGGGGGGGCGTGGCCGGGAGCTCCACTTACGCTCTGACCCCGCCCCTTGCAGACTGCATACTCAGGATGGAGAGGCTGTAGCAGGAGCAGAGCTTGGAGTGGGAGCCCCGCCCCCCGGACTTCTAAAAGTGCATAGTAAACCCGACTGGCCAAGTATGTCCTCCCCCATAGACTGTCTGACTGCTCTCCTAAACCCTGAGCTGTTGTTCAGCTCTAAAGCTGTGAACTGCTGAAAAGGTCTCTCTGGTCATCTCCTGTAGTATGTCTGCAGTCTGTGGTCATTTCCTGTCGTATGTCTGCAGTCTCTGGTCATCTCCTGTAGTATGTCTGCAGTCTCTGGTCATCTCCTGTAGTATGTCTGCAGTCTCTGGTCATCTCCTGTAGTATGTCTGCAGTCTCTGGTTATCTCCTGTAGTATGTCTGCAGTCTCTGGTTATCTCCTGTAGTATGTCTGCAGTCTCTGGTCATCTCCTGTAGCATGTCTGCAATCTCTGGTCATCTCCTGTAGTATGTCTGCAGTCTCTGGTAATCTCCTGTAATATGTCTGCAGTCTCTGGAATGCTCCTGTAGTATGTGCGCAGACTCTGGCCGACTCCTGTAGTATGTCTAGAGTCTCTGGTTATCTCCTGTAGTATGTGCACAGTCTCTGGTCATCTCCTGTAGCATGTCTGCAGACTCTGGTCATCTCCTGTAGTATGTGCGCAGTCTCTGGTCATCTCCTGTAGTATGTGCACAGTCTCTGGTCATCTCCTGTAGCATGTCTGCAGTCTCTGGTCATCTCCTGTAGTATGTGTACAGTCTCTGGTCATCTCCTGTACTATGTCTGCAGTCTTTGGTCATCTCCTGTAGTATGTCTGCAGTCTCTGGTCATCTCCTGTAGTATGTGCACAGTCTCTGGTTATCTCCTGTAGTATGTCTGCAGTCTCTGGTCATCTCCTGTAGTATGTCTGCAGTCTCTGGTCATCTCCTGTAGTATGTCTGCAGTCTCTGGTCATCTCCTGTAGTATGTGCACAGTCTCTGGTTATCTCCTGTAGTATGTCTGCAGTCTCTGGTCATCTCCTGTAGTATGTGTGCAGTCTCTGGTCATCTCCTGTAGTATGTCTGCAGTCTCTGGTCATCTCCTGTAGTATGTCTGCAGTCTCTGGTAATCTCCTGTAATATGTCTACAGTCTCTGGAAAGCTCCTGTAGTATTTGCGCAGACTCTGGCTGACTCCTGTAGCATGTCTAGAGTCTCTGGTTATCTCCTGTAGTATGTGCACAGTCTCTGGTCATCTCCTGTAGCATGTCTGCAGACTCTGGTCATCTCCTGTAGTATGTGCACAGTCTCTGGTCATCTCCTGTAGCATGTCTGCAGACTCTGGTCATCTCCTGTAGTATGTGCGCAGTCTCTGGTCATCTCCTGTAGCATGTCTGCAGACTCTGGTCATCTCCTGTAGTATGTGTACAGTCTCTGGTCATCTCCTGTACTATGTCTGCAGTCTTTGGTCATCTCCTGTAGTATGTCTGCAGTCTCTGGTCATCTCCTGTAGTATGTCTACAGTCTCTGGTCATCGCCTGTACTATGTCTGCAGTCTTTGGTCATCTCCTGTAGCATGTCTGCAGACTCTGGTCATCTCCTGTAGTATGTGCACAGTCTCTGGTCATCTCCTGTAGCATGTCTGCAGTCTCTGGTCATCTCCTGTAGTATGTGTACAGTCTCTGGTCATCTCCTGTACTATGTCTGCAGTCTTTGGTCATCTCCTGTAGTATGTCTGCAGTCTCTGGTCATCTCCTGTAGTATGTGCACAGTCTCTGGTCATCTCCTGTAGTATGTCTACAGTCTCTGGTCATCACCTGTACTATGTCTGCAGTCTTTGGTCATCTCCTGTAGTATGTCTGCAGTCTCTGGTCATCTCCTGTAGTATGTCTGCAGTCTTTGGTCATCTCCTGTAGTATGTCTGCAGTCTCTGGCCGTCTCCTGTAGTATGTCTGCAGTCTCTGGTCATCTCATGTAGTATGTTTGCAGTCTCTGGTCATCTCCTGTAGCATGTCTGCAGTCTCTGGTCATCTCCTGTAGTATGTCTGCAGTCTCTGGTCATCTCCTGTAGTATGTGCACAGTCCCTGGTCATCTCCTGTAGTATGTGCGCAGACTCTGGCCATCTCCTGTAGTATGTCTGCAGTCTCTGGTCATCTCCTGTAGTATGTGCACAGTCCCTGGTCATCTCCTGTAGTATGTGCGCAGACTCTGGCCACCTCCTGTAGTATGTGTGCACTCTCTGGTCATTTCGCTGTAGTATGTGTGCAGTCTCTGGTCATCTCCTGTAGTATGTGTGCATACTCTGGCCGTCTCCTGTAGTATGTGTGCAGTCTCTGGTCATCTCCTGTAGTATGTGTGCAGTCTCTGGTCATCTCCTGTAGTATGCGTGCAGTCTCTGGTCATCTCCTGTAGTATGTGTGCAGTCTCTGGTCATCTCCTTAGTATGTCTGCAGTCTCTGGTCATCTCCTGTAGCATGTGCGCAGTCCCTCACTGTCTCCTGTAGTGTGTCTGCAGTCTCTCACCCTCTCCTGTAGTATGTGTATGTGCTGCTTTACTTGCTCAAATATTTGGGGTTGCTCCACTGCACAGTAAGTGGTAATGATGTGCAGTAACCTATGTCAATCAATCGGTGAACAATAGTGATCTGCTGAAATCTCTAGCAACCAGTCAGTTAGCAGTAATGAAGTACAGTAACCTCTAGCAACTATTCAGTGAGCGGTAATATTGTGCTGTAGCCTCTAGCAACCAGTGAGTGGTAATGATGTGCTGTAATCTATAGCAAGCAATCAGTGAGCAGTAATAATGTGCAGTAACCTCTAGCAATCAGTCAGTGAGTGGTAATGATAGGTTGCAACCAATTGCAATCGCTGCATGATCTGCTGCAGCACACTGATTTTGAGTCTACTGGCTACTTTTTTAAATGTCTCAGAATGTGGAAGGGGGGCCCCAAGAAAATGTTTGCCCAGGGTCCAATCAATATTAAAGTCGGCCCTGGTCAGAGGAGGTTGCTATAAATAGATTAGCAGACTGCTAAACTATACAGGCAAGCTATGCATGTGTGGGGAGGGGGTGTGTGCCTTTTCTCCAATCAGCTGTCTCACAGTGTCTAGCAATGATCCCCTCCTAGAAGGGAACCAGGAAGAGAAAATTCTAACAGAATGTGCACATTCTAAATAGTATATAAGTGTGAAGACTTCAGATATACAAGTTAAACTTATATAGGGAGATGTGTTTAATCTCTGTGTATCATCTGAGGCTGTTAATTTCACTGGGTATATGTGAGGGTTTACTTCCACTTTAAGATTGGGTTTCTTTTCCTGTTTAAAGCTGACCATAGATGATTTGAATTTCAGCCGGGATTTAAACCATCTATGGGCATGCTGATTGTACACAAGTCAGTCTATCAATTGACTTGAATATAAGCAGCATTTCAGATTTTTACATGCGATTATTGTTAGCGCCTATAGCTATACACAATCCTATACCCACCGTTGATCCAGAAGAAGGCAAAAACACCCAGCAAAGCATGATCCAATTTGCTCCAGCAGAGGAAAAAATCCTTCCTGATCCCCCAAGAGATAATCGGATGTTCCCTGGATCAACTTTACCTATAAATGTTAATATCTAGTTATATTATGTACATTTAGGAAAGAATCCAGACCTCTTTTAAAGCAATCTACTGAGCTGGACAGAACCAGCTATTGAGGGGGTCTAATCCACATTTTGACAGCTCTTACTGTGAAGAAGCCTTACCATATTTGGAGATTTAATCTCTTTTCCTCCAGACCTAAAAAGTGCGCCCTTGTCCTCTGTGATGAGCTTAACCACTTCAGTGCAGGGCGCTTTCCCCCTTCCTGCCCAGACCAATTTTCAGCTTTCAGCGCTGCTGCAATTTGAATGACAACACTGTACCCCAATGAAATTTTATCTTTTTTTTTACGATACATAGAGCTTTCTTTCGGTGGCATTTGATCACCCCTGGGGTTTTTGTTTTTTGCACTACAAATAAAAAAAAACAACATTTAAAAAAAAAAACTTTGTAAATAAATAAGCTTTCTCCTTCACTGATGGGCACTGATGAGGCTGCACTGGTGGACAATGATGATGAGGCACTTATATGCAGCACTGATGGGCACTGATAGGCGGCACTGATGGGCACTCATAGGCGGCACTGATGGGCGCTGATAGGTGGCACTGATGGGCACTGATAGGTGGCACTGATGGGTGGCACTGATAGGTGGTGCTAACAGGCACTGATAGATGCCACTGTTTGGCAGCACTGATCAGGAGGCACTGGCAGGGATCACTGATGGGCACAGAGTGCCATCCCTAATGGGCAGTGATTGCCATCCCTGGTGGGCTTTAGTGGGCCTAATGTCTAAACCACTGGCAACAAAAGTGAGTACACCCCTAAGTGAATACGTCCAAACTGGGCCCAATTAGCCATTTTCCCTCCCCGGTGTCATGTGACTCGCTAGTGTTACAAGGTCTCAGGTGTGAATGGGGAGCAGGTGTGTTAAATTTGGTGTTATCACTCTCACTCTCTCTGTCATGAACCCATAGTCATTCATGTCCTGTCTGTTTGCTTACCTCTTGGTTGTGTCAGCTTAGAGGCCGTTCACATCACCACCTGTGGGCTAAGTAATCTCCTCTCATTGAACTCCACCCCAGCCTCCAATTAAGCAAACACTATATTAGACCATGTGCTGCAAAGCCTCCTTGCCGGTCAATGTTGTGTGTGTTTGGCTTCGTGTGTGGTTGTTCCTGTTGTATGCTCTGTGTCTATTTCCGGTTACCAATCTTTGGTTTGTTCGGACTATCCTGCCTCCCTGAAACCCAGATCTTCAGCTTGTTCTGTTTATCCCTGCCTGCCTGATACCCCGATCTTAGGGTTGTTCTCTGTTTCTCCTGACTATCCTTTGCTGTTCCTGCGCAGCTGCTTCCTTTCTTCCACCTGTAGCCAGCTGAGTGTGAGCTAGGGGACCAAAGACAAATCCATTCTCACCACCAGAGGCTCTGGCAAATACCTACTGGCTCTTAGACTCTGCGCCCTGGGGAAACCAATGCACTAGCTCCCTGTGTTCCAGTGTCCGTGCCCCAGGGGCCCCTTTTCCTGTACCAACCGGAACTCATTAGCAGCAGTCAGCTATAAGTCCACAACCTTAGTGGTGCGCTTTGCAAACCTCGGTACGATTCGCACCCCAGCGGTGCGCACCTGTCACCTGACCCCCGGTGTCATGACACTCTCATACTGGCACTGGAAGTTCAACATGGCACCTCATGGCAAAGAACTCTTTGAGGATCTGAAAAAAATAATTGTTGCTCTACATAAAGATGGCCTAGGCTATAAGATTGCCAAGAGCCTGAAACTGCAGCATGGTGGCCAAGACCATACAGCAGTTTAACAGGACAGGTTCCACTCAGAACAGGCCTCTCCATGGTCGTCCAAAGGAGTTGAGTGCACATTCTCAGCGTCATATCCAGAGGTTGTCTTTGGGAAATAGACATATGAGTGCTGTCAGCATTGCTGCAGAGGTTGAAGGGGTGGGGGGTCAGCCTGTCAGTGCTCAGACCATACGCTGCACACTGCATGAAATTGGTCTGCATAGCTGTCATCCCAGAAGGAAGCCTCTTCCAAAGATGATGCACAAGAAAGCCTGCAACCATGTCCTGTGATCTGATGAGACCAAGATAAATGTATTTGGTTCACATGGTGTCAAGCGTGTGTGGTGGCAACCAGGTGAGGAGTATAAAGACAAGTGTGTCTTGCCTACAATCAATCATGGTGGTGGGAGTGTCATGGTCTGGGGCTGCATGAGTGCTGCCGGCACTGGGGAGCTACAGTTCATTGAGGGAACCATCAATGTCAACATGTACTGTGACATACTGAAGCAAAGCATGATCCCCTCCCTTCGGAGACTGGGCTGCAGGGTAGTATTCCAACATGATAACGAACCCAAACACACCTCCAAGATGACCACTGCCTTGCTAAAGAAGCTGAGGTTAAGGGTGATGGACTGGCCAAGCATGTCTCCAGACCTAAACTCTACCGAGCATCTGTGGGGCATCCTCAAATGGAAGGTGGAGGAGCGCTAGGTCTCTAACATCCACCAGCTCTGTGATGTCGTCATGGAGGAGTGGAAGAGAACTCCAATGGCAACCTGTGAAGCTCTGGTGAACTCCATGCCCAAGAGGGTTAAGGCAGTGCTGGAAAATAATGGTGGCCACACAAAATATTGACACTTTGGGCCCAATTTGGACATTTTCACTTAGGGGTGTACTCACTTTTGTTGCCAGCGGTTTAGACATTAATGGCTGTGTGTTGAGTTATTTTGAGGGGACAGCAAATTTACACTGTTATACAAGCTGTACACTCACTACTTTACATTGTAGCAAAGTGTAATTTCTTCAGTGTTGTCACATGAAAAGATAGAATAAAATATTTACAAAATTGTGAGGGGTGTACTCACTTTTGTGAGATACTGTATTTTTACATGTTAATCATGCCCCCCTTAATATCCCCTTTTCAAGAGAGAATAAATGACAATAATGACAGCTTCAAGACGCCTCCTGTATGGAGAAACCATTCTTCCACACAAACAGTCTTCAAATCTTGAAGGTTCCGTGGGCTTCTTCTATGAGCTCTGATCTTTAGTTCTTTTCATGGATTTTCTATTGGATTCAAGTCAGGTGATTGGCTGGGCCATTCTAGCAGCTTTATTTTCTTTCTTTGGAACTGATTGGGAGTTTCCTGGGCTTTGTGTTTGGGATCATTGTCTTGCTGAAATGTCCACCCTCATTTCATCTTCATCATCTTGGTAGATGGCAGCACATTTTTTATCAAGAATGTCTTGGTATATTTTGCCATTCATCCTTCCTCCAATGATATGAAGTTTGCCAGTACGGGGGATCAGGAAGGATTTCTTTCCCCTGCTGTAGCAAATTGGATCACGCGTTGCTGGGGGTTTTCGCCTTCCTCTGGATCAACTGTGGGTATAGGATTGTGTATATGGGATTCTATGATTTATTTTCCCCTTTTATTGGTTGAACTAGATGAACTTGTGTCTTTTTTCAACCTAACTATGTAACTATATATGTAAGTACCGTATGCTGAAAAACAACCCTATAGCATGATGTTGCCACCTACAACCTTCACTGTTGGTATGGGGGTGTTGTTGGGTGATGTGCAGTGCGATTTGACCTCCAAATATGGTGTGTATTATGGCAGCCAAAGAGTTCAATTTTGGTCTCATCTGACCACATTATATTCTCCCAGTATTTCACAGGCTTGTCTAAATGTTGTGCAGCAAACTTTAAAGCTTCATCATGCTTTTTCTTCAGCAATGGAGTCTTGCGTGGTGAGCGTGCATAAAGGCCATGGTGGTTGAGTGCATTACTTATTGTTTTCTTTGAAACAATTGTACCTGCTAATTCCAGGTCTTTCTGGAGCCCTCCACAAGTGGCCCTTGGCTCTTAGACAACTCTTCTGATAATTCTTTTCACTCCTCTGTCAGAAATCTTGTGAGGAGCACCTGGTCATGGCCGGTTTATGGTGAAATTTTGTTCATTCCACATCTGGATTATGGCAACAACGATGCTCACTGGAACATTCAGAAGTTTAGAAATCCTTCTGTAGCCAATGCCATCAATATGTTTTACAACAATAAGGTTGCAAAGGTCATGAGAGAGCTCTTTGCTTTTACCCATCATGAGATGTTTCTTTTGTGATACCTTGGCAATGAGACACCTTTTTATAGGCCAACAGTTGCACTGACAAGGGGCAGAATTGCGTTCTAATTACTGATAGATTTCAGCTGGTGTCTTGGCTTTCCATGCCTTTTTGCACCTCCCTTCCTTCATGTGCTCAATACATTTTCCCTGTGTCATTCCATTTAATTACACCTAACTTAATTTCTCAACTTATTTGTTTTGCTTTCTTTGTATGTATGTATTCTGAGAAAACAACAAATGGGAACATTTTACCAATGGTATCCAACACTTCTGGGGGTGTTGGATGCTTTATCCCAGTGTTTCCCAACCCAGTCCTCAAGGCACACCAACGGGTCATGTTTTCAGAATTTCCCTCAGATGAAACAGCTGTGGTAATTACTGAGGCAGTGAAACTGATCAAATCACCTGTGCAAAATAATGGAAATCCTGAAGACATGACCTGTTGGTGTGCCTTGAGGACTGGGTTGGGAAACACTGCTTTATCCCCCTGCTGTACATTGTGGTTCCACCCACAGGCCACTACATCACTACTGTGTCCTTTTTTTGCTGCCTTTAACTCACATACACATGTTGACAGGCTCCAGGGTTTATGGCTGATTTGGAGAAAAAAACTTGTTGTTTTCTCAGAATCGTGATAGGTCCTGTTCTAGGTCTTGGAGCCCAGAGGCTTTGTAGAGCTTTGGGTAGGCTGCAGCTATTGTTATGATAATCACATTCAGTCCAGAATGACTGATTACTATTTTTCTGCCACAAGTTATCCACTCCCTTCTGGATGGAATGACAGCCAGCATCTTTCAGCCCACCTTCTCTGAGCCCAAAATCATCATGGGCCCATCCCCTACTGTGCATGAACTGCAGCAGGCTAATACCAAGTCACATTCAAAAATACATTTAATGATGTAATAAATAATATAGATAATAATCTGTGTCTGGAGTTTAATTTGAATTTCACCTACCTCATTGACTGACTCCAATTATCTCCAGATTAATTGCGGGAATTACTGTAAAGTTTTCAAGCTGCATTTTTATTGCACCCAAAACAATTTGTTTCAGAAAGGTCCCAAACCGTAGGTATTGTTGGGTCCCATTTCCCAGGCCTCTTCACAGGTGCAGTCATTTGTGATGCTCTTTTAAAATACATACTGTATGTCTGACTACCTTAGACCAGGGTTCCGTGGAACCCTAGGGTTCCTCCAGAGGTTGCTAGGGATTCCTTGAGCAATGATCAATTTCTACCTCTCAGATAAATTCCAAATGATACCATTGATCTTTTTAGCTATCTGTAAGGGGTAATTCTTCCTAATGACCACAAGTGTAAGGAGCATTCTTCCCATTGACCATCACACTAATGTATCATGAGTTGTAGATTTTTAATTTTTAGCAGGGGTTCCCCGAGACTGGAGAATTATTTCAAGGGTTCCTCGGTGTTGAAAAGGTTGAGAAAGGCTGCCTTAGACAGTATCTACCTTAGTGGTGCCTCAAGTGGGTTGTGCTTAATGTATACCCCCTTTCTTTCTAAGTTTAATATAATCACGTATAATTAGGGGTGTGCTGCCAATGGGAAAATCTGAGGAGACCACCTCTGGCTTTACTAAGTGTAGGGGGGAAGGGGTGTCAAGTATGAACATTCCATCCTCACTGCTGCTCAGTAATGTTGCCCTTTTTACACAGAGTAGTATTCCTGAACTCGTTGTTAGGACCCTGATGTCACCTGCCTTAGCATCTAATGATTTAATGATTGTATGCACCCCAGTCACTATCATCCTAGCAACCAATGATCTACAGCTCCACAGCAACCTAGCATCCAAAGATGCTGTGCAGGCTATGCACCAGCATCCTAGCAACCAATTACGCACAACCACACAGTGTCAATGGTTGCTAGGATGCTGGTGGAGAGGCCATAATGCCATTAGTTTTTGTGTCAGCATTTTAGCAACCAGATTGTAGGGGTGGCTAAAAATGGCCACATAGGGTGGCAAAAATGTTGTGCCATTGGCAATGGGGATGCCCTCTGGAGATTTTATTAGCGGTGGGGGGGCTCAAAACTGGCCCCTCAGGTGGCAATTAGCCTTAGCTCACTCCTATGGATAAGGGTTGGTGTACATAAATTTATGTTTGACATGGGTTTCTGGAAGGCAAAGTTTGAATGCTGAATTAGATCAGTGGAATACTAGTGCAATGTGTGTGCAGTGGCAGATACTTTTAGTATAGTTATCCTTTAAATCGCCCCCCTCCAGGAGCCCCCAACATCTCATAATCACCTGTCCTCAATTCTGCCAGATCCTAGCTGTGTGGCCGACGGGGAGCCATGCTTCTTGCTGCAATGTCTCAGAATGGGCATCCTCTTTTGTGTATGTTTAGAAATTACCTATTTATCACCATTAAGTTTTTACGTGTTTTATTATAAAAAAAAAAAAATTAAAAGAAAAATGGAAAAAATTACACTTTCTAATTTCTGTTATAAAACATAGCCAATAACAAAATAAAAAAATCGAATTTCTTCTTAAATTGAAGTCAATATGTATTCTGCTATATGTCTTTGGTAAAAAAAAAAGTCCCAATAAGTGTATATTAATTGGTTTGTGCAAAAGTTATAGCATCTACAAACTATGGTATATATACTGGACTGTACACAGCTATAGATGCTGCTATACGGTAATGGTGGTGATCAGTGGACTTATAGTGTGACTGTGATGGGGTGGCAGGCAATCTGGCACTAACTGACACTATCTGGGAGGGTCACTAACTGACACTGACATCGCTAGTGATCAGTGATTATAATGTACACTAACACTGTGCTAATAACACTGACTGGGAAGGGGTTAACATCTAGGGGCAATCAAGGTGAGCCTAACATTGTGTAATGTGTGCTGCTTTTACTTTATTATCTGGCTGTTTGTCAGGGAGAAGACACAGCCAGATCTGTTCCTATGCACACAGAGTTCTGTGTGCTTGTAAACACAGAACTCTGTGTGTGATTGGACACTGCCGATCACAGCCAAAATCATTGGCTGAAATCTGTTGCCAAACTTGTGCTGTGTCAAATCACAGCACAGGTAAAATAGCAGGGAAGGGGCATGTACGCCCCAAACCTGGAAGAAAGGCCCAACGTATAGGTAGGTGATTGTGCCTGTACCTGCTGCCCACTCACAGAGGTGATTAAAGTGATATTAAGGGCATTTATTTTTTAAATAACAAACATGTTATACTTACCTGCACTGTTCAGTGGTTTTGCACAGAGCAGCCCCGATCCTCCTCTTCACCGGTCCCCCACCAGCGCTCCTGTCAAGTGCCCCCAGAGCAAGCAGCTTGCAATGGGGGCACCCAAGCAAACTCGCTCCCGAGCCGCAGCTCTGCGTGTCCGCGGCTCAGCCCTACCCCCTTCTCCTCTCATTTGTTCACTGACTGTGATTGACCTCAGCCAATGGCTCCTGCTGCTGTCTCAGCCAATGAGGAGGGGAGAGTCCCTGGAGGGTCGAGACTCTCGTGCACGTGGGGGCTCGGGTAAGTATTAGAGGGGTGGCTGATGAACAGAGAAACTTTTTTACTTTCATGCATAAAATGTAAAAAAAACTTTGAGCCTTTAAAACCACTTTAAGAGCTTATTCACACCTGTGCGCACAATGCTTGTTTAATGCACAAGCATGAAGGAAATGGGCCCATATAGTTACTCTTTACCACTTGCCAACCGCACTACAGCTGAATGAAGGTTACAGTGTGTTCGTCTAGTTCTGGGATGCGTCACATGATGGCATCCCTTGAAACTTTCCCCCTGCTGGGGGGCGTGGGCGGCGCGCTCTGTAATTGTAGTGTCTTACGGACACTGCTAATCACAGATTGAGGTAAAGAGCCAATCAGCAGCTCTTTACCATTCAATCGGCCGTGTCCAATCACAGCTGATCACGGAGGAAAACAAATTACAGTTATTGGCACTCCTTTCCTTATGCTGAGAGCATGAGGAGATGAGAAGAGAGCCGATAACCAGCTTTTCTAAAGGACATCTACACTGATAATCAGGGCACTGATTATCAGTGTCCTGATTATCAGTGCAGTCCCACCAGTGCTGCCCATCAGTGCCTACCAGTGCTGCCAATCAGTGCCCATCAGTGCTGTCAATCAGTGCCCATCAGTGCCTCCTCATCAGTGTCATCTATCAGTGCCGCCTACCAGTGCCCATCAGTGCCGCCCATTAGAGCCGCCTATCAGTGCCCATCAGTGCCACCTATCAGTGCCCATCAGTGCTGCCTATCAGTGCCGCCTCATCATTGCCTATCAGTGCAGCCTATCAGTGCTCATCAATGCCCATCAGTGCTGTCTCATCATTGCTGCCTTATCAGTGCCCATCAGTGCAGCCTCAGCAGCGCCTATCAGTGAAAGAAAAAAATTACCTGTTTGCAAAATTTTATAACAAACTATGAAAACGTAGTTGTTTTTTTTAATTTTCAGTCTTTTTTCATTTATTTAGCAAAAAATAAAAACCCAGTGGTGATTAAATACCACCAAAAGAAGGCTCTATTTGTGTGAAGAAAAATTATAAAAATGTTGTTTGGATACAGTGTTGTCATTCAAAGTGTGACAGTGCTGAAAGCTGAAAATTGGCCTGGGCAGGAAGGGGGTAAAAGTGCCCTTTAGGCAAAAGCACTCTATCAAAAATAAAAAGTCTTATCTTAATTATAATTTAACTTATGTTGCACTGTAAAAAACACATTACCACAATACACAATTTGAATTTCTTGAATGCAATTCAGAGCTGTCCCCTGAACACTTCCTGCATTATCTCAAAGGTTCTTATCTTGGGTTAAAGAATGTATGTTTTTATGTTGTAGAGAGCCCAGAGGGTTTTTAGTAGTTGAAGCCCGGGTTCACACATATGCGATGCGATTCCATTGCTGGTTCCCTCATCACATCTCTCCCGCAGGTAGTTCACACTGCTCTCTGTGAACCGCTGCGGGTGTCAGTACAATGCTAATGACACCCCCAGATCGGTTCACAGATCGCAGTGTGAACTCGGACAGGAATCGGATCGCACAGGTAAGAACACCCATGCGATCCGATTCCAGTGTGGGGGAAAAAAAAGTCCCTGCACTCTTTTCCTGTAAATCCAATGCGAGATCGGTCATACAACTGTATGGCTGAACTCACATTGCACAGACATCGCATGCGATCGGCACCGCAGGTGCGAATCACATGCGATGTCTGTGTTCACACAAGTGTGAACCTAGGCTAAAGGATAAGTTCATCTTTCGTAACATTTTATATCTTACACCCATGTCAGGGTTCATACTGTTGCATCAGCTCCCGCACCCCATCCCCCGTTTTGACCAGTGGCAGCTGGTGGTTTTTTGTTTGGGGGGGGAGGCAATCCCCCATCTGCCGGTTGGTCCTCCAGCACTTACCCCACCTAGGCAGCGGTGGGGATCAGGGCATCGGTAGCCATCAGGTAGAGGCATCATTGGACATCAGGCTGTGGCGGGCATCGGCCATCGGGGCATCGTGCATCGGCTCCTGTGTCTTCTCCTCCTCTTCGCTTCCTCTGTGCGTCTCCTCCCCTCCTCCTAGGCGTCCAATAGGATCGCCTGTCCTTTCAGCCAATCAGGTGACGGGTATCAGATCCGCTTCCTGATTGGCCAGGAGGAGGATCAGTGTTACAATAGTGAACATTCATTTGCTGTTGCAACACACCTGGGTGAGCACCCCAAGACCACCGTAATCTGTGCTTCAAAAAAAAAACCACCCCCTGCCCATCCCTGCTATAGAAATTCATGCACCCGGCATCCTGAAAGGGGCCTGACGCATAGATAGGGAGGGCTGCGGCATGAATAGGGGATGCGGCACCCATGCGCCCTCAATGGATGGGCTGCCCCTGGTTTTGACAGTGAGCAGGGATCTTCTCCCGCACTCACTGTCACAATTTCCCGGTCGTGTCATTCATTCCTAGTATTTTATGAATGTAAAAACGACAAGTATTGATAGATCTCACGGCTGTCGGCTTGTAGTTCTCAATGAACTGCCAAGGCAATGTTGAATGCTGTGGTAGTTCATTGATTCTTTCTGTCATTGTGTAACTGCCTGCCCGTATGAGGTACGAGCCCACAGATACACTGACACTCTGCAGGAGCCCTGCATGGCACCCATGATCTGCTGATCGCGGGTGCAATGCTTTGCAGTCTCATAGCAAAAAAATAATTAATTTTACCTGCAAAAAGATGTGCATTTATTTTATTTTTTTTACAAAGGTGAACGTATTCTTTAACAAAAGACATCAGCAGGGCTGACACCACTCAGACTACAAAACTTTATATATTTTAGAATGATATCCAGCCACTCACAGCTATATAAACGGCTGAAGCACAACAATGTGGCTATGGAGAAAACTGATCGGCAAGTCGCATTTGGGCAAACAAGACCATTGCAAGTCTATGGGGCCGTGCCGCAACCACCCCTGCAACTGCGTGCGACTATGGTGCAGTAGTGCAGCATTTACAGGATTAAATCAGCCAATGACAAGGCAGCATAACACCTGCTCACCACCTGTTAAACATCCTTTAAAAAGTGACCTGAAAACAGATCGCTCTCTAGGGGGCACCATTGCATCTGAACAAGCACCAGAGAAGACTCTACAAAGATTGTACAATAAGACTGTATAGTGTATGGCTAGAAAAAGCGTCAATTCACGCACCTTTTAATTTATATCCCAAGAGGTTCTGCAGCAGGCAAACTGATGATCCAGCAGGAAGTGATCAGAACAGAGGTCTGTATTCTAGCCAGTAACACCCCCCCCCTTTTCCCATTCAATCACAGAACACTCTCTAGGGGGTACTATGCATCAGAACAAGCTCTACGGGGGGTTGTACAACGATTGTACAATGAGATTGTTTAGTGTAGTGCAGCATTTACAAAGTTAAATCTGGCAATGAAGAGGAAGAAATAATACCTGCTCACCACCTGTCAATCACCCCCTTAAAAGTGATCTGATTCTGAACACAGATCGCTCTCTAGGGGGCGCCATGCATCTGAATGAGCCCTAAAGAGGATCATACAAAGATTGTACTATAAGATTGTATAGCGTATGGCCAGGTTTAATGTGAATTAAGAGGTGAATCAAAAACCAAAATCAAAAATCCAGGAACCATGCCCCTAATTGCAAAAAAAATAAAAATAAAAAAAGTAAATTCATGCAAATTTTTTTTTAACCCCCCCACCCCAAGAAGTTGTATAGCAGACAAACTGATGATCCTGGAAGATGTGATCACAGCCGGGGACTGTCACCAGGCCAGTAACCTCCCCCCCAACTTACAACTTATTCCCATCATTCACAGATCACTGTGCTGTGGGTGCTCGACCTGTGGCCCTCCAGCTGTTGTCATGCCTCCATGCCTTGTCAACCTTGCAGTGACTCATGGGACTTGTAGTTCCTCAACAGCTGGAGGGCCACAAGTTGAGCTCCCATGGGGGGATGGGGCCTGGAGAGGATTGTACAACTGATTGTTTTTTTTTTTACTATTCAGTCACAGATTGCTCTGTAGGGGATATCTAAAGAGGATTGATCCTCTGGATCAACTGTGGGTGAAGGATTGTATATGGGATGATTTGGTTGTGTGTGTATATGTGTATATATATATGTATATATATATATATATATATATATATAAATGTTTTTTTTTTTTTTTTGGTTGAACTAGATGGACTTGTGTCTTTTTTCAACCTGACTAACTATGTAACTATGTAACGTTTGCATAAACCAATCAATATACGCTTATTGGGATTTTTTAACACAAACATGTAGCAGAATACATATTGACCAAAATTTATGAAGAAATTTGATTTTTTTTATGGATATGTTTTATAGCAGAAAGTAAAAAATATTGTTTTTTTTCAAACGGTTGCTTTTTTTTTTTCCCCCAAAAAATAAAAACTGCAGAGGTGATGAAATACCACCAAAAGAAAGCTCTATACGTGGGAGAAAAGGGACACAAATTTTATTTGGGTACAGAGTCGCACAACCGCACAATTGTCAGTTAGATTAACGCAGTGCCGAATTGCAACAAAAATGGCCTGGTCATGAAGGGGGGGGGTAGATTTTCCGGAGGTCAAGTGGTTGCTGGCCATTCATTATACAATTTTCTTATTCAATTTCCTTTAGATTTACCTTCAACTACACTTATTGAGACTCCTGCCTTTACATGCACATGAACTTTAATGGCATCCCAGTCTTACTCCATAGGGTTCAATATTGCGTTGGCCCACCCTTTGCAGCTTTAACAGCTTCAACTCTTCTGGGAAGGCTGTCCACAAGGTTTAAGAGTGTCTATGGGAATGTTTGACTATTCTTCCAGAAGAGCATTTGTGAGGTCAGCCACTGATGTGGATGAGAAGGCCTGGCTTTAAGTCTCCACTCTAATTCATCCCAATCATTTGGTGGAGGGGAGATTATGGTGTGGGGTTGTTTTTTAGGGGTTGGGCTTGGCCCTTTAGTTCCTTTAAAAAAAGGGAGAAAAAAATCTAAAAAAAAAAGCTCTTTGCATTTAGAAGCAGTTAGCATACTGCAAAAATGCTGCTAAAACGCTACTACAAAAAGCTATTACCCGGTCCCCTAATCTACATGTAGGCACCAGACGCATGGATTCCAATGGGTTTTTTTTTTTTTTAAGCACGTGATTAGAGCCAGAGGCTCTAATAGGCTTCAAAATGGGTGGGCTCAGCGCAGTGAGCACACCCAATGAATATTCACTATTGTCACACTGATTCTCCTCACGGCCAATCAGGAAGTGGGTCATGAGACCCGTCACTCGATTGGCCGAAAGGAGAGGCGATCTGATTGGCCGCCTAGGAGGAGGAGGGAAGAGGCGCACGGAGGAGATTAGGTGCACAGTGTGATGTAGGGAAGGAGGAGATCCAGGGGAAGCCGCCGCCACGACCTGATGGGGTAATTGCGAGGCTGGTGATCCGACCGACCGGGGGTTGGCATTAGGTGACCTGACAACCAACCGGGGGGGTAGCTGTTGGTGCATTGTTTGCCCCCCTCCAAAAAAAAAAATATACCACCAGCCGCCACTGCTATTACCAGCAATTTTTTAACCAGTGTTTTTTAGCGTAAGACTCCAATCGCACCATGGAATTGCGGGTGGAATCACCTCGATTATTCCCACGATTCCAAGAAACCACAAATCACGTGACGCGCAGGCGATCCCCATTGCTTTCAATGGCAACCCAAATCATGGGGTGGCTTTGCCGCAATTGTCGCCCGACGAATCATGGTAAAATCATGCAAACAGAATTGGGCGACAGATGTCCCGCTATTCTGTTTGTGCAATATTCTTTTGGGCCACAGGTGTCCCGCAATTCTGTTTGCGTGATTTTACTGCAATTTGTTGGGTGACAATTGTCGCAAAATCGCATTGAAAGTAACGGGGATTGCCTGCACGTCCTACGTTTTGCAGCAATTTTGAATCGTGGGCAGAATTGTGAATGGAGCCTTAAAGGAGTTGTAAACCCTCCCGGTTTTTCACCTTAATGCATTCTATGCATTAGGGTGAAAAACCTTTTTTGATGCGACTGCCGCCAGACCCCCCGTTTACTTACCTGAGCCCGATCGTTCTTGCGCCGGGGACGAGCCTAGCAGCTCCAGCCTGTGTCTTGGGTCCTCATTGGACAGATTGATAGCAGGGGAGTCATTGGCTCCCACTGCTGTCAATCAAGTCCAGTGATGCAGGAGGTGGGGCCGAGCTATCCGGTGATGCCTCCCGTCCCACCAGGAGACCGGAGCGTGCATCCGCCGGCTGTGTGGAGTCCCAATAGAAGCTGGAATCGGCTCTGATCGGGTCTCCGTCGTGAATTTCCAGAAGTGAGGTTACTGAGTCACTTCCGGTTTACCCAGCAGCCAATGGCGCCGGTTTAAAAAAAATGGCAGTATACAGAATCGCCGTTTTTGGCGATCTGAATACTTTTAAGTGCAAAGGAGGGATTGGGGGTCTTTTAGATCTGCAGCTACGTGACAGCTCTCTGCATGATGAGGATTTCATACAGAGAGCTCTCACAGATCGCCCCCCACACAGTGCACCAAGCACACTGATACCCAGATCGCCCCATACACACCAGTGTCCCCATAAAACATCAGAACATCTGTCTGTCCCCCATCACATCTGTCACCATACACAAAACATCTGTCACATTCCCCAAAACATCTGTCTGTCCCCGTCACATCTGTCACAGTCTCCAAACATCTGTCACAGTCCCCGTCACATCTGTCTGTCCGCCAACATCAAATAAACCCCGATTTGGGTTATTTTTACCAAAGAAATGTAGCAGTATCATTTTTGGTCAAAATGTATGAAGAGAAATTACTTATTTGCAAAATTTTATAACAGAAACAAAGAAAAATGCATTGTTTTTGAAAATTTTTAGTATTTTTTAATTTATAGCGCATAAAATAAAAAAACCCAGGGGTGATTAAATACCGCCAAAAGAAAGCTCTATTTGTGTGAAAAAAATGATAAAAACTTCATATGGGTGCAGTGTCGCATGACCGCGCAATTGTCATTCAAACTGCAACAGCGCTGAAAGCTGAAAATTGGTCTGGGAAGGAAGGGGGTTTAAGTGCCCAGTATTGAAGTGGTTAAAACTGAGTTCCACCCAAAAGTGGAACTTCTGCTTTAAAGGAAGGTGACCCCCTGGCATGCCACAATTGGCATGTCATTTTTTGGGGGGGGGGGCTGGGGACCTTGTTGTAACAGGGTCCCAGGTCCACTTCCTCTCCTAGAGCTGTGGCTCTGGAAGGAAGTTCCCCCCTCTCGGCGATATTCTGGGACACGCCACAGGTCCCAGAAGATACGCCGGCCATTCACAAGGCGCAGTGCCACTCACGCATGCGCAGTGCTCGCCTGGCTTTGAAGCCAAAACCGGGTGCCCACACTTGTGATGCTGACGCTGCCGAGGGGACCTTGGGCGACCGCGTCGCTGGAGCCTGGGACGGGCGAGTGCCTGATTGTTAAAAGTCAGCAGCTACACTTTTTTTTTAGCCCTGACTTTTACCTGGGCGCTGCTCCGCTGTAACAATGCGTGTCTGACGCCCTGTTTTGAAGCAAGTGTAATGGTAAGAATTTCCCACGACAACTTCACATTGCTGTGTATCAAAATCCTAGGTTTGCCCCTAAACTTAACAAGAAAAAAGTAAACTGTTGCAACTTTTTTGTGGAATGAAGAAGTTGTGCAGCAGACTGATGATGGTGGGAGATGTGATGAGAGCAGAGGGCTGTCATCTGCCCCCCCCCCCCCAGTCCCAGCAGAGGGGAAGCTGGCAGCCTGGCCCTGTATGTGAGCATTGCCTTCTAACAAGAGCAGCCTGTTTATGAGAAGGGCACAGCTGCAGCAGCCGCCTCTCCCATTGGTTCTTCCCATTGCTGGCTGGGGAGGAGGTGGAAGGAGAGAGGAGGGAGGGGGGAGGCAGCAGTCCAGTGCCAGGCTCTGCACACAGACAGCACCGGGGAGATCAGGCTGTGCACCCAGCGAACCTGATCACTGTGCTGGGAGGGTGGAGGGGGGAGAGCCCTGGAGCATTAGAAGTATTGTGTGCACAGCCTGCCTGCCTGCCTATCGCGAGAGTCTCCTCTTACCAACCAACCAACCAACCAACCAACCAACCTGCTCCAACAACACAGCGCTGCTAGGCTGCCACTAACACAGAGCGAGGAGGAGGTGACAGCAGCGCCGCACACATCTGGGGAGCTCCATGAAGCCGCAGGATCCCCACAAACTCTGGCCGCCTCCTCAGCACACCCCAGCACCAGGATCCCCCAGACCAGCCTGTAAGTACCCCCCCCCCCCCTTATTACCCTCCCCCCCCCAGCTCTGATGATCTCATTCCCCAAGGAAGGGGGGCTCTCCTCTGGATCAGACAAGTTTCTGCTGTCCCCATCTGGACTCTGGCTAATCCAGCACCCCTGGGGACACTCTGCAGACAACAGGCACACATCTGATCACTGCCTTCAAAGGGGACAACTTGGCTTGCAGGTTATTTTTTATTTATTTTTTATTTATTTTTTTGCAAAAAAAGCAGCAACTTTTTTTTTTTTTTTTTTAGAGGGTGAATCAGCCAGGCTTAGCCGTGGGAAAAGGAGAGCGATCCGGGCTGGGATTGGCAGCGACACGGTGAAGGTGGGGGGTGTTTGCGGATACAATGAGGTCTGTCTGCACTTCCTTAAACTCTCAGCAACCTGCTGCAGTTGGAAGAGACTGGGCCCCCGGGGGAGGGGAGGGGGGACTGGCTGCTAAGGTCACAGACGCTTGGCACCCCCTGACCTCCAACCCCAGGGGGGCCACCGCAGCAGCTTTAGACCCCCCCAAGACGCTTTAGGAAACTCTTCTTGGTAGACAGCTACTGTTGTGTTTTTTTTCTTTGGCAACAGCGATTATTATTTTTCTTATATAGATTGCAACTTTGATCTGTCAAACGATTGGGAAGGATTTCCAAGGGCAAAGTCCCCTAATGAGACCCCCAGAGGAGAGTTTGTCATTGGAAAGTTGGTGTTTGTAAATAGTAAACAGTCCCAGCGTCAACGTTTGTAAAGAATGGCTCAGCAGTCATAACTTTGCATCTGTTTAGCCAACACGCACGGTACAATCTGATTGTACAATCTCCTTTACCGCGGCCGGGCAGGCTTCATGTTATTGAGTTCTATCATACACAATTTTATGTGGCCATACATGCTTCAAATGTATTATTCAATTCAGTTACATGCTCCTTTATGGTGGCAATGTCTGCTTCGAGCTTATCATTCGACAGATGTGCAATTTGATCACACGCTCCCCCTTATGGTGGCCATACATGCTTCCAATTTATTATTCAGTTCGATTGCATGCTCCCTTATGGTGGCAATATCTGCTTCGAGTTCATGATTCAATCCGATCACACGCTCCCTTATGGTGGCCATACATGCTTCAAGCTTCTCATTCAACAGATGTGCAATTTGATCCCATGCTCCTTTTTTGTGGCCATGCACGCTTCAATTTTCTAATGCAAACAATCAAATTGGCAGACAATCATAGGCATAACTTCCCAATCAATAGACTTGCTTTTATTCATCGATTGTGTTGTATCATCCAACAGCATGGATTTGATCAGTCAAATTAATTGAATTGATCAGTCAAGATTGCGATTGATAACTCACAATTGTATATTCCAACTTCCACTTCCTTGTGTGTGGCATATCGATTGAAATGGATTATACATTTATTACACCGATTGGAAAAAAAAAAAAAAAAGATAATTTAGCAAAGTGTATGGCCACCATTAGAGCAATATGAGGAGCTACCTAAACTAGAGGTTGATACAAAAAGAAATTGATCAGTTACGGGAACCTGCATGGCTGGATCTACCATCAATGGTGTAGTGTAAGGGCTTGCCTGACCACAAACAGATCGATAGGATAGATTAGGTAGGTCCCCTTATTGCATAGTTCTAAAGTTGATTGTATGATCAGATTGTACCGTGTATGGTGACCCTTAGGGGTTAATTTACTGGAGAGTGCAAAATCTGGTGCAGCTCTGCATGGAAGCCAATCAGCTTCTAGGTTTTATTGTCGAAACTTAACAACCTGAAGTCAAGCTGCCCATACATCATACAATTTTTTTAGATTTACCTTCAACTATGTAGAGCAAGGGCCTGCCTGCTTGATTGCTTAAAAATTGAAAGTGTTTAGCTATGACCTCATATTATTTGGCTTTGGTAAATCTAAAGGAAAATTGTGTAATGTATGGCCAGACTCAGAAGCTGATTGGCTACCATGCACAGCTGCACCAGATTTTGCACCCTCCAGTCTTAGTAAATCGACCCCTAGTTCTCTCTGTCTGACCCATCCTGTTGAATGTGGCATCTAAAGGTATTGTTTGTAATAAATCAGAATTTCACGATCGTATTAAACATTTCCAGGGACAAAGAAGTGTCCCTGGAAGTGCAGAAACTGGAGAAGAGACGAGTCGTTATTTTACTATCCAGTGACGCACCCCTGCAGCTGCTTGGAATAAGCGTTGAGCTGACACAGAGGTTGCTAAGCGCACCTGTCCTTGTGTAGGAACTCGGCGAAGTTGGCCGCCGGACGAGTGTCCTTGCCTGGTCTGAGCGCCCGTGTAATCGATGGCTATAAATGGGGAAGTTGGGACTTTAAAAGGCAGCGAGCGGCGTGGTTGGCTGGTAGCTAGATTTGCAGTAACATATGGCATTAAGAGGAGCACAGCTGGAGGTAGCGCTTCCATCCTAGTGAAGGCAGAGCAGCTGACTTTCCAGCTTGCTGTGTAATTAGCAGAGCCAGCTCTCTCTCTTTTCCCTGCCTCCTCCTTCTCCTTCACACTCTCACACTGACACAGGGACACACCGCCACTCTTCTCTGTCTGCTAACACCACAAGCCATGGCAGCAAAGAAAGCCCGCTTACCCTAAAATACCCCCACAACTGTCACCGAGGGGTGGGGGAGGGAAGGTAAGACCTGACAAAAAAAATAATGAAGCTATCACTTTAAGGGCACTTTTTAATTTTTTATTATTCCTTAACGCTCTCTTGTAACTTTTACTTTTTACTTGTGTTTTTCTTTTGAGATAGATTCTTTTAACTGTATTGCATGATATTGACATCTTGTAGGAGCTGCTTAAGCTCACACGTTACAATCTCCTTTTAACTGGCTATACATTATACAATCTGATTGTACAATCTCCTTTTAGCTGGCTATACACTTTACAATCTGATTGTACAATCTCCTTTTAGCTGGCTATACACTTTACAATCTGATTGTACAATCTCCTTTTAGCTGGCTATACACTGTACAATCTCCTTTAAGCCAGCCATGCACTATACACTCTGCACAATCCCTTTTAGATCTACCAACAGCTGTGTAATACAGAGGCAGGGAGATGGGAAAGAAATTGATTGGATTGTAAAGATCTGACCTCCTATTACATAGTTCTGGTAAATGTCAATGAGATTGTACAATCAGGTTATAGTGTGTGTATGGCCTCCCTTAGATCTGCCAGCAACTGTGATTAGGTAGGTCTGCATATTATGTAGATTTGGTAAATCTAAAGCTGATTGTACAGCCAGGTAACGTGTTTGGTGACTTGATAAGACTGTATAGGGCAGTAACTCATAGCAACCAGGCGTAAACAGTCTCTGGCGACAGTTAAAGGCTGGTTACTATGGTTACTGACTCTTGGCTTGCTAAGGAAGCGTGCATGGGTATGTGTGTCTTATGTGTATATGTATAATATAAATGATGATAATGTTTGATTTTATATATATAATCTTGTATTACTTATTTTTTGTTTTAATTTTTTTTCTTTTTATTATTTTTAGTTTTTTTTCGTGTGTGTGTGTATGTATATGTATGTGTGTATATGTGTATATATATATATATATATATCACTTTTTACATTTTTAATAAATATATACTGATGTGAATGTACAATGTATGTGTAAAGCGCTGCGTAAATTGACGGCGCTATACAAGTACCTTAAATAAATATATATGTGTAATATATATTATAATAATTTTTTACATTTTTATTATATATATATACATATATATAATGACTATTCAATTTTTGTATTTTATTTTTCAATATTTTATTTATTTTTAGAGTTTTTCTTTCTTTCTCTTTTTTTTTTTTTTTCCTTTTTTTTCTCTTTTTTTAGTTTTTTTTTTTTTTTTTCCTTGCTGTCGTGTTTTACAGCACCTTGCTCCTCCTGTTCTAAAGCGCGGAGCCTCCTAGTAGTAGTAGTCCCAAGTTGCAATGAAGTTTCAGAGACCTGCCAAGCCTTTTTTCTGTTTTAAAAGGCAGCGGTTTCCATAACTACTGGGCGCCTCCGATCGGCTGCACTGACCAGGAAGGGACAAAGCTTTGAAAACTGCCTTGTGGAAGCCATTGTTTATTTAAAATCGAGTTTTTCCTGTTCCTAGCAGGTGCAGTTAAATGAGAGGCTTGCCTGGAAAAAGGCAGCTCGCTGTAGAGAGAGGGTTGTACGGTTGGACGTTGTGTGCTTGTCTATTCTTTCCTTTTTTTTTTCTTTTTTTTTTTTTTTTCTGTCTGTTGCCAGCCTAGCTCTGGCTATTGCAGCTGCTAAGAGGATTTGAGTTTACAGTAACGATCAAGTTTTTCCTGTTTCTGAACAGGTTATGAAGGAAGAATGGAGTTTCCAGACCATAGCCGACAGTTGCTGCAGTGTCTGAGTCAGCAACGTCACCAGGGTTTCCTGTGTGACTGTACTGTTTTAGTTGGGGAAGCGCAATTCCAAGCCCACAGAGCCGTCCTGGCCTCCTGCAGCATGTACTTCCATCTCTTCTACAGGGACCAGCTAGACAAAAGGGACATTGTCCATCTGAACAGTGACATTGTCACGGCCCCGGCCTTCAGTCTGCTGCTTCAATTCATGTACGAAGGCAAGCTGGAATTCGGCAGCCTCCCGGTGGAGGACGTGTTGGCTGCCGCCAGCTACCTTCACATGTATGACATTGTCAAAGTGTGCAAGGGCAAGCTTAAAGAGAAAGAACTAAAAAACGGAGAGGACGGGTCCGAGCTGGAGAAGGACAGCCTCTTAGATGGCGAGGAGCTGCGAGGTCGGGGCGGTGAAAATAAAGAGAAGAAGTTTGCGGCGGGGGACGCCCTGTCCGGTTGGTCGCCTGATTCCATAGGTGTTAACTCGGCTCCCACCGAAGCTGTGTCGTGTAGGACAACAGCTGGAACAACAAAGGCCCGTGTCACCAGTTCCCCTTGCCCTTTGTCCCAGAGGTCTGCTAACCATACACAGCCTCCGAGTGATGGGGATTGTGCTCTGGATTTGTCTTTCAAGCCCGTGTCTGGGAAAGATTCCTTCCACCCCTCCTACGACTTTGGACAGCTGGCTTCCGACATCCAGCAGCAGGGCACAGTGCCACTTATTAAAGATGAACAAGACTTGCTGTCAGAACAGGAGGACAGTGAGGCAAAGAGTCCAAAGAGTCAGCACGTTGGGAACCCGGCCAAAAGCCTCATGACAGGGCTTGGACACATGTTTGCAGGAAATGGGAACTCGCACGTTCGGGAGGACGACTTGTACCGCGACGAAAGCGAGGACGACATGGATTCCTCAGACATCTCCAGCTCAGGCGTTTTGGTCTCCCCGGGCCAGATTTGCATCTGCCCCCTGTGTAGTAAAGTGTTCCCCAGCCCCCACATCCTTCAGCTCCACCTCAGCTCCCATTTTCGGGACCGTGATGGCTCCCGCATCAAGATGTCCCCCGATGGTTCTGTCCCCACCTGCACGATATGTGGAAAGACCTTCTCCTGTATGTACACGTTAAAGAGACACGAACGCACGCACTCGGGGGAGAAGCCCTATACTTGTGGCCAGTGCGGCAAGAGCTTCCAATATTCGCACAACCTCAGCCGCCACGCGGTGGTGCACACGAGGGAAAAGCCACACGCCTGTAAATGGTGTGAGAGACGGTTCACCCAGTCAGGTGACTTATATAGACACATTCGTAAGTTTCACTGTGGCCTAGTGAAGTCGTTGGTTGTCTAGTAATGAATGGGGGCTTATCCGGGAAAGCACAAAGCCGTGGGCCTAGTTCAGTAAGCCATAGCAACCAATCAGAAGTCGTCTTTTAGTGGACTTGTCTTTGGTATTGTCTGGTTGTTATGGGTTACTGGCCGAATCCCATCGTGTTGGCTTTTTACCTCTTCTTATTGCATAAGCCCACTAATGTTATTTTCCTTCAGCTGAACTCTGTAATTATCTCAATGGTACGGCATATCAAGTAGAAGCCCTCGCTTCTGCTTAACACGTGTGTTTGGGGGCAGATTACGGTTTTCTGCAGGCGAGAAGTCCGATACTAAGCAATGAGAGGCTGACAGCGACAGCAGGCATGTAACCAGACATGCAGCAATTATCTGTGGATGACCACCCCTGGACACAAACCATTTGCGCCCAGGGCCAATCAGCCACAGGTAAGTCAAATTGTATGTGAAAGGCTGTGACTGCTGTCATGTCGCCCGTAGCTGTTTGCAGAAACCTCGCTGAGTTCTCGCAGGACATTGGAATCGCCCCCCTCGGCTGTTCGCATGTAAGACATGCAGTGATTACCTGTAGAGGATTTGCCCCGAGCACAGACTGTTTTGTATCTAGGGCCAATCATCTACAGGAAATTGCTTCAATGCTGTAGTATATGCAGATGGCTGGGGCCGCTGTTGGCCTGATTGCCGCTGTTTGCAGAAACCTCGCTGAGTTCCCGCAGCACGTCGGAGTCGCCCCCCTCGGCTGTTCACATGTAATCAGACATGCAGTGATTACCTGTAGAGGATTTGCCCCGGGCACAGACCGTTTTGTATCTAGGGCCAATCATCAACAAGTAATTGCTACAATGCCGTAGTATATGCGAATGGCTGGGAGTACTGTTGGCCCGACTGCTGCTGTTTGCAGAAACCCCACTGAGTCTCCTGCAGGAAATCCCAATCTGCCCCTAAAAACGCACGTGTGAATGGGGCCCAAAACCCATCTTTTCTCTTTGCTAAGTTTAATAATGTGTGACAATGGCAGAATACTCCAATATAGGTTGTATTTATCACCCGTTTTGTTCCACTTAGCTTGTACAGGCTTGCTATAGAGGGAATGTAGATGCTAGTAGCCCTATACATCAAAACCACAGTAACCCACCACAGCCAATCAGCAGACATCTATGAACTGAGTTACCTTCAGTAAACTGAAACTCTATTGGCTGCAATGGATCACTGCTCCTTGACCGTTTTTTTTGTGCCCCTTGTTTTATTGAATAAGCCCCAGGAACATCCAGGGGTCAGTGTATCCATGTTTTCATCCAAGATTGACACACAAACCCGAGATTCGCACATTAATCAGTTCACAAATTGTGTGAATCTTGGGTGAAAAGCCCTATGTGAAGCAATGCAAATGGTATTTATAAGCATTAACCTGTATTGACTTCATTGATATGTTTAGAGCTCACCACACATGTTGCAATCTGATTGTACCATCTTCTTCAGATCGACCAACAGCTATGTAGGGCAAGGGCCTGCCCGATTGCATAGATTAAGTAGGTCCTTCTATTACACAAAGTTGATTTGTACAAACCCTGTTCATATACATTTAGCCCCCTGTTCACACCAGTGCAACTTCAGATTTACAAATCGCACCCGAAATCACATCGAATGTCTTTCTATGGCACCATCTTAATAGGTGCGATTTCAAGTAGAGCGATGTGAAAATAGTTCCTGGACTATAGTCCAGGATCTGGATTTCAAGTGTAATTGTATTGCCATCTGTCCTTTTAATGGCACAGATGTCGGTGTGAAGTAGCGCAATTTCAAATCCACATTCAGTGTGAACGGGGGCTTAACAAATGTATCTAATATGAGGACAAACCTATACAATCCATTCCATTTCTATCCAGCTGCACAGGCCCTTATATTACATAGTTGTTAGTAGATCTAAAGGGGATTGTATAGTATGGCATGCCATAAGCTGGCTATACACGTTACTATCTGACTGTACAATCTATGTATAATCGACTTTAGACCTACCAGACCTATGTAATATGAAGGTCAGGCAGGCCCCAGCACTACATACATCTTGGTAGATCTAAAGGAGATTGTGCAATCAGATTGTATAGTTTATGGTCAGCTTAAGGCACACCATACATGTTACACTCTGACTGTACAACTTATGTCCAATCAAATTTAGATCTACCAGATAATATGTAATATGTAGTCCTGCCTAAACTATGCAATCAGGCAGACCCTTGCACCACATACTTGTTAGTAGATCTAAAGAGGATTGCACAATCAAATTGTAACGTGTGGTGAATGTTAGAGCCGGTTCACACCGGGGCGACTAAGTCGCCTGACAAGTCACGCTCCATGCATTGCATTGCAAAGGAACCGTTGTAATAGGAGCGACTGAAGATGCTCCGACTTAGAAAAAGGTTCCTGCACTACTTTGGGGGCAACTAGCATTGACTTCTATTACAGAAGTCATTTGCAAGCTGCGCTGAAGTCGCGCTGTGCGGGGTCGCCCTGAGTCGCCCCTGTGTAAACCAGCTCTAAATCGGTTTACAGCAAGCAAAGCAATGTGATTGGTTGCTGAGGGTTATTGGGCAGTGCAATTTGCCTTAGCGGAATGCTATCTGTCCAATCCTTCTTTAGGATGCTGCAGTTTGGCCGCAGTGCAGTGTGCCTGCGGTTTTCGCACAGGTTACTTAGTTTACCATAGACTTCTATTGCATTGTGTGTTTTTGCGGCAATTTCTGAACATGCACCAGAAGTCATGCATGCGGCATCTTAAAATGCACCAAAAATGCGCAATCTAATAGAAGTCTATGGGAAACCACAGGTACACTACTGCAACCAAACCCCAGCATGGCATTGTGAAGTTGCCCCTCGGCTATGGCACCCCTGGGGCAGGGAGCAATCATTGAAACACATGATATTTAGTTAAGTGGGTCCTTCAAGAGCCTGTTCAAGCCGAGGAGGACAAGGCTGGTAGTAAACTCTGAGTATGAAGCAATGCTTTCCACTCTCCTGATACTTTAATGTATTAATGTTATATATTTAATATTCGTCTGTTCATATATTTGTTGCAGGTTACTAAAAAATTAAGAAATTGGGGGTGAAAAAAAGACCCAAAATGTGAATATATGAAAGTATCCTTCTTATGTACTGGAAACTTCTGTATGACCATAGAGTGTCTCCCAACTTTTTCAAGTTTTAAATATTCAAATGTATTTATATATTGGTTTATGCAAATTACATATTGGGGTTGATTTAGTAAAACCAGAGAGTACAAAATCTGGTGCAGCTGTGCATGGTAGCCAATCAGCTTCTAACTTCAGCTTTTTCAATTAAGCTTTGACAAAAAAAATAAAATCTGGAAGCTGATTGGTTTCCATGCAGAGCTGTACCAGATTCTGCACTCTCCAGTTTTAGTAAATCATCCCCATTGTGCAGCCTAAGACTAAGTACTGGTTATGCCCAGCTTGAAAAACCTGTGCCCTTTATTTTTTATTACTACCTACTCCTATAATGAGGCTCATTTACTAAAGGAGTTGAGAATGTTCATGTAATAAATTGTGTTGAAGATTCACTTCTGTTATCCAATCACTGTTTACTTTTTTAAGCTGCGCACCATCGGATAATTAAAGTGAATATTCACACAGTTTGTTATATGAATGTTCTCAACTGCTTTAGTAAATTGGCTTCAATGTCTAAATACGACCAGATGTGGCCCTAGCAAACTCAAGGCAGATTCTTCCCCACCCATTGTCCTTTTTTTTTTTTTTTTTTTTTTTTTTTTTTTTTTTTTTTTTTTCTTTTCAAGATAGTGAATATTTGCCAACACAGGACAATTTCTGCAATCAATATTAGGCTAGTTTACAAAAACGTAAGCCAAGGTGGAGCTGCCGTCCAAAAGGGCCGGGTCAGGTTCCAGCCTTCGGAAACGCAAGAGCTCCACCTCTCCGTGGTTTTTTTTTTTTTTTTTTGCTCTACTTTTGATAACTTAGCCCCCACTGGGTAGTCTTATGCATTACCACAAGTCATAAAAATGATGGATAACAAGCTGTTCCTTAAATACAAAAAGTATAAAATTCTTTAAAGCACTGGCTCACTGCAAAGCTCTGAAATGTCCACCATTTTTGTTTTCCAGAGTGAAGTCAATTTGCTAGGTTCTTTTTTCACAGCTGTATATTAATCTGTCACCCCGCAGTATTTATAATCCAGAAGGCAAAAAAAAAAGAGAACTGCAAACCAATTTCCTATAACACCCCCCCTTTTTTTCCTCTTTATTTAGACTAATATTTCAGTTTTTTCAGTATCTTGTCCGGAAAAGTATTTCTGTAATATTGGTCTGCAAATAAGGAACTGGCATCCTGCAGCCCTCAATTTTAATGCCTAATGTGATTGGCCAACTTGGACTACTAATCCAATTCTGTTTAGAACTTGTGTAAGAAAAAAGTGAAATATACATATACTACTGATTCAAAGTATTGAACATTTGATAAATGTAAAAGTAATGACTATAGTCCAGTATTTAAAATTCTGCTGTTATAAAAGTGGAACCGAAAAATGTCATTTAATTGGCATGGCGTGACCTAAGCCTGGTGAAATGATTACTTTTGGCTTCATTTAGCGGTAGCACAGTGACAGTTATTTTTTTTCTTATGAACCAAATCTGATGACATGTTTAGTATTCTTAAAACATGAAATGTATTTAACTTAAGATCCCCCCCTTTTTTTTTTTTTTTTTTACAGTATACAGTGTTGCTTGATAACCATTATCTTTCATAATCCACTTGTACTGTCACTCTAGCCGCTCTCTTATGGCAAAGCAATTATATCTAATAATTTAAAACCTTTAGGGTCCGGTGTACTCCCAAAATCCTACGAATAGCCTTACATTAAGACATTAAAAGTATAATAGAAAAGTGCAATCGTAAGCTACAATCATGGCAACTGGTCAGAAACTTGAATCGAGCTTTCAGTGTTCAGGAAAAGAGAGCAAGCATCTGGTTGCTATGGTATAAAGCAAGTTGTGTTGAAGCTAATTTACTAACTCTTCTCTAATGTCTAAAATTCTGAAGGAAGCGGGGAGTACACAGTAAATGGGATATTCTCTCATTCATGGGATGCACTATTTTTTTTTTTTCTTTATTTTAATTTTAATACTGACATGAAAGTTGCTGAAATAAAAAGTTGGCTTTTTGTTTGGAGCTGTGAGGCCTTCTTGGCAGTGAACAGTTGTATATTAATCGAAGTTGTGTTGAACGAAATATGGTATCGTTGGTCTACGAACGAGAGAAAAGGACTTGTGACTTTCGAGCTAAGTTCAAAGACTGGTCAACGGTA